>CM069898.1:1736112-1748245 GCA_036034705.1 Thielaviopsis punctulata | reverse complement strand
GGGGGGGGGGGGGGGGGTTCAAAAGTTATGTATGTATGGAGGAAAGAAGGAAAGCGAAGGACCGCCCGCCGCATACCATATGGGATTTGACGATTAGTATGTACTACGTACTGCGTATGTACTGGTACGTAGTACTGGTACGTACGTAGTATATTTATAACAGCACAGCCTTAACGCGCATACGGCAATATAGGGCAGTTTATTTAGAGCCAAACGGGATATGTACATGAGTCTGGCCTGCTCTTGCAACCCTTTTATTTGAGCTTAAATACCAAATACGGAGTATGAGTATGTACATACATACAGTATTTACTCAAGTGCCGTTTCATATTGCGTTCTGTTCTTGGGTCTTCTATTGTAATAATGTTGACTCTTGGAAGTGAGGAGAATTACAAGGTACCATAAGCAAACGGCAGGTCCGTTCTTGCCAGCACCATAAAGCCCCACCTTTGGCTTTTGTAAACCTGCTTCTTCTAACACTTCCTCTACCTTCTTTGTTATTCTACGATATGATAGAAGTGTACATGTCAGTAAGTACATACTTACGTATTATATATGTATATACTACTTGTATGTTAAAGTCAGGCAGTTGGAGTTTTAAAGGGGCTTACAGCTAGGCTGAATCTTCTCGTTAGCATAGTATCGTGCCCTTTTGTTCGTTATGCGCTGTGATGCCCACAAAGCCAGTGCATATGTACATAGTTGTGATAGCAGTTCTATAAATATACTACCGACGGGCTGAATGAGTGGCCTCTATGCGATTCTTTGCTACTCGGTGACTCTATATATATCAAGTAATCGAAATACTCACATTGTTGTTTGGTTTGAGAGACGTTCAGCTACGCGCCGAGCAAGAAAGCCCACCCACTAAGAAACATACATACATATGTAGTACATAATTACTCGTATGTACACAAGATACTTTGAACGCTACGAACTCCACCTTTATCTTTAAATCACCTGCGACACAAACGAGTACCATGACCCGTAATCCGTGACAAAACGACGAAACAAGCACGGGCCCAGACTCAGGGTCTTGATTCTGCCATTATTGTTTAGAGTCAAGAGTTAAGCTAAGTCGTAAAACAAAGCATGAGAAGAAAACGGAGGTCTGACATAGTAAACTAGCTTAGCCTTTGTCATCTTCACGATCCTAGGGGGTCAGAGAGGCTTTGCCATCTTAGCAATGGGCTTGCGCTGACGTTGATATTTTGATATGCATCTTGTAGATAACATAACGTAGTGAGCTCCACTCAGACCCCTTGACAACTAAAAACCAGCCCTTTGGCAACCCAAGCCAATATTGATGCACATACATGCCATTCTGAACACTGAACGAATCAACAGATTATCCCTTTGTTCTGTTTCTCGTTGTTTTCGGGGCATTGTTTGTTGACCCCACCTGCCACTTCATCTCACGTGAGCTGGATTGTCAACCAGGGTCTTTGTTTGTTTAGTAACCCATTTGCTCCGTATTTCGTCTATACGTAGAACAATGAGAATTATTACTTGTAAAATACGTATGGGAAGATGAGGGACCTTTCAGCTCCTAACAAGAATGTTGTGACTGTCATATATCGACTTTGGTATGTATCTGGTGTCTGGTGTGTTGCTCCAAGAGGGATCTCGGCACATTTGTGTCATGGAATTATCCTTGGAATAGCGGCAATACTTGTTACCGCGCTCTTATCCTGATCCTGTGACTGGTCAACTAATGTATGTACGCAGTGTATCAAGTTCAAAGTCGCTATGAAATGTATAGTATATATGCCAGTACTACGTACTAGTACTCTGTATGTACAAGTAGCGTAATCTCTTCCATTTCAATTGATGAACACAGCCTTGGAAGCAGAGCCTCCTGCTTGACTCATGCAGGCGTTTGTCTATTCCATACAAGCTCTCCTCTCAAGCAAACACACACCAGGAGATTCAACACATGACTTTTGAAAGCAGCTTCACAGCAGTAGTTATGTAAGCAATTATGTTGCATAAAAAATAACCCCAAAGCGGGGCATTAGCGCAAGCCAGTCAAGGATTATGGCTGCTCACGTGACTTCGCCTCTCAACTCTGAACAGGCTAGGTGACAGTGAGAATGAAATTATTATATGTATGTACTTCTGTAAGTACAAGTATGTATGTATGGTACATGCAGTGAGGTGATTTAATGAAATGTGAGGGAAGAAGGGCATAAGACCTGTTCAGGATGCACCCAACGTATGATTTTGGTTAAAGCCACCTCAAGAAAACAATCCGGGTATTTTTGGGCTTGGAGCTTTGTGTGTTAGAGGGCTGTAGAGAGGTACTTAGCCAGGTACTTGCGCATAGCACATTCTGCGGGGGATTCGCCGTGTACCACCCACATACAACTACAAGTACCCAGCAAGCTAAACCACCATGTACAGCAGTTGGATTTGTCCGACAACAGCGGAAGCTCTTTTTGCGTTTTGGTGTGTTATTACAAGTAGCTTAGTTAACGCATTCCATTGCAAAGACGAAAGCGCGAGAAGCTGTCAGTTCTCTGTAAGGCATCCAATTGCGTAGCTCTTTTTGGTACTGTATGTTGTAGTATGTACATAGGTCGTTTTTTAACGGAGGCGGCCAATTTATTTCACTCATTCTCTTTACCCGTTAGTTATATATCTGCCTTGGGACTTCTCTTACTTAGCTCACGATTCCCATAATTTCCCTCCCTCTCTTCTTCTTCCCCCAATCGTTGCTTTTGCGCATCGCCCATTCTGGAGTCTTTTTCTCTCCTACTACTGCATAATTCTAAACCCATCTACACAACACCAAAACAACCATGATCCGCTCTGCTGTCTCCAAGAGTGCGCTCCGTGCCGCTGTTCCCAGAGCTTTCTCGACTTCTGCCCGCGTCATGAACGCCGGTGACACTGGAGCCCCGCCCAAGACCGGCGGCCAAGGGTGCGTACTAATCTGTCATTTGCCGTTTATATTTTCCCTCTACATGTGCTTGCGCTGGAGCTCTCGCATTGGCTTTGGCGGAGCAAGTCTCAATGGCAAAGTCAAGCTCAAGCTCTAGTCCAACGACATACTCGAGCTCTAGCTTCAATGGCAAGCCCACGCTTGACTGGCCACATTCTTGCTAGCTTCCCTCGCCACCATCCATCTTCCACGCCCATACGTATATACTCAAGCACACTCCAATTTGCTAACGAGACCCAACAGTGACGCCTTCCAGCGCCGCGAAAAGGCGAGCGAGGACTACGCCATTCGCCAGCGTGAAAAGGAAAAGCTGCTGCAGCTCAAGCAGAAGCTGAAGGAGCAGCAAACCCGTCTCAAGGAGCTCTCGGACCACATGTAAGTCGATTGTTGCCTTTGTTTCCCTCGTTTTCTTTCTTTATATCTATGAACAATCGCCTGCTCTGTTTCAACGTTTGATACCCGTCGTTCGCATCATCAAGAAACAGGCAAGCATGTCACATAAAAACTTTGTCTAAAGCCGAGAATCCTCGCGATCCTCTCTTTGTTTCCCGCTAGACCCTCTTTTTGTCATTCTAGCCGATGCTTCCTCTGGTCCGGGATTCATCATTTGGCGCCCAAATACTACGCTGCCTTTTCTTTGTTTTGTTCTTTTATTTTCCTGTTTCTGGCTAACTAATCATCTTCTTTTGTCGATAGTGACGAGATGACCAAGGAAGACAAATAAACACTTTGAGCAAAGTGACGAGCGTGTTTTGATATTACATACATAGTACCAAGGTGGAAGATGAGGGGCACGCTGCCCACTTGCGTGATTACGCCAGGGACGGTTATGCCTGGTACATGTAGCTATTTTCTTATTCTAATCAACGGATTCAATTGGAACTGCTTTCACGTGACGCTGCTCTAGGTTGTCATATAGAATCACACCAAGACTGTGCTTACAAGAACCAACAGAAAACGGCTGATTGATAGCATCGTGATACATTCCATATGTATTTCAGGCTCTTGGAGTTTCCCAACGCTCTCATCGTGAGAATAAGAAACAATGCAATCTAAAACGAATGTCCCCTAAAAGCACAGAAGAGATAGAGGATTATAGGTTTTACTCGTGGTCCTTTTTGGTTTCTTATTTCCCATTTTTATAATACAAAGAAACCCTAGAAAATAAATGTCATGATAAACAAAATATGTGTGGTATGAAAACATAGGCATAAGAAGAAAAAAAAAACATGAAGTCAAAAAGAAAATCACTTGCGTCCCGTGTACGACCGGTAGAAACTCTCGGCTGCGTCATTCTCCGCCATGCCGTACTGACTACTCAGGCTGCCGCCCGCCTTTTGCGACGCCGAAATCTTGGCCTGCAGCGCCGACGCGTTGGAATCGATCCACTGAAGCTGCGAAAGGTGGCTGTTGAGCACCCGGACAATCTGGCTGACCTGTTGCTGGAGTTAGTATATCCGTATGCCATGGACTATCGCGCATATATATATATGTATAAACAAACTTACCGGATCCTCGGGCCGGCTGCTCTTGCTCAGCGTCGACGAAATGTCGTTAATCTCATCCACCATCTTGCCCAGATCGCGGCTCTTTTCGTCCAGCGTCTGCGCCAACTTCTCCGCCAACTTGTACGTGCGCTCTCTCTCCTGGTCCGGCCCGCCGAGCTGTTCGGCGCCGTGCTGCCGCGTCACCATTTCCTTGACCTCGGCCTCGTACTTGTCCAGCCACGCCTCCAGCTCGTCCTGCTGGCTCTCGACTGCCATCAGCTGCTTCTCGATTTCGTTGCTGGCACGCTCGGCTTCAAATGTGTTGAGGTAGAGTTTCTGAATCTTTTCGCCATTGTCGACAAGCAACCGGTCCCATTCCGACACCGTCGTGGCTTGCTTCTTAAAGTCCTTTTGGTACTTAGACAGGTCCGAGGCCCACCGCGTAATGATGTCATCAATCGACTTGTTCTTCAGGCGCGGCAGCTGCGGCGCAGGGCCTGTGGTCGAGGCTCCCAGTGCGCTACCCGTCGTAGTCGTGCCTGTGGTCGTGGTCGTAGCGCCGGCAGCAGGAGCAGTTGTAGTAGCGGTAGTTCCAAACAGGGACTTGGGCGCAGCAGCCGTTGTCGTCGTAGCCGGGGCAGCGGTCGAAGTAGTGGTAGTGGCTGCTGAAGCAGCGGTGCCAAACAGAGACTTGGGCGCAGAACTGGCGGTAGTGGTGGTCGCGGGAGCAGTAGTAGTGGCAGCCGTGGTGGCCGGGGCGGTGGTTGTGGTAGTGGCAGCGGTACCAAACATCAACGGCTTGGCCGCAGCGGTAGATGCAGGTGTCTGCGTAGCAGGAGTCGCGCCAAACAGACTGCCCGTAGTCTTAGTCTCGGCAGGCTTGGCACCAAATAGGCCACCAGTAGCGGGAGCAGTAGTAGTAGCAGTCGTGGTAGTAGCAGCAGTAGTCGCGGCAGGTTTGGTAGCACCAAACAGGCTACCAGGAGTAGCCGAGGCTGTAGTAGCAGACGCACCACCACCAAACAGACCTCCAGAAGCTGCAGGCGTAGCATCAGTTTTGGCGGAACCAAACAGATTGTCCGTCGTGGGAGCAGCAGAAGTGGCTGGGGCATCCGTCTTCGCCGCACTAAACAGGCCGGCAGTCGCAGGGGCAGCGGGCGTAGACGCAGCAGCACCAAAGAGGCTACCAGAAGTGGCAGCAGGCTTACTGCCAAACAAACTGGTGGCAGTAGCCGGCGGCGCACCAGCAGGAGTTGTAGAAGCGTCGGTGTTTCCGCCGAAAAGGCTGGGCTTAGCAGGCGTAGCCAAAGCGCCAGTTTTGGAGCCAAACAGTGACGGAGCGCCAGAAGCCGGGGCCGAAGAGGCAGTAGACGCACTGCCAAACAGACCGCCACTGGCCGGGGCAGCGGTGCTGGTGGCTGTGTTGGCGCCAAACAGGCCGCCGGAAGGAGCAGGGGTGGCAGACGTCGTGGAGGCGTTTCCAAACAGGCTACCGGACGGAGCAGCAGTCGAAGTGGTGCTAGAGCCGCCAAAGAGACTGCCGCCCGAAGCAGCAGAAGTGGTTGCGGGGGTCGAAGACATGCCGGCAAAGGTGAAATTGCTGGAGCCGGAGCCGAAATTGAGAGACATATTGGCGGATTAAAGGTATGTGCAGATCGGGGGGGACGAGGGGGTTGGCAGAAAAAGGCGACGCCACTTGGTGATTGGTGGGTTGTCGTGATGCCGAGGCGCAAGGCTGAGAAAGTCGCGTCGCAAGGAAGACTCGATCAAAGATCCGCCGATGTTGTTTTTGTTGACGCTTAGTTGTTTTGTTTTTCTTTTTGGCTCAAATGAAGAGTTGAGCGAGAATAGCCAAATAGTATGGCAGAAGGACAAGTGGAAGAGAGTGATACAGACAAAAACACGACAGTTTAGTGTGTGTAACTGCTGGAGATAAACAGAGAAGATTAAGAAAATACTGCAATTTTTTCTGTTTTCGTTTTTTGGTGTTGTACAGGTACAGCAGTTAGCGCCTTTAGTGATCCCACGCAAGTAAAAAGCTGTACTATGTTCATACATACAATAAAACTGTGAACTGTGGCGTTCAAGATGTGGCGCCTAAGATCGCTACAAGTTTCAAGGTTAGCCAAACTACCCCACTAATGGGACTTACAAGGGCTATCGAAGATCTGTTACAGGCGTCTACAAGCCCTGTAATCATGATGCCATGCCCCTAACCGGCAAGCTACTTGTGCATAACACCAATATAACAATATGTTAAGCTACGAACATCAGCCAAGTGAGCATTGGCTTCCCGCGATCATCCACATTCACACTCACCCCAGCACTTGTCTACCACACATCCGCGCCCAGTTACAGCTATATGCTACAGTTACAGTCGCAATTGACTCTCTTTTGTCCCGTGTTTTATCCAGCGTCTCGTCTTTTTCTTTGAGCGCCTTTCATTCTATAGACTCTCTGTTCTTCTGCCTCACCTACAAACCCCAACTTCTGCCGCTCTCTAATTGAGTCGTCTTGTCTCCAAAGTCAGCTCGAACCTGCATCTTCAAAGCCATGACCGACAAGCAACCAAACCCCCAGGATCATCTTGAGCCGCCAGCTCGTGAAGGTGTGGATGATCCGGGCGCCCACGACCTCTGTACGTAATCCGCTTCTTACTTGACTTATATGCGCCTGGGTTTTAACTTGCTTTGTGTAGCTGATGCTTCTGCCGACGAGTCAGAGGACCACTTTTCCGATGCGCGATCCGACATTGTGAGCCCTGTGCCCAAGTCGGCTTCAAAGCTCAAGTCTACCGCTGCGCCCACCACCGACTCGGACGATACAAGCACCATAACGCCTGCTATGGTGGCCAATGACGGCACGGCTCAGGAATCTTCCGCGGAGGTTGATAACGACACCGATATAGAATCTCCTTCCAAGGCCGATGGCGATGCGAATACAAGAGTCCCTTTCAAAAATGATACCGACACAGCCACCGAGAACACTGCCAAAGCAATATCAAAGCCAGAAACAACGGCCAATGACGAACCTGACAATTATATCGAAACTGAAAAGCCTACCGAATCTGAAGTTGAGCCAGAGCCGGAAATAGAAGCAAAGCTTGGGTCTGAGCCTGAGAGCAAAGAATATGAAGGGGGCCACGAAGATGAATCTTTGGCTGGGGCTATAAAAAGCACAGAGTCAGATGCAGCCGCTGAACCCAAAGAAGAGACACGAGAAAAGGAAGAAGAAGAAGAAGAAGCGACAAAAGAACCAGAGTCTATCGCAAAAGATTCCGGCGGCAACCTCGAGCCCGACCCCGAATCTGAGATCCAGCTCTCTTTTGAGCCTACAGAGCCTGACGAGCCCAAGCCCTCTGAACAACGGGTAGACTCTGCCGAGACATTGGAAGACAAGCATACAGAGTCTCCAAAAGATGAAGAAAAGCCGCCACAAAGTCCCCTGCCGGGAGGCTTCCCCATCCCTACCACGGTCTTGCAAGAGTCTGCAGGCTCAGTTCCTCCTCGGTCACCTCATGTCGAGCACACACATGCTACAGACGCTTCTCCAGATTTGGTATTAAGACAAAAGGAAGAAGCTAAGGACGATATAGAGCCGATCAAGTTGGAATTTGAGGATTCTGACAGTCAAGCAGAGATTCCCGGGTCCGAAGAAAAAGAAGCACCATCAAGCCTCCCCAAACTTAACTTTGAGGAATCAGATGAACCCTCCAAGCCCACGCTTGATACAGACACAACACAGGCTTCAGAAAGTCCTCTGACTTCAGCACTTGGTAACCTGCCCTCAGTCCATATCCTCAGCCTACAAACTAACCATGCACAGAACCCCCCAAATCATCCATATCCCCCACTATATCCGCTCCCAGCTCTCCGTGCCTAAAACCAAAGTCCTCTCGTCACATGCAAAGCCCCGTGGGCGCGCAACCTTTGGCTCCTCCGGCCGATGGCAACGACTTTGACGACGACTTTGGCGATTTCGACGACTTTGAAGAGGGCGGCGATGACGATGATTTTGGTGATTTCGATGATGCCGCTTTCCAGACTGAACCGGTGGCTGCACCTGCGCCTGCGCCTGCGCCCGTATCACCTGCGCCCCTATCACCTGCACCGCCTACTGCGGCGTTACCTTTTGTGAGCGCTTTCTTAAAAACACCTTTTTTGTTTGCTATTCCCCAACGACTAACACTACACAGCCCGTTCCTGACTTTGAAGGCCTCGATGAGGAAGACATTCCTGACGCTCTCGACCCGTACATGAATCTGTTCTTCCCTCCCGAATCGCTCGACGTCATCGACCTCCCGCCACTGACCAAGGAAAACACCTCTTTTCTGACCCAGCGCAGCGCCTCTCTCTGGTCGCAGCTCGTCGCCCCGCCGCCGCTCGCCCCGCCCGACTGGATCCGCTCGCGCATCCGCCGCCTCTTCCTCGTCTCTCTGGGCGTTCCCGTCGACCTAGACGAGATCCTGCCGGCGTCCAAGCAGAAGAAGCTCGTGCTGCCATCGCTATCGGTCTCGGCGGCGGGCAAGTCGCCGCGTACTTCGACGGACGCGCGCGCCGCCAAAAACGGCGATTCCGCGACGACTACTACTGCTGTTGCTGCTGCTTCTGCTGGAGACGCCTCGGGCGCGCGTACGCCGCGCACGGCGAGTCGACGCCGTGGCGAAAAACCGGCGCCAGAGCTGGACGTGGTCTCGGCAAAGCAGCTGTGCTCGACGACGCACGAGGCGCTGGCGGGCATGACGATGGACGAGCTGGAAGCGCATCTGGACAAACTGAAGACGCTGACGCACGTGGCAGCGGAGGCGCTCGAGTATTGGAAGAAGACGACGGACGAAAAGATTGCCGAGCGGGATGCGCTGGAGGGGGTCATTGAGAATCTGGTCAAGCATGCGCGCAAAGTGCGCAAGTGAGATGGTGAATGTTCGGGATAGACCTTTAAACGTTGGCATAGATTCATAATGTTTTTGTTTTCATCATTCTTGTATTTTATCTAAGCAACATGAACTAACTAAACCTCGACTTTTATTATGGGTGGTATTGCCCTGTAGTGAGAAGTCCATCATCTCACGATAGTTCCTCTCACACCAACTCTTGTAAATCATGACTTCTTGTTTTTTTCTTTCTTTATGAAACAGACAGCAAAATGGGGTTTTTTTTTAAGTTTTGATTCATTTTTGCATTTTTCAATTTTGCGGTATTTTTTTTTCCCCTCTTTACCATCTTTCTCCGTTGCCCTCGTTTTGTTTCTAGTTCTCCCTCTCTCTCTTTCTTTGTCTCCTGAGTCGAAGGCAAGAAACAACAAAACATAAAACAAAGAACCTAAGAGAGACACAGTCGACATGCAAAAGAGAATCACAAAGAGATAGACAGAGGAAAAGGAAGAGAATGAAGAGAAAAGAGAGAGTGGGAAGGAGGAATAACGTATAGAGAGAGAGAGAGAGAAACACCAAAAGACACTGGCAGTACCTCACTATGGCAAAAATAGAATAGTAGACATTTACTACCAGATGCTCGTGACTTTGCTACTGACTTGTGCAAAGAGAAAAAAGGAATATATGTAACTGAAAAAAAGGAGGATGGGTCGAGGGCGGAAGAAAAAGAAAAGGGGAGTGTCGTGCTGTAAACCGCTTAGCTGGTGCTGGGAGTCAGGGTGACACCGCTATAGATTATCAAGTTAGCCTCAGTGTAAAAATAATATTGACGATGCCAAAGAACAAGAAAACAAAGAGAAACACTTACGCAGCAATGGTGGCCCAACCAATCAGACGCCAGTGCTTGTCGATACGACGAGACAGAGCAACCTTCTCGCCAATGCTCGTGCAGGCAGGGCTGGTCAGGATCAGCTTGGCAGCGTCGTTCTTGATGGCAGCGACCTTGGCACCAGTCGAAGTCGAGCCAATGTTAACCATGATGACCTCGTTCTTGGCCAACTTGGCAACCTTGGCCTGCTTGCCGTCGGCAGTGCGCACACCCAGCAGACGGCGCAGCAGGAAGAAGTTGACCTCAATCTCACTGTAAATCTCGGGTAGTCTGCCCTTGAGGCCCAGCACGAAACCAACCAGACGGTCGGCACGGCACAGCGTCGGGTCGATGCGGGTACCCACACCAATCAGACCACCGGGCACGGCGTACTTGAGATCGTTGGTCTCCGAGTTGAGCGACACGATGCGGCTGAAGATGGGTGTGCACTTGAGCGAGCCCTTGTCGTCGCGGGTCACAATACCAGGGCGAATCTCAATCTCGTCGCCGAGCTTAAGCACACCGTGCAGAATCGAACCACCGGCAACACCACCTCTTAGCTCGTCAATGCCGGCACCGGGCTTGTTGACGTCAAACGAACGAATGACAATCATGTGCGGGTCCTGGGTAAAGTCTCTGGGCGGGATGGGAATGGTGTTGACAATGGCCTCGTTGACTGCGTCAATGTTGAACTTGAGCTGGGCCGAGATGGGAATCACGGGCGACTTGCCGGCCACGGTACCACGGATGAACTTGAGAATCGACTCGTAGTGCTGCTTGGCCGCTTCCTCGCGCATCAGGTCGACCTTGTTCTGCAGAATAATGATCTTGTCCAGCTTCATAATCTCGATGGCAGCCAGATGCTCCGAGGTCTGGGGCTGGGGGCAGGTTTCGTTGCCGGCAATCAGCAGCAGCGCGGCGTCCATGACGGCGGCACCCGAAAGCATAGTGCTCATCAGAATATCGTGTCCGGGGCAATCGACAAAGCTGGGTAGGAGTTAGTGGCGGAATTCTTTTTTTTTTTTTTTACGTTCTCTTTCATTCAATCATTTACTCTCCTCCCCCTCCCCCAACTCTTCTTTTTTTGGAATAAAGGAGAAGAAAAAAAAAAAGACTTACGAAACGTGACGCAGCAATCTATAAGTACCACCGCAGCCCTCCCGCTCGCAGGCAGGGTCAACCTCCTTGTCGCTCTTGTAACTCCGGTAGCAGCCTGGCCGGGGGCAAGCCTCGTTGTCGCACATGTAGATTTTGGCGTTGGCGTAACCCAGCTTGATGGTAATGTTGCGAATCAGCTCGTTCTTGAAACGGACCGTCTGCACGCCCGAGATGGCCTTGACGACCGTCGACTTTCCGTGAGCGACATGGCCAATCGTACCGATGTTGATGGTTGCTTGCCGGGCAATAATCTCGGCCGTCAGCGGCGTCAGGGTCTTGAGGTCCAGGTCCTTGGGGTCGGTCTGGGGAGGCAGATACGGCTTGGGCTCGGTCGTGACGCCCGTAGCAGGGTTGGTCTTCTTCAGGGCCGACTTGATGGGCTGCTCAGGCTGCTCATCGCCCGACTCGGCATCCGACTGGACATGGTCGTCGATCTTGAGGTCCTCGATCTTGGGGTCTTCGACGGCAGACATGATGAAAATTTTCAAGCTTTTTTTTTCTTAAAGTGGTAATTGGGGTTAAGTTGGCTGAGTTGGCAAAGGGTAGACGAGGAATCAGTGAGTCAAAGGCGGGGCACTTCAAAATTGACGTCTCTTCAGCCAAGTAGAATTGGAATTGAGGGTTAAGCAAAGGTGCTGCCGCAGGGTTTCGTAATCCCAAGGGCGAGGAGAGGACGAGATAGAATAAAAGAGGTTCTAGAAAGGAAGGCTTCGAATTATAAAAGTTGACGAGGCTCGATTCAGCCGCGACGCGTTGTGGGATGGAGATAAATTGACGATTAGCGTTTTTTTTTTTTTTTTTGG
>CM069898.1:1687325-1721484 GCA_036034705.1 Thielaviopsis punctulata | reverse complement strand
AAAAAAAAGAAAAAAAAAAGGGTAACCACATGGTGTTATAACTAGAAAGGGAAACACTATATGCGTGTACTTGTACATACCGTGGCAGTCGTGTTGATGGCAGAGACCAAGATGAGCCATTGTGAGGGTAAAGAATTGTTGGAAACTTATGATAGGAGATATTTTAAAGGAAAGAGAAGCAGAAACTATAACTGAAGAAAATGGGAGATACTGAGTAATATAGATACCTACTTGCACATATTTGTATGTCCATAGTCGGCCTAGTGGTGTCATTAGCTCGTTTGTCAGTGGTTGGAAATAGGGTGGAACAAAATGGTTAGAATTACAGCTATAGAATAAGCAGCAAGCTTACAGGTAGCCCAAGAAGCACTGGTTCTGATAGATGCAATGTGGATATAAGAATTATAAGACATAAGCGTTTAGAGTATGTACTGCGCACTTATTATGTATAATGTCTTTGTATGTAAGCAAGGCAGCCCAACTAAGGCATGCAACAATATATATTTCGGTATATTTACTGTCTAAGCATATTATCGGTAGTTTTGTTCATGGATTGCCCCGAACGGAAGCCCGGGACACGCTGTACTTGGTCCCATTGTCAACCTTTTTCGACAGAATGGCACGTATACCCGCCCACTAACAGGATATCATGATGAGAAATTTTGATACTTAAAAACCTATAATGAAGTTTGGCCGAGTGGGCCAGCCTTGGAAAGGGGTTTCTATAGTCGTCAGACCACTTCTGCATACTCAAAGTAAAATACTACCGGGCCTTTTAACTCAAAGAGCGCAGTTGGGGAGATTTCGCATCCCACGTCTTCTGGGTGATCCCGTTTGTTTGCTTGTAATTCTGATTTAGGACATTCTTGTGAAGTCAGGTGGTTCACTCACAAAGTCGGCGGTCTTGGAAGTTTGTGCTAATCTAGGGTTATCAGATACCAGGGGTTTTTAGGGTCTCACTCGCCACGCGCCGCCACAACGAAAGCTTACGTGGCGCTATGTTTCAGACAAGCTTGCTTCCCCCCCACTGAAATCTTTCCTGGCACCACCTAACAACGAAGCTTGCGCCGCTAAAGAATCCCTGCCAGTTTTACTTTTGAAAGTGCGTGTATTGGTAAATCAGCAACGTATGCCGTTTTCTAGAGCTCTGCTTTTGAAAATGCGACTTGGAGCTTAAGCCTCGTCATAAACTTTACGACTTGTAATCAATTGTCTTTTTGTCTTTCTTTCCATCAAACTACAAAGCGGTAAACAACAAGCAATTGCTGGTCTGGGTTCAATTGCTGTCTGCTTTTCCGTGTTTGCGCCTCTATACTCTTCTTCTTGTTCTTCTACATCCCAACAACGTACTTCTTGTACATCACTCTATCTACACAGCACAATGAAGCCGTTATCACTTTGCTCGGCTCTTGTCGGCCTTATGGTCGCCGGCGCGACCGCTACTGTTGAGGCTGTGGCCACTAGATCGATCGCCAGTCTGCCTGCAACCTTTACGCCACCGGCTGTTTTCAAGCACAAGAACCTGGTGCGCATTGTTTCGCTGGAAAAGAACTACGCCCGCGAAACCATCAACGTGCAGGTGGCCAATGTTGACAAGCACGCCCAGAGCGAGTACTTCTTGGCTTTTGATGCCGTCAAGTTCCCGCACGTTGGTGGTGTCGAGGTCAAGGACAAGAAGGACCCCGAAGCCGGCGAGTTTATCGTGACGCCGGTCGAGTACGATGCTGCCAAGTAAGTTTGCGCCCTTGTTTTCGGAGCCGAAAGTGGAACCCGGCAGCTAACAAACGTCCACTGTACAGCCCCGTCCAGTACTACAAGATCACCTTCCCCACTGCCCTCGCCGCCGACGCCCAGCAGACTCTGTCTATTACCTACAACATCCTCAAGGCCTCCAAGCCCCTGCCCGCGTCCATTGCGCAGCAGGACCGCCAGTTCCTGAAGTACGACTTTTCGGCCTATGTCCCGTCTGCCTATGAAACAGCAAAGCAAAAGACGGAGATCAAGTTCTCGACCTCCAAAGTCCCTGACTACACCAAGATCGAAGGCCTGACTCAGCTCCAGAACACCAAACTGACGTATGGCCCCTTTGAGAACCAGCCCGCTGGCGCCGCGTACCCCGCTAGCGTGCGCTATGAGTTCAACAAGCCTGTGATTCACATCCAGACGCTGGACCGCGATGTCGAGGTCAGCCACTGGGGTGGCAACGTTGCCTTTGAGGAGCATTACGACCTGTACCACCGGGGCGCCAACCTGTCAAGCCTGTTTAGCCGTGTTAAGTGGCAGCAGCAGATGTACATGAACCCCGAGACCCACGCCGTCAAGGAGCTCACCTTTAACCTGCCTGTTGGCAGTGTCGACCCTTACTACACCGACGTCATTGGTAACGTATCGACGTCGAGATTCCGCGCCAACCACCGCGAGGCTCTTCTTCAGGCTAAGCCCCGCTACCCCATCTTTGGCGGCTGGAAGTACCCCTTCACTGTCGGCTGGAACTCTGACACCGACTACTTTGTGCGCAGTACTGGTGGTAACGGCTATGTGCTAAACGTGCCTCTATTTGATGGTCCCACCCAGGCTGAGGGTGTTGAGTACGGCACTGTCAATGTACAGGTCCTGCTGCCTGAGGGTGCTGAGTAAGTTTTCTTTGTTAAGTCTCCCACACACTGTCAATTGTATACTAACTGCTGTAGGAACGTTCGCTACTATGCCGACATCCCTAGCTCGTCGATTGTCAAGTCCGAGGTCACCATTGTCAAGACGTACCTGGACACTGTTGGCCGCACCGCCGTGATCGTCAAGGCCGAGAACCTCGTCGACGACATGGGTAGCCGCCAGCTGGTTATTGCCTACAACTACTCGACTGCTGCTGCGCTACGCAAGCCGCTGGTTGTATTTGCCAGTGCGCTGAGCCTGTTCTTTGCGGCGTTTGTTGTGACGTCGATTGACCTGAGCTTTGCCAAGACTTCCAAGAAGAATTAAAAAGTGCAAGAGAAGACGCGTTGAGCAAAGTTGGCTTTTTTGAAATTATATTCGTCAAGCATCTTGTTTTCTTGGCTTATTGATTGCTCTTGGGCTCTATTTCTTTCCTGGTTCATTTTTGCTATCTTATGGTTCTTTTTATATCTTTGTTCGTTATATTTTTTTTTCTTTTATGTTGGTCTTGATTATAAGAGGCTTGTTTTTTGTGTGTGTTGTACTTATAGTATTCCATGGAATAGAAACTAGAGCGTTTAACTTGATACGTGTTCCATCATTTGAGAATTGTCATGAAGTTTTTTTTGGTCAGTTGAATTTAAATGTAACCCTAAGACGTGCTTACTCGATTTGGAGTGTCCACAACACTTGTATAAAACGCAAGAGCACCGTTGACATCTAGACACTACGCACATACATATGCACATACTTGTACACATCAAATATAGACAACTTGATTATTAATACGTAAATAAAACAACTACAGAACTGAAACCCCCAAAACTGCCAACAAAAAAGCCCACGCTATTCCCCCGGCCCAGAAATCGGCCGGCCTTGAAGCAGCAGCGGCGCTTCGTTTGCTGCTGTGTTTGAGGAATGGTTTGGGATTCACAATAGTGGAAGTATGCAGGGTACCAAAGCCAAGGTCGGTGCTGTTGAAGCAAACGGAGTTGTTGTATGAGGGAATGCGAGAGTCGCCGGGCTCGACAAAGGTGATGTCTGAGCACTTTTTTTGTTTCCCTCGATGTTAGATTCTAGTTTCCCAGACGAATCCAGATATTGAAGAACAAGGGCAAAAGGGAAAACTTACAGCAAACAGCGACGCACCGTGCACCGCCAACTCGATAACCTGCAACGTCGCATTCATTCCCGCCCGGACACCCAGCGCTTCGGGCACTTTGATATCCGGCAAACACAGTGTGCCCGGGAATGGCCCGTTGGACGGTCCCAGAAGCTCAAAAGGCGGCACGAGCGGAGTGCTAAAGTTCATGGGCCCGCCGTCGGGGCCGGCAGAGTCCAGGCCGATATTGACGTAGAGCAGGGCAGTAGAGTGGCCAGAAAACCAGCCGGGTTGGAAGGCGATGGCGCCGCCTGTAGTGGACCAGTAGGTGCGGTTGGAGGAGAGGGGGAGACCGCCGCCTAGAGGACAGGGTTAGTTTGGCGTTGGGGGTTGACTGAGAGTGGAAAAGCAGAAAAGACGTACATGGGTAGGTCCATTGCATGCCGAATGGAAAGGTGTCGTTGGTTATGAAGGTGTTGCCCCGCGATCCCGGATATGTGAGGAGGATATGAGCCGAAGCGAGGGACGCCGAGACGACGGCAGCGGCAAATGATTTCAGCATTTTTGTGTATTGGAGAGAGGTAGATGCGGATATAGGGAAGAAACCAGTGAGCTCAAACGATTATCTTGATAGTATATCAATCCGAATCCAGTTGGAGAGGTTGGGAATTAATCAGAAATATACAAGACAGAGAACAGAGATTGAAGCATCATCACGATACAAACGAAGAGACTCTCTCTGGGTCTTATACTCACTTGAGCAAATCAGGAACATGGACAGAATTCTCCGTGAGCATGGGCAAGTAGCAACCGCTTACTATGTATGTATTGTATGAATACGTATGCATGGTATGCATTGTGTGTGTATGTAAGTGCATTGCATTCCCCATTGAGATGAGTGGATGAAAAGACGCTAAAGTATGTAATAGGTGAAGCCAAGGAATCAACCAGCGTTTACAGCCTGCAGGAAGTATTTTTGGGGTATTGAGTTAGTGGTAGGGTAAATTTGAAGATGTCAAGTCTTGGGGGTCTTGGATGTCTTGGTATTGGAGATTTGATTTGGACTTGAGCACAAATCAAAGAGTTTACACATGTAATAGATATATTGGGAGTACTGCGTTCGTATACCAGGCACATGTGTACTATGTACAAGTATTATCCAGTGCCAAGAAACCAAGGTCTGGATGTCCGACAAGATAACAAAGCAATTAATTCACTAGAGACAAATCATGAGTAGTATGGCATTATGTACATGTATATATATATCTACTCTTCAGGCAACATCACTTGTCTTCTCAAGATAATACAACATTTCCTAGTTTGGGTTCCTCCTGTAGTCCCAAGACTCCTCCAATGCCGTTTAATTTCTCTTCTTGCGTAGTACGCAGACCAAAGCATGTACATACCAGTACATAGATGGATTAGACGCCGTCAGTTGAAAACGTCCCAGTTCACTTGTTCATCTTCATTCTTCATTGAACTCTGAAAGAAGAAAATAAGCCTTGGACAAGAGTTCTCTTACTCATAAAACTCCTTGTCGGTAAAGTCAGAGTTACATGGCCCATTGCCGTGGTCTACAATCAAGTCGCCAATGCAATTGGACTTTTTTTTTTTCGGAGTGTTTCTATTTTTATGGATGTATGTATTACTTGTACAAGGATATGCAGTAATTCCTCATGGGCATATTGCTTGAAGAAAGATTGAAGATAAGAATGGACATACGTATATGTACATGTGTATGTTATGTAGCTCGTGCGGAAAGGAAAATCCATGTTCCACAGGGCGCTTAAAAGAGTGGGGAGCTAGCCAATCGCAGAGCGATAGACATTTCAGCTTTAACCCTAACTATTTTCTGAAAGATCGAGTGACTGATTGAACGAAGTTACTTGACGTACCTCAGCAAACGGCGCATTAAATACACGGTCGTCAACCCTGAGAAATGAAATGTGTGTTTTTTTTTTTTCCATTACTCTCATACTTGAGGCGTATGACGAGCCTTTATACATCCCATTATAGTAAATGACAAAAGAAAAACAAAACAAAGCAAGACAAACAAGACAAACAAAACAATACACACATAGTCCATGTCTTTGCAAGTGCCAAGTGTCAGTCATGTCATGTCATGGGTATGTATGTACAATGTACATGATGTGAAAAGAAACAAAGAAACGCCCAAAAAGCTTAGCCTAGGTATGAACCAGAAAAGACTAATCACTCTTCCTCCCGAAACTTTCTTCTTATCCGAACTTCTACCGCCTCTGGAGCCTCCACCATGTCTTCTCTTTCTTCGTCCATCCCAGTTTCAAAATCAGTTTCTTTGATAAAGTCGAACAGAGCCTCTTTAGATGTGCTCAACACTCATGTCTAACATAAGTTTTATTTTTTTTGGTTTGAACCCAGGACAAGTCAGCAGTATGTATATGATATAATCCACGCTTTCATCAGCTCTGTTGCACAGTCCAACAGACAGCGTCTATCCTTTGTGGAAGATTCATAGCAGCCCTTGCCAAATTTCAGCTGGAAGTAGTCCGGGTTTAACCACTTAGGCCCTTTTTCAAGGCTGAGGTTCAGCTGGTCTGCCTTTCACCTGCATAACACATCTCGGTTTTTGAATAATCATGCCAACTACTACGTGCATACGTACTTGGATTTTTGCTTATCTGACTCTTCAATCACCCATGTCACACACCAAAATATTCACAAGGTAATCAAAAGATCCTCAAAGCTTAGCGAGGCTTTCAGCAAATGGGAGGCATAGAAAGCGGCGAGGAGCCTCAGCCGCAGTAAGATTTTGCTATCATGACAATGCATGCAAAATGTTTCCACTTGTGCCAGTTTCTCTCATAAACTGGGCATATGGCCCCTTTTTCTTTTTCTTTTTCCAATATCAAAGTACGTCTCGGCTTAGTCGTGTTTGATTTCAGCCTCACAAGGCTTCTCAGTAAAAGCAACTACAAGTAGGCGTTCTTGGATGTTGAGTATGAGACGAGTTAATACTGTCAAGAAATTGTATATATATCTCATCTTTCCGAAAAGACGTTGGACTCATGATTCTGCTTCTCATCTCTAAATTGTCCCGTTACATCTGATTCACTCCGCGTTTAGCCATATTGATACAGTTCTTTATATATCATTGCTAGCTTTTCGCCGCATACATTTTACATTTTTCTTCTACTATCGTCACACTCCAGTGGAGATCACCAAATACAACTCATACCCAAGAACATGCAATGTGCATCGGACTAAAAGGCCAGAACGGCAACGCCCTCGCAAAAGCTTTAAAAAATTTCGCCGACTTAGTTGAAGCTCTCTTTGGCGACGACGAACCTGCCAGCGGAAACGACAGCGGAGACAACGACGGAAATAATGGTGGCTCCGGAGGAGATGGAGGCGGCGACGGTGGTGATGGAGGCGGCAGCGGTGGCGGTGATGGAGGCGGCGGCGGTGGCGGTGTTGTAGGCGGCGGCGGCGGTGGCTGTTAAGAGGAGAAATGAAGATGAGGTGGAAAAAGCATGTGGGCATGATGAAGGAAAGACGTTACGGTTGCCGGGAGACATCTACAGCGTGGTGTCAGGTACTTACTATCATCAGTCATTAGAATTGATGCAATTAAGCCAATAATCATTTTTATTTATTTATTTATATTCTTTTACGAAGGGCCTAGTGGTCACGGTGTATATACCCATCTACATTGATAACAATGCCAATTTCAGGACTACATATTCTTGGCTGTAATCAAAAACACACACCTCAGTTCGGTTGAATACTAGTAGGGGTGACATGACCTTGTATTAGCTCCTCACCAAATTTGTTGTTTGGAGCATCCTTTATGAGATATCACCTCACAGCCTAATCCAACAGAAACTGCCTTCTTCTGCAACAAACAACCAAAGCTACCTGCTTATCGTGTGGTGTGAACCAGATTGGAACAACGACGTAGTTTTATCCCTGCACAACATGCCCGTCATGTCATTGTCCGTTTTGGAGCAACCCTAGCTCAACCCTAGAGAGCGCTGACCAAGCTTGGAAGTGCCGAAAGCGGCCTAGTCGGCCTTTAGAGCTGAAATCGTCTACTACATACATGATACAGCAGAAATGTAGAGTTAGCTGAGATTTTGGGAGAAGGTTTGAGTGGAAGGAAAGATGTTGGTAGACTCTGTATATTATGGTATACCGTTGACTGTACATACATATAGATATCGTCAGTGAATTTGTGGCAGGGTTTCATGGTTACACATAACACGACATGTAGATACTGTGAGGGTAACAAACCAAAAACTTACAACTATTTTTTCCATCAAGAAATCCTATCAACGGCATTCTATTAAACTCGAACCAACTCACAAGATGCCAGACTGTCATTCACCTCGTTTTCAGATAGACGATCTCAACCTATGCCTCCCCCTTTCGCCTTGTCACCCCCACGAGGATTCGCGAGGAAGATTGTCAGGAGTTGAATGAACACACAAGGCTCAAACTGCACAAACCTTTTGAACTGAAAGAGTGACGGGGCTTTCATATTTCGGTTGCAATCCGGGGGAGAAGGGGTCTGGTAGCCTGAGACTGAAGGAGACTTTTGGGTTGGGGGAAAACTTTGTCCAAAAAGAAAAAGAAAACGAGGACGGCGCTCATTCAATCTAGCATTCGAACGCCATCACCGTCAGAAAATCAACAAATCTCTTCGATGCTTTCTCAAGCATCAAGGCTCTTGTTACTTTCAGGCTGCTCATGTACTTTGCCATTGTGAGGCTCGTTGTTATGTCTCAAGAAAACCTTATACGTACTCAGCTTATTCCACTATGATCACGGCGTCCACATCGCCTCTGGCGGCCAGGGAGGTTACGGCGGACGGTGTACGGAGTAGTCTCGGTGGCCGCTTCTAAATCCAGTGTAATTTAGTGCGTACTCCGTATATCGACACAGACTTTGATGCTACAGTGCTTGGCGACCTGTCTTTTTTTCGTTTTTTGATTAATTGCATATTTATTACAGAAAAAATGTAGAATATCACTCATATACTACATACTGTGTAATTATACATGTAATGCACATCCTCAACAACTCTAGCCGCCTTGGAATGCATTTATATTTTTCTTTCACATACTTCAAGCATACATACATATGCAAGGTCACGTGGTATGTAGCGCGAGCAACCTACCTCAGAAACCACTAACAAATTTTTTATCCATTACTCTTGTGGCCGTTAACAAGTTGTAAATTAGGCAAAAGTCGTCCGTCACTGGCACTTGCTCTTGGCCACACCCGGAATCATGTGTCAGAAAAATTTGTGAGACTTTTATCATCACCAGCCGGTCATGCTTCTGGCTTAGTCTCAAGAGGTTAGCGTTTGCGTTAATACCGCTCGTTTGTACTCCGTATGTACTTTGCAAAGATCCAGTAAGGCCATAATATATCAGACACATTCCGCATTCAAACTGAAGTTCAACTGTACTACCAAAGCCTACCATACATGGATTTGGACACTAACACCGTCAGCCAATCACAGCGCACGACCATGACGTCAGGCTTTGCATTCTAGGCCTTGATGTCTAACAGCTCAGCTGCAATCACAGACACTAAAGCACCATAACAGCAGCATTTCCCACAATCTACTGTAGTTAGTGCTTAGCTAGGTTGAAGTGCGTTTTGCAATGGGCTATTGCATCAGTCATCAAGTACGGAGTAGTAGTAGTAATAGTAGTAGTAGTAGTAGTAGTACAAGTATGTACTTGTACTTGCCGTGTTTTGCGAAATAGAGGGAGCGCCGTAGAAGGGAAAGTGCCGATTTTCTGGCAAGTACAAGAGTCCATGATTCTCCCGCTTTCCCGCCTCTTTTCCTTTTCAACTTTTCTCCCTCTCCTTCAACCGTCATTAATTAATTTGATGAATATTCTACTCCATCGGATTATTGCAGTCGTTATCCCACATCCATCAATCACATTCATATACCCATCCAAGTATCCCTGATTCTTACTCAATCCAGCATATTACCACGACCGCCACGATGCCTTTGATGTATGTTGACTCTCAAAAGATGCCCATCTCTACATTGATCTCCACCATCAACCATACACCCATGCCTACACATTCAGACGCTAACAAACTCACCCGCACAGGAACCGCGCCCTCTCCATTCGCGGCAACAAGCCCGCCAATAACAACCGCAACAAGGGCTTCTCTTTCAACCGCTTCGGCGGCGGCAGCAGTGGCAACAGCCAAAAGGACAACACTCGCCGTCTGTACCAGCTTATCAAGAGCGAGAACAACCTTGTTCAAGCCTACGAGACCGCTGCCCGCGAGAGATCGATTATTGCCAAGCAGCTCTCGGAGTGGGGCGAGCAGACTGGCGATGATGCTGTCAGCGATCTGTCGGACAAGATTGGTGTGATTCTGTCGGAAATGGCCGACCAGGAGGACAACTACGCCAACCACCTTGAATCGGTTCGGGGCCGCCTCAAGGTCATTCGCAACACGGAGCGCAGCGTCGCCCCCGCTCGCGAGAACAAGGTTAAGATTATGGACGAGATTCACAAGCTCAAGATGAAGGACCCTGAAAACCAGCGTCTTCCTGTTCTGGAGCAGGAGCTTGTTCGGTCGGAGGCTGAGAACCTGGTTGCCGATGCCCAGCTGACTAACATTGTAAGTTGTTGAAATCAATTACCGACACAAAACAAGATGCGCACCTTGCTAACTATTTCCAGACCCGCCAGAAGATGAAGGAGGCCTACAACGACGAGTTTGCTGCCATCATCGAGCGTGCCGAGAAGCAACTAATTCTGGCCAAGCACGGCCGCCGTCTGCTCTCGCTGCTGGACGACTCGCCCACTGTTCCTGGCGTCGGCCGTCCGGCTTACGAGCACTCTCTCCAGGCCCGCCAGGTTCTCAATGATGCCGAGGATGACTTGCGTGAGTGGGCTCCTGAGAGCTACGACGACTACAGCGGTGCTGGCAGCGACCGCATCGATGAGGAAGACGAGGAAGAATTTGACCAGGAGGACGGCATGGCCCTGTCTAGCGAGCCTGCTCCTGGTTCATCTGCCGATGCCATGCCTCGTTCAGCCAAGAAGAACAAGAAGAACAAGTCTGCAAAGATTACCGAGACAACTCTGCACAGCGTCGAGCAGACCATCTAAGTGTATTTGAGTTTCTAGCAGCAGAGAGTATCACTGTCGAGAACTGCCTGTTACAGATTCCAAGACATTGAAAGCATTGTTGGCAACGGCATTGATCACACCACCTTGACAGATTAGTTGATGTGATGGTCTATCCGAAGCACGACGATGACGGCTGCTGCTATATTGGTTGGACAGGACACTATTTAATACTCTTATATTTGTTTTTGGGTTAGGATTATCAGATGGAGAGCTTCGAGCGGAACTCTATAGAGGCTTGCCGCTCGATTGTAATGAGGATGAGTAGTTGAAGTATAATGCATCTCTTTCATTGATGATCAAAGTCTATTTCCCAGGTCAACACAAGGTCTAATGAGTCAATCAATGCAAAGTAAACTTCCTTTATTGTGATTTTGAGAGAACAAAACATGATGTACATGTAGTAGAAATGAAGCAATTAAAACTCCAAGCAGCGACTAATATACAGAATGCTATGTATTCACAAGTAAGCAGTAGTGTAGAATGTAGAAAATACCTTAGCAGAGTAAATACGAATTATCTTTTTACCATTTTGTACTACTTCGTAACCCCCTTTAACCCTTGTACCCCAGGCCACATTTCCTTATTTCCAAAAGTTAAATTCCCACCATAGCCAAAGCGTGAAAAAAACAAAACTCCTAAAGCACAGGCACATTCACAACGTCATCATAGACCTTTTCCCTGGCCACAATGGTCAAGATGCCGTCCTCCAGTCGACTCTCGATCCCGTCCTCATCGACACAGACATAGCCGTCTCCCTGCTCATTGAGCTCGGGCAATAGCGGAATAACACGCTCAAACTCACCCTGCGGAAACTCATTGCGGCGCACGTGCTGCTCATCGGCGGCGAACAGGGCAGGAAAAGTGCCGCGGACGTGGAGGGTGAAGTTGGAAGGGAGCCAGGATATGGAGAGAGCGGATTTGGAGAGGCCTAGGGCGAGGAGGCGGATGGTGTAGGAGTGCGTAGTTTTAAGAACGGAAATGGGAGGGTGTGGGGCGGGGTGGTCAAAGAAAGGGCTCTCAGGGCTGTGGGGACCATGAGGGCCGTCATGAGAACTATCAAATCCACGGGGGCCACGGGGGCCATGAGAATTACCAAAGCCACGAGGGCCGCAAAAGCCATGCGGCCCATGGTGTGGCCCGTGGTGTGGCCCGTGGTGTGGCCCGTGGTGCGGCCCGTGGTGCGGTCCATAGTGCGGCCCACTAAAGCCGTCAAACCCATAAGGCCCGCGATGAGATCCACACCGGCCCCATCCACCATGCTGGCCACGCATTCCTCTTCCAAACCTATGTGGCCCAGTATAGCCAAAAATCCCATGCCGACCGGCGCCGTCGAGGAACGGCGGCTCGTCACCGGGGACATCATCAAACCCATCGTCATCGGGGCCGGCGCCGTCGGTCTCGCGCTCGGTTTCCCAAGCAGCGTCGTTGCGCGGGTGGAAATGTGGTGGGGGGTTGTGGTGTGCAAGAGTGTGTGAGTGGCACCAAGCGGGGTGCATACGGCCAGGACCACGACCATGGTGCCCGTGGGCATGTCCACGTCCACGTCCACGTCCATGTCCATGTTCGTGGCCGTGGCCGTGGCCGTGGCCGTGGCCATGATGTCCATGATGGTGTCCACGGTGCGGATGAGGAGGATGAGGATGGCCAGGAGGTGTAGGAGGCGAATCCGGTGAGGGTGTCTTCTCCAGAGCCCTCTCATCAGGACCCTCCATATGCATAGTGTCGGGAATCATGACAGCATCGACCTCTGATGCGACAGAGTGGGTGGTACTATCGGCAGACATGGGAAGAGCAGCGTTCATTGCTATTTACCGTAAGTGTATATAGAAGGGTATGACAGGAGTATAAAAGAAAAGGTGAGGATACAAGGGAGGTAATGATGTTGATAACGCAAAAAACAGAGTCCAACTCTCAGATGGCGGCCGTGATCGCTTTTTATAGCCAAGATGATCAAGCTGGGGAGGCGGCCGGATCGGGAAAAAGCTTGCGTAACCAACACACCTAAAGCTTAGCTGCCTTGCACGATTATTAGAGTACCTGGACTGTACCTGCAGCTATTGCCACCGTGGAGTTATAGCCTGGAGTATCTTACAGGTATGTATCAGGATTATCGCCGATTTCCATCATATTGTTGAGCGGCCGCCAGACATTAAGTCCGATATTACTCTGGTGGCAAGTAAAGATAGATCTTGACAGCTATAAAACAAAGCTTGTGGAGGTGGCGTGACTTAGTAAGCTGTCTAGGGAAATACTTTACTTGTACGCAGTAGACAGAAGATTACGCAAGTCTGATATTCACGCTGTCGTAGATTGGGACAATACTTGAGCTTCAGATGCCAGTTTTGAGGAGTCGAGTTATTCTAGAACAAATGGATTATACTATGTACTACATACTTGTACGTAGTACGTAGTAGTTCTTAAGGTCGAAGAGGGCTGAATAGAGCCAGCCTAGAGTGGCGGCCTCTTTGGGGTGAACGCGTCATCGCCATCATTGTACAATATGTACTTAGATACTTTCTCAACCTTTTCTCTTGGAAGTCGGCATTCTATGTAAGGTTGTACATACAGAGTACATACTAAAAACGCCTTCACATGTTCTCTCACTGATACCGAGTCGAACTTGGCCGGCGCCGATTTGAAACCGACCGCCGACATCTGTTTTTTTTTTTTTTTGGTGTGTGCACCTACGTATTTAGTGGGGATCTAAGTGAGGCTTTGAGGCTCAGCCACACGAATGAACAACAAACGCCGCTGACGACCTTTGTGTTTTTATTTGTATTTGTATTTTTATTTTTGGTAATCGCAAGGCTGCGTTAAGAAAAAAGCACGGACAGAACCCAGAACAGTGGAATTCACATATGTGTACATATGTATGTATACATATATGTGTACATATGTACATGTACTGTTGGATGTTTTGGGTAGAATGACGCTGTTTTTTATCATGTATGTACATTGTAAATGTGCTATGGTATGTACCAGTATGTACAAACATATTATTTTTAACTGCCAACTTATGGAAAGAGACAAGAGCTATGGTATGTATATATGTACTTCGTTACGTTCTTCCCCCAATTGAGGCCAGGCATGTATCGTCGCTGTTAGGGTTTATGGGTTATGTACATGTATTTATGACGTAAAATCACTTGTCTACTTGTACATACATATGTAACCCATCTTTCCATCTACCTTGACTTGATATTTTTCTTTAAATCCAGCGCCCACCACCTCTTACGCGCCCAACCTTTTACATACAGCATTGGGCCTTCTTGGCCTTTTCTGCTTTTGTTGTTGTTTCCCAGCTTAACAAATTCTCTAAGCGCCCAATTAACCATCAACCGGCCAATCACAGCACACCATTTATCCCCTCAACCGCTGTCGAATCTTGTGAGTTCTTGGCTTTGGGGGGGAGATTTCGTTTTGCTGATTTTGTAGGAAGGCACATAACCTTTGTATGTACTTGTACATACATACTCGGAGTACATACTTGTATGTACCATATGTACGTTGTATGTATACTTGTATGCATGTACTGCACCCAGATCAAAGACACGGGCAAGAACGATTGTGGGAAACAATGGGGAGGTAGCTTATTAAAGCACAAAAAGAGTAGTTATCATGAAGAATAACGAGGTTTCTGGCGACTACCACCCACAAATATCGCAGCCCCTCATTTGTACTCCCACAACACAAACGCACACAACAAAGAGTCGATTTCTTGTCGTAACTGCCTTTTTTTTTTTGTTTGCTTCTCGCTTTGGCCAGAAACTTTCTATCCCCTTCAGCTGGTCTTGGCCGATGCTAGAGTAAAACTCTGCTTAGGACTCTTGTTTTCTGTTTTTCCTCCTCGTAGCTGATCATAAAAAACCAACTCATCCATCGTCACCAACTTTTCTACCTTGTCTTGCTATTGGCTTTTGTACCCTTGCTGATATCTCCTCTCACTAATTTGTAACTTTGTGGGTTTGCATGTTGTATGTAATGTACGTATGTACAGTACATAGATATATCTGGTCGATCCTTGAACTGGTCGATCCTTGAACAAAGGACCGCCAAGTACGTATGTACATACATACATACATACACACATACACACAAGATTCCCCTCTTTTCGTTTCTGACCTCTAATCAGGTTTGCTGGGATTCGCTTCGCTTTGTCTCCGCCTACTTGTACATACATGTAGACTTCCGCTCCGCTTTGTGCTAATTGCATAGCTTTCTCGTTTCTCATTGCATCCTCGTGCTCTCTTTACGCGCCGAGCTCTTTTTGCTTGTCTTGTTCGTTTCTGACCTTATATTTTCTGTTTTCACCTTTTGTCGTCACTGTCCCCTCGACCGCGTGGATTTTTCTTTTCCTTTCTTCTTCTCTTCTTTTTCTTCATATTCGTGCTACTTTCAAATCTGGCTTGTGACATAATTCCTCTCTTATATATCATCGTTGAATCAACCTGTTTCTGCACAAACGTGTACCTTGCACCCGTTTTGCGACCGCTTACAACGGCCCACTGCTCCAAAGCGTTTTCTGCTTTTTAGAATCTGTCACGACCTAGAAACCTGCAGCATCAAGTTACGCCCTGCTTCTATTCATTCCTAAATATCCAGACACATAAACATCATGGAGCGCTCCAGAGGACTTCCCGATGAGGAGCTTTTCCTCTCCCGCACAAACAACCATACGCCTGACGGCGACAGCCCGACTATCGGCCCACTTCGTATCCACAAACCTCAAAGCCCCAAGCCGCCTGCTGGTTCAGATCGCTTCAAGTATCCAACACCTCCGACTTCTACCTCGTCGCCGCCTGCACCTTTTGCTTCGGCTCCCAAGCCGTCTTTCCCTTTGCCGCCTGGCGCGCTGAGTTCGGCAAACATAATTTCTCTTCCGTATCCCGACGACGACGAGCCTGCTCCTAGCAGAGTCAAGCCTACTATCCAACCTTTTGCGAGCCCTTCGCTTCACAACTACAATGATACCTCTCCTCGGTTGACTAGCCCTTCTGAGATCAAGGGTCCCGGCCTGGCTCAGAGACGAGGAACTGCACCAAAGCCTCTCTCTGGCCCATCTAGCCCTGATCTAGACGATGATGAGCTTTTCATTAAGCCTGGAAATGCTCAGCCTAAGCCGCAAACGGCGCAATCCACAGGCAACTCGACGGCGAGCTATCCTAGCTTGAACAAGAAGCCCTTTTACCCCGCGCCTGGCTCTGAGAGCTCATCTAGGTCTTCCTCCGCCGCCACCGCTGCACCCAGACCCACCCAGGCCGAGGCATATCTTGGAGCGTCTGGAGAAATTGCTGGAGTTAACCGCTTTGCATCGACTGCTAGCACTTCTACGACTAGAGCAAGCCGTGGATCACCTCCTCCACCCGAAACACCAATTGTTGAGCCTGGCGTTCTTCCCGGAGGTGGTATTGAGGCTCGCTATGCTGCAAGCGGTATCTCTGGCACAGCTACTTTAAACTCCATGCAGGTGGCACAGGCTGCAGTTCAGAGCGCTGCTGCTACACAGAGACTTGCTCAGTACGGAGGTGCTCCACACCACCAGCAAGCGCAACCAGCGCCTGCGCCTAGACCATGGACTCCCACGGAAGCACCTGGAGCTGGCCCCCACGGGCCGCCCACTGTTTACCAGGGCTCTGCACCTGTCTCGGCACCTGTTGCTACGACAACTTCTGCTCCTGCTCAACCCACTGTTGCTCAGGATTCTTCAAATCTTCAAGTCAGTGTGTTGGAGCAAGACTTTCAGCGCATGGGCACCAAAACACCTCCTCCGGCTTACTCAAGCGTCAACCCTGGCGGTGGCTCCGGATATCCGCAGGAGAAGCAGAGACCAGCTGCAACAGGTACTTCTGCCGCAAGCAATAACAACGACAACAACAACAACAGCAACCCTGCTGCTGCCGCTTCATCTCAGGCTCATATTGTGTCGCCGAAGCCCATACCCGCAGCGCATGTGCCAACACAGCCGCAGCTTCAGATCTCGACCCAGGTTCACTCGCCTCAGCCTCAACCTCAGCAGGTTCATCCTGTCCAAGTCACCCAGTCTGCGGCGCAGCTGTCACAAAAACAGCAGCTAATTCAGCAACAGCAACAGCAGCAGCAGCAACAACAACAACAACAACAACAACAACATCAGCTTCATATTCAGCAACAGCAGCAACAACAGTTGCAACAGCATCAGTTACAGCAGCAACAATTGCAACAGCAGCAACACCAACAACAACAGCAACAACAGCAGTACCAACAACCTACTAAGGCGCAGATGGCTGCTGCGGCTGCCATTGCGTCTGCTGGTCTATCTGGCCATCCAGCGTTTGCCAACGATGGACAGGGTGGTGCAGGCACACTTACCATGGTTTCGTCGCCGCCTCCTCTACCTGAAGGCTGGATTGCGCATTTGGACCAGAACTCTGGACAGTATTACTATATCCATTTGGCCACACAGTCAACTCAGTGGGAGTTCCCCAAGGGCCCCAACCCGATCAGCCATGATGTTGCACCGCTTTCGCCCACGGCTTCGACGTACGGAAACCCACTGGCCTCGCCTCTGCTTACTGGCAAGCAGTCGATGGCTTCACCAATGTTTGCTCCTCAAACTCCCGGCTATGCCGAGAGTATAATGAGCGTTGCCAACTCTACGGCGCCTAGTGCTGCTGGGTTTTCCGGTCCTCCTCCAAGTTCTGGCGTGGACTTGTACAAGGTGCAGCCTACTAACGGCGTCTACTTTGGCCCTTACCTGCGCTATGTTAACATGGACACCGAGAAGGGCATTTGGTATGGTAGCATCATGATCGTTACCGATTCACCACAGCCGCCTACGATTCACATTCACCTCAGCATGGACCTCTCGCCCAACCCTCGGCAGTTGATGCCAAACATTATTGCCCACCACCAGAGATGGAAGTTTTTTAAGTACAACATTGATCTTGCCATGGGTGATGCTGGAACTGAGAGATGGACATATGCGGTCACGTCGCACATGGGTTGTACACGCTACGAGTTTGTGGTGGCTGGCAAGCATGAAGTCAACTGGCGCTTCATTGCTCATTCTGGCAACGACTTTGCGCCAACGACTTCGCAAAATGAGCGGTCTAAGCTTGGTGGCGTGGGGTTCATGTGGAAAGACGTGTTGCAGCGCAATGTAGAATGCGGCGGTTATCATGTGCAGTTGGGCCTGGGTGACCAGATCTACGGTGATCGCCTGTGGAAGGAGATTCCAGTGCTGAAGCAGTGGCTGTCAATTAGCGGCAAGGACAACCGAAAGAATGCGCCGTGGACGGCTCGGCACGAAGAAGATGTGTCTCATGCGTACTTTCACTACTACACGAGTCATTTTGACCAGCCGTATTTGCGCGAAGCGTTTGCACAGATTCCACACGTTTTGCAGTTGGATGACCACGACATGTGAGTTCTTTTTCTGGCTATACACTGGAAACGATACTAACAGCATCTATCTAGCTTTGATGGCTTTGGATCGTACCCAGACTACATGCACAACTCATCCATATTCAAAAACATTGGCAGAGTAGCGATTGACATGTACCTGCTGTTCCAGCATCACACAACTCTCGAGATCCTACGCAACGTCGGCGACGATCTGGACCTCTTTACAATTACCGGTCAGGGCTGGCACTTTATCAAGTACCTCGGGCCCGCAATGGTTGTAGTTGGTCCCGATTGCCGATCGGAACGCACCATGGCACAAGTCATGGCTGGGCCGACGTACCAAGGCCTCTTCCCCAAGATTCACTTGCTTCCGCCAACAGTACAGCATTGTATCTTGATGATTTCAGTACCGCTCATCTACCCTCGCTTGGAGGCAGTGGAGAGCCTGGCTGGTGCTGTGGCTACGGGTAAGAAGGCGGTAAATACAACGTACAATATCCTAGGCAAGGTGACAAGCTCAGTGGCTGGAGTTGTCGGTGGCCGAGAAGTGGTTGCTCAGGGCTTTTCGCATGTCAAGAAGGCAGTGGGCAAGCAGGGCTTCATGGGCAGCGTGTTGAATCAGTTTGGAGATTTAGATGTGGCTGAAGTGCTGAAGGATTTGTGGACGCACGAGTCAAAGGACCTGGAGCGGACGTATTTGATTCGTACACTGCAAGGAATTGCACAGCAAAAGGGACTGCGCATGACTTTCTTATCAGGAGGTGAGTTTTTCAAGAATCAGCGAAAACAAAAAGCAATACTAACATATACAGATGTCAACTGCTGTGGTGCCGGCTTAGTGCATGATCCGTCTCGGCCCCGAGACCACAAGACTATGTACCAAATCATCACATCACCGATTGTGGCCCAGCCCCAGGGCCAATATGTGCTCAAGATGCTACACAACAACAAGATGCTCTACGTGCCACAGAACGGACACCGGTCCCTACATCAGGTTTCCGACACCAAGGAAGACATGATGGAGATTTTCCACACCGATGCCAGTGGCACTCACCGCGAGCTGAAGCGACTTATGGGCCGACGCAACTATATCTCAGTAACGTCGATGGACTCAGACTATGTGGATTTGATTCAGCAACAGCAGCAGCAACAGCAGCAGTTGCAATTGAGCATGATGCAGCCGCCAGCAACGACGGTCCTGTCCAAGTTAACGCTGCAGGTGGATTTTGTGGTACAAGGCGACGGGGCGTTTACGACGCCAACAAAGTACGGGCCGGTGTATTTGCCGCATTTGGATCACGGATATTAGGGGTTTTGTGTTGGGAGTGAAATTCGGTGTATATAGTGTATGGATGTATGGTGCAATCAAGCGTTTGTTATCCATCTGTAGTAGTAACCATGCCAATGAATGTAAGACATGCGTGTGCAGAGTTGTGTTGTGAAATGAGTATGTATGTACGGAGTACATATGTAGTACATATGTATGTACTTGGACGAAGTACCTTCAGGCCATACATAATCCGGGACAACCCTGGGTAAACTGGAGCTTAAATGTTCTTGAAGCCACAAGCGTCTATTATTGCCCATGAAAGAAACAAGAAGGTTTGCTTGCAACTTGCCGCTTTGATATCCCGATAAGAAGCCGGGGCTGAAATCATCTTGAGCTATCTATCTCCAATTGGCAATTATTTTCCTTTGTTGTATCTGTTCATCTTTTTCATCTCGATTGTATCACCCCGAAAAACACTCCGTCTGTCTTTGAGTTCCTTCGAGTGTATCGATACACAGAAATGGTGCTGCCAGTAGGAAAACTAGTGGTGCAGGGCGGGTTCGCCCAACTATCTATGGATAAGGTAATTAATTAGTTGAGCAACCGACCGACAGCCGTGACACACAGACGCCGATTGATTGTTTCTCTCTTTGGCATTGCATCTTTTGTTCACCAGTGAATTGGCAATCTGAGACAAAAATACAATGGTAAATACCAGCTGCTAACAAGCTTTGATAAGTTTGGCGTGCGACCTCTGCGCGACAATGTAACGGGCGAGTTCCAGGAAACTGACCAGGGCGACAGCCCAGAAGATCTGGTGGACAGCTTAACAAATGCTCTGGAACCAGGAGACTCTGGGCCGTGGAGCTGCTGGTGTGACCGGCATTATAGCCTATATGCAGACACCTTCCGCACATCAGCCGAACGCCAGGTGCCCCGCATTCCGCGTATCCAACGTTGGCGTCTGAATCTGACGGCGCTGTCACAGGTGCACAATGTATGTCTTTTCGTTTTCGTTCTTCCATCGTGGGCTTCATTACTGTCATCTTGACTCTAACAAATGAACCCAGTTGTTCTTTGCCGCATTTTCTCATGGCTTATACGTGTACCGCCCTCGCTCAGCCATGTCGCAAATCATCCCGGCCAAGGCAGATCTGATCATCTACCCGCGCAATCCTAACACTTCGCTCCACATCCCTGGCCACCACAACCGCATACGCTGCTTCGACGTCAACAATGTCGCGATTGGCTTCCTTGGTCGCCATGAAGTCCTGGTGACGGCGCACGACAATGGCGCTGTCGTAGTGTATGCCACGGCCATGATTGAGCGTTACGTGCGGCGCATGCTGAAAACCGGCGGTGTGCGGGTGACTGACTCTAGCATCCCGGCGCCGCGGCCGCTGTTTACGTTTAGCGTGGGAATTTCGGCGTGGGGTATTGCGATTCACGCGCGCTCACGCTTGATTGCGGTGACGTCGAATCGCGCAGAGGTACATGTGTTTAAAACGGGCGACTTGGATGCGTACGACCTGCTGGATGATATGCCCGAGAATCTGTTTGACTGTACGGCAGAGACTGCGCGGTTTCCAGGGCGCATGGTGTCGGTGTATCCCCTGGGTTACTTTATGAACAACATCCCGGCTATTTCCTTTTGCGACGATGAGAAAGGCAGAGCCGCTAGCTTAATTGTGGGCGATATCGATCTTCAGATCTCCCTGGTGAACCTTTGGGCGCCGGGCAGAAGAAACATGCAGATGCGAGAGACCCTTGAAAACTGTATCAGGGCGGAAATCGAGTGAGTACTGTTAACAAGTGCACGCCAAAGAAACACAAGGGAAGAATGCTAACACTTGCGATAGAACAGTCTGGAACTTGACGCTCATTCCTAATAGCGTATTCGTTCCCTGCAGCAAGAATGAAGCGCTTTACAGCGACCCTCAGTTCAACCTTGAACACTATGCCGGGGGAAGGCCATTGTTCAACGATCAATCTGGGCCCTGCGCTTCGGCCATGCGCATCATGTACCGTGTTACACCACGATATGAAGAATATACAGGGGACGATAGCCAGCGGGGGTATGGTGTTCCTCATCGGTCTTTTACGCGGGTAGTGTTGCCGCCGGAGTATTGCTTGTCAGTGCAGAACTTTATAGGCAGTGTGTCGGCGATGGAGGCGATGCATAGAGTATCGGGGAAGTTTGGTGATGACGATGATAATTCGGATTGGGAAGGATTGGTGGTTTCTGATGACGATGAAGAGGAAGAGGAGGAGGAGGAGGAGGAGGATGAGGGATCTGAAGATGAAGAACACGGGGGGATTGGCAGGATTAAAACCCAAAATGAGGGCAGCAGCAGAACGGGCAATGAAGAAGAATACGACACAGCCAGTCTTGACTCTTGGGGTCTTGAACCTCCATCAGAAAATGGCGAAATCAACGACCTCACCATTGATTTTCCAGTCACCTGCACGCTGGAGAACCCAGACACTGACGCACCTGGCAACGCTGACACTGGCAGTACCCGCGATATCACTTACTTGCAGAACAGCCAGTCATCCAGTTGCTTCAGTTATAAGCCCGATCCTGAACCACGAACACAGGAGCCTCGGTCCGAAGTAGGCCAGCTACTACAGCTAGCAAACTCGGAGTCTTTGTTGTACAAAGTCCCATTCAGACACACACGCGGCATCATCGACGAGAGGGGGGGTGCAACCACGGGACAGGACGGCCATAAATGGGGCCATCTTACGCGACTCAACATGGGCCCTGACCAAGTTCCCATGCTCCCGGACCGGGGAATCCCGCTCTTCATCCCCCTTATGAACACTGCCGCCGTTTTCCCATCAAACCAAAGTGCTATGCTTTTATGGAATACGCGTAATGCCCGGCCGTATCCTCAGGTGAACAACAATATTGGCAACGACTATCACAGCTCAATATACCGCAACGGCCAGCCATCTCAGCTCTTTATTGGCGGCGTGAATTCGTTCTTGATTGGCGACCCGAGCCCACACCAGCGCCAGGATGCCGTGTTTTCTGCCTCACATGTGCAGCGCGGCCAGCCATTGCTGAACAGTCACAGCATGACAGTGGTCATCGAGGAGCTGTCGCTTGTGGTTGTCGGCAACAACGGTGGCGACGTGGTTCTGCTCACGCCCACGCGGTTGGTAGTGGGTGGCGCAAATGCAAACCGGCACATGCCGATGCACGGGTTCCGCTTGGAGAAGCTGCTCCCGCAGGGCCGAGCCGGGCGCTACAAGCGCAGAGCGACGCGCAAGGCGCTGGTTGGCCTGGCGTGCAGCCCGGTGTTTGAAGGGGAAGAGTGTGTGGATGGAGAGGAGGATTTGCGGTTCAAGCACAAAACGCACGAGGAATGTGAGCGCAGGGGCCGGCGGGAGGAGGCGCGCGTTTGCAGTCTGTATATACCTGATGATGACGACGATGACAGCGCCGATGACCGCAGCAGCGTGGTGTCCAACAGCCAAGCAGAAGCGCAAGAACAAATCGACGATGACGCTGCTGAGGAACTGAACCCTGACGTTTTTGTTCCTTGGCGTCGCCGCCGGAAAGAGCGACTTGAACGCGCAGGGCTCACAAGCGGCGACTGGCGGCTGATGCTGTACTACGACAACCACACGGTGATTTCCTACATTCTCAGCCGCGAGGAGCACGGCGGCGTGGCAGTGGTTTAGGGTTAGGGTTGTGGTTCCGGGGACATGGGTTCGGCGGGGGGGCTCGCTTGAGCAGCATGGCGTGCGGGCGCTTTTGGACAAAGACGAAAACGTCAGAGATAGTGTTGTATGGTATATCTGGAGAGCTATGACTTGGATTTGGCAGTATATAAAGGCGGCAATTCCCCTATTATTTTTTTCGTCTCGTCTTTTCACTTTTTTGCTTCTCTGGCATCTTCTTTTGTTTGTTTACGTTCACGATGTTTTCCTCCGATTTCCACGCAGCTTCAAAGCCACGAATATTTGTCGGATCCACGAAAAAGAAACCCAGATGAGGCTCTCAGAAAGACGTTTTTTCATAACGTAATTGACACATGACAATCTCCTGCGTCTGCGTTCATGGCTACCAGCTTTACTTGATGCGACATGAGAGCCTCTTGTATGTACATACATATGTACATACTGTTTCCGCATTCTTGGCGTGTATCTGTGCTGGTATTTCTTTTGCTTCCCTTGGCAAAAAGGAGGGAGATAAAGAATAGCACCAAGACAGAAAGAAACCTTGACACATAGAAACGAAGCTTATTTTGTTTCTGCTTCTCTATCTTTGATTCTATCTTTGGTCAGCCTTCATGGAGAATAAGGCTCAAGAGAATCGCACCAATCAGGACAAGGCTGTTGTTAGTGTAGAAGGACTTGCAAGGAGAGTTTTAGAAGTTTCTCTTACGCAATCGCTGTTTCTCTTTCGCAGTGGGAGAAGACGGAACTTGAGGCTTGGCAAGAATTACTATGTACATACAAGAAGACGGTTTGTCATTGATTTTGCTAATATTTTTAGCATGGTATTTTACATCATTTTGCCTTCTTTTGTTATTTCGATTGACGAAATAATTTTTTTTCATTTTTCCATTTTTCAAAGAAGCTTATTTAATCGGGATTTTAACGTTTGCCTTCTATCAGAAAACAACTCATTTGTGTTGTGTCGCGCCCTTGACGTGATGAAAACTACGCCGCAATCTGCGACTCAAAGAGAGAAAGAACTCATGTGCCCTAAACCACACACACGCACAACTTGCGAATCATCAAGATGGAAAGAACAAAAATAAAGAAAAGAAACAAGATAAGCCTGCGGATCTACAAAACCAAGGGCAGACTCAAGCTCTCTCTGGCTGCTCTTCCTTTTATGCGTCTCGATCTGTATCCCATATCCAATCTTCAGCCCCCAAGAAATCGTGGCATCTGCACTTGTTTGTTTCTCAGAGATTACTGTTCGTTTTTATACATTTCATCCCTTTCTCCCGGTCAGCCCGTTTGCTGTTCGCTCTTGTTTGTCTTCAGAACCAAGTATACATAAATGCTACTTGTATAAAATCAGCATCTAAAATCGGGACTTTTCCCATCGGCGGCAGGGATCCCCCTGGTTCTCCTCATGGATGGGGTTCTGTAAGACAAGGAGGGCGTCTGGCTTAGCCGCTTTTGGGTTTGGTCCTTATCTTGCACTACAGGCTACTACAAGTACAAAGCCCACGCTATACATAACATACATATATGTGTACTAATGCATGTACTTTGTACTGGTATGTACTCGTACGTACGTACGCAGTACTTGTAACAACTCCCATAGCAACCATGCTAACTTACTTGTACAAGCTTGTCATTAAGCCAAAGATTCCCAGATCCAGAACCAAATCAAAATGATCATCGCCCTAACTGGATTTCTTCTTAAAACCACGTCCGCTTCGGTTGCTTCTTCCCCACGGACCTTGGGTCTAATCGGGTCCTTTTCTTAGTCCACTACATTAGTGCACTACACACAAGTGCATATGCTCGACTCTATATAATGCCAAGTCGTTGTCTTGTGTCTCTTCGTCTTGGATTCCCTCTTTTTTCCTGTCTTTCTTCTTCTTTCTTGACTGTGTGCTCTGTTCTTTTCTTTTTCTTTTTTCGTTTCCTTCAACGCAAAATCCAGCTTCGTCTGGTCTAATAGTCACATACAAAGACGCAAGAAATCAACACTCAGCACACAATGTCCTCAGTCGACTTTGGCCCGCCCGTCATATATAACGGCACTGGTGATAAGGGTGGTGATCCCAGTGAGTTATCTCGTTCTTAGCTTTTCAACCAACAACCGCTAATAGCTCAGCCTATGTCAATCTCAACCAGTGGTACAGCACCGGTGATACCGCCTTTATCCTCGTCGCATCATGTCTCGTGCTCATGATGGTCCCCGGCATCGCCCTTCTCTACAGCGGTCTCGCTCGCAGAAAATCCGCCCTCTCGCTGCTCTGGATCGTCATGATTTCCTTTAGCGTGCTCACATTCCAGTGGTATTTTTGGGGCTACTCCCTGGCCTACAGCACCACCGCCTCGAACCCATTCATTGGAAATTTACACCACTTTGGCCTGCGACATGTTCTTGCCACACCCTCACAGGGCTCTCCCCTCATCTCAACCTTGCTCTATTCCTGGTTCCAGCTCATGTTCTGCGCTGTAACTGGTGCTCTGGTTGCCGGTGCTGTCTGCGAACGCGGCCGTGTTTTCCCCATGATTCTCTTCATCTTTGCCTGGGGCACCATTGTCTACTGCCCCATGGCGTACTGGATCTGGAACGCCAACGGCTGGGCCTTTAAGTGGGGAGTGTATGACTACGCCGGCGGCGGCCCCGTTGAGATTGCCTCGGGTATGTCCGTGCTAGCTTACTCGCTTGTCCTCGGCAAGCGCAACAACCACATGATGGTGTCTTTCCGCCCCTACAACATCAGCTGCATGGTGCTGGGCACTGTAATTCTCTTCTTTGGCTGGATGGGCTTCAACGGTGGTTCGGCTTTTGGCGCAAACTTGCGCGCCGTGTACTCTTGCTGGAACACCACTCTAACTGCTGCTTTTGCCGCCATGGCCTGGGTCCTCCTGGATGCGCGCTTGTCGCACAAGGCGTCCATGGTTGGCTGGTGCTCCGGTACCATCTCGGGCCTTGTCGCAGCCACGCCGGCGTCGGGCTTTATTCCCTTGTGGGCATCCGTTGTGCTGGGAATTGTTACTGGCATCCTATGCAACTTTGGCACACAAATCAAGTTTAAGCTGCACATTGATGACTCGCTCGATGTGTTTGCCGAGCACACCATTGGCGGCATCATCGGTCTCATCTTCAATGGCCTATTTGCTGACGAAAACGTCATTGCCCTTGACGGCGTCAACAACACCATGCCTGGCGGCGGCATCGACCACCACTGGCCGCTGCTGTATAAGCAAATCGTCTACATCCTCGCTGGCTGCGCCTACTCCTTTGTCGTGTCTTACATCATCGCCCTGACCATTGATCTGATTCCCGGTCTGCACCTGCGCCTGGACTCGCACTCGGAGCTTCTCGGCTGCGATGAGTCGCTGCACGGCGAATTCGCCATTGACTACATTGAAGTGCGCCGCGACTACCTCGCCTGGACCCCCGGCACCGCTGAGCCCGCCATTGATGGCGTGTGCCCACCCGCCCAAGTCGGCATCCCGACGCATCTCGATCTCGCTGCCGCCGCACACGCCGAAAAGGACCGTATCCGCGCCGAGAACCAGCGCATTTTGCAAGAGCGCAACGGCCGTGTGCCGCTGCTGACACGCATTATTGGCCCCACGAGCCATGAGGCTCGCATGGAGACGCGCGGGGCGTTTAAGAGTTTCCGCACGGCAAAGATGCGCAGTGAGTCAAGCACAAAGGAGACATCGCGCTCGTCGTCAGGTGTGGTCGGACTGGAAAACGTGCAGGCTACGGCGGGAGCGGACACGGGGGCGTCGGCGAGTGTTATTCCGGGGCCGCCACCGGGGACGACCATGAATGATGTACAAACATAACGGGTTATCTTTTTGGAGTTTGGCGTTTTCTTTTCTTAACTATCATGACATGTTATATCCACACAATTTAATTGACACATAGTGTACTTGTTTATTTCCTTATTTCAAAAAGGCAATATTTATCAATGATCAAGATTAACTGAATTGAACACCCGTAAGAACCATTCAGACTACATATGTATACAGGACGTTGCCACAACAAGGCTAAGATGTATTCACATTTATTTTCCATTTATATATGGAATCACAACATCACCAAACTCAAATAAATTCAGTCGCCAAGTATCAGTTTAGGCATGTCCACCCTTATTTGCCCGCGTCTTCCTGGCCACAGCAACATCACTAGGGTTAACAGGAACCTTTGGTTTATTCTTAGTCCCTGGTCTACGTCCTCGCTTCTTGGGTCTAGTTGGAGCTCCCGTCGCCAGAGCAGACGCCAGAGACGCGGGCGGAGCAACAGGCTGGGCCTGGATGTGGGCCGGGCCGACAGCCGCAACAGACGAAATAGTCAGCGGCCGCGCAACTCCCGACTCGTTCTCCGGGAGCGCCCAGTGGCAGGCGTGCGCGTCCAGGATGTCCCGCACCGCAGCGAGGCCGGCGTGGCGCGCGTTGACGGTGCCGAGGAAGATGTTTTCCAGGGCGCGCAGGTCCTGCGTGTTGGCGCGCGAGAGCCAGGCGTCCGGGGTCTGGTGTGTGCGCCAAAAGGCAGCGCTCAGAAAAGACGACGGCGTCAGGGTGGACGGCTGCGTGGGCGTGAGGGGGTGGAAGCGCCTGTCGATTGGGATGCTGTTATTGTCTCCGGCGACGGCGGGGGTGGATGGGCCGCTGCAGACGGTTGGATCTGCAACGCCCGCGGAGATCCGCATGGGCTCTGCCCGCGGGTTCTGCGCATCCCAGCGCACAAACACCGCGATGGGCCCGACTGCTGCGCCCACCACGGCCTGGCTGCTGTCTAGCCTAGCCACCACTTTGTTTAGTAGCTGGGCCCAAATCCCGCAGTCCAGCGGCCAGCCTGCTGCATACGTGGCCAAGATCCCAGAGTCCTTGGCTGTGTTTTCCGTTAAGTAGGGATAGTGAAGGGTCGGGATTGGACTTTGAGCGCAGATGATGTACAGCGCAGAAGCCAGGGGCATAGCGAACGGCGGGGGGCGGGCAAGTTGCAGAGTGACAACCGAGTGTGTGCCAGTCCGCGAGGGGGAAATCAGAGCATGCCAGAGGACGGCGGGGTGCAGCCTATTGCTGGGCTCCATGTATGCGTCAGCAAGAGAAGCCCAGACGGTGCTGACGTTTGACAGGGTCGGCTCATGGAAAAGATTGGTCAGCGCCTGCTGGAATGTCGCGCACAGCCAAAAGGGGCCCGGGGCACCGAGCGTGGTGCTGCTGCCCTGGCCATCTGGCACGGCTGCGCGCGGGGGTGGCGGGTGCGGCTCGTTGGCGGGCAGCGGCACCATCGGCATGTTTTCGTTGCGCGCTACCGGGAGGATTGTCTCGCCAGGGCCGTCCTGGTCTGGGTCGACTGGGCGCTCAGCTTTGTCCCGCTCGCGCTTAATCGGGCCAAGGGCAGAGGAAAAGCTCAAGTCGCCAGACATGGGTTGGTCTTGCTGTTGTGGCAGTGAGACTGCCGATGAAGGAATCTGCGGGGGCTGTGGTGGTAGCGTTGATGAGGGCTGGCTTGGGGCAAGTTGTGCCGGTGCAATTTGGGTAGAGGGAGTAGCCGTTTCAGGTAGAGAAAAGTTTTCAACAAAGGTTTGTGGGTGTTGCTGGAACTTCTGCTGTGATTCTTGTCGTAGTTGCCGTTTCTGGCTCTGTGGCTCGACCTGTGGCTGTCCTTGAAAAGGCGCCTGCGACTGCGCTCCAGACTCAATCTGTGGCGGCAAGTACGGTTGGGCTTGTGGCTGATGGCCATGCTGTGGCTGTGGATGAGGGAAATAGTCAGTCTGTGATAGCCAACGCTCACGAAACACACCAGCCGTCAGATCCGCTTGGTGCATGGCAAAAGGCGGGACGGTGCTGATTCCATCCAACGAGGGGAAACCCTGCGCAAGAGGAAAGCTCTGCGGGGCCGAGAGGGCAAAGCTGTCGACGGCGGACTGTGCAAAGCTCCCGGCAGACGAGACAAAGTCTGCAAGTGGCGGCTGCGAAAAGGGGTCTGCCAGCGGCGGGCTTAGGAACTGCAGCATCGGGTCAAGTGGGTGGCTTAGATCCATATCAAGGCCGAAACCGAGGTTGTGGCTGGGATTAATGTTGGTGTCCGTCGGCGTGATGCCGGCGGTTAGGCTGTCGATGGCCGACGGTTCAGACGTGGGTGCATTTGTGGCAGAGAGATCAAGGTTTATTGGAGGGCGATGATTCATTTTTCTGCGCCTATCGGTTGTACCAAAAGAGGGAAAGAAGAAAAGTAAAGTCTAGAAGAGTGCTGAAGGGCGGATAATAAACAAATCTTACGGACGGGTAGTTTCATCCCATGTTGACAGTCGGAAGTAAGACGAACTAACAGAGAGTCAGATTAAAAGAAAAAAAAAAGAAATGCAACTAGAAAACACAAAAAGAAAAAAAAGAAAAGAAAAGGGAAAAAGAAACAACAAACTTAAATCGCCACTCCATCCGTTACCTTGCCAAACTGGTCCGCCGCAATCCGACCATGACACGCCCTGTCGTATGCTGCCTTCTCGGGCATCTTCTTCTGCACCGCCAAGAACGTCTCCAGTTCACACCACCCATCCACCCGCGCTGCATCGCATTCTGCAAAGCTCGCGCCCAGCGGCACCGTGCGCTGGTTCAGCACGAAGTGCACGTAGTGCGTCTCGCCACCTGCGTCCACGTAGCCCGAGCGGTCTGCCGCTACGGGCTTGGGCGCCACGATGATCTCAATATCGAGACGCGCGCCAAACGGCGTCAGGTCTACCACGCTAAAGTTGTGTGCGCCCGGGTTGGCGGTGGGCTTGAGGTTGTCGGCAAATTGCCGCAGACCAAAGGCCGCCAGCACTGAGATGATGTTGGAGTCGTGCGAAAAGTCAAAGTACAAGCTCTGGTTCAGCGGGAAAGTGGCCTGGTCAGAGTCTAGCGTAGTGTTGATTTGCGAGTTTGAGTAGCCCAGAGTGCGGTTCTCAAGACGGGCAATGAACTCTTGTTGATAACCTATGCCAACGGCCCGCTGGGATTTGTATTAGTGTAACCTGAGCCAGGGTTTGTTTGTGGTTGCGACTAGGGTTAGTTGTCAGAGATGAAAGTCTTAACTCACGCCAGTCGGACTCTGAAACCCCGAAGATGCAGAAAAGTCCAGGTCAAGTGAATAAGAAAAGTCTTCCCACTCTTGGTAAGTAAAAAGGTCGCAGAACACGCTGTAGCCATAGGCCACAGTCTCGTACGGGCAGAGAGTCTGGGCGGCATAGGTGTCTTGGATGGTCCAATTGTAGCCATCAATCATGGATTTTAGGCGCTCGGTGGCTGCTTTGTTAGTCTTGCTTCGTCTGGTCTGGAGAAGGTGTGTGAGGAAGACGTGAGAGAATGAAAGACCAAACAAACACACCGTTTTGCAGATAGACGTTAGCCCACTCGTCCCGAGCTTTGGCACCTCCGCTGTCTTCATTGGCGTTAGGGCAATTCATGTATCCAGCCAACGAGTTATTGTAGCCGACCTCTTCGATGATGAGTTCCAGCGTAGCATTGTTTGTCCTATTTCGTTAGTTTCTGTTTTCCTAGTTCCTCATAACCACGGTGGGAAAAAGGATAAAAACCCACCACTCCAGCCCGAAGAAGCCTGCCATAAAGTTCTCCGCAGACTTCAACATGCGGTCCTGCGTCGTTGTCCGCGCAATAATCTTGCTGCTTGGATCATATAGCGCGCCGTACATGTAGGCATGCAACACGCCCGACTCGTACAGCTCCTGTCTACCCTTGGGCACCAGAATCTCCGCACCCAGCCGATACTCCCACTCATTCAAAAACGCCAGTCTGTCCCGCGCCATAAGCTCTTTTTTCGCGTCCGCCAAGCGCTTGCCAAACCGCGCCACCAGTGACCCTGTGGTGGGATAGCGCGCGCCATGCCGCGAGAGCATGTGCAGCTGCGCCACGCGCGCGCCCGGCGGCAGCGGGAACTCGTGCACGCCAAAGCCGGCGGCCGGCGTGTACGGGCTCAAATTGCCCATGAGCCGAAATATGCTGGGTGCGTTGGGTGGCGCAGCGGCGATGGGCACGGCGGTTTGCAGCGGCGCATTGGGCATGTAGGCAGAGGCGGAGCCATCGAAGACGGCGGTCTGCGCGAGGAATGCGGCGGGGCCGGTGGGTGTGGGGCCGGCAAAGACTTGCGGGGTTGTTTGGAAGTGCAGTGGCACAGTAGATGTGCTCGACAGACAGGAACATGTGTCTGCGGATTCTTGTCCCAGAGGGTGGGAAGGCTGCTGTACTAGCTGGCTAATGTAGTCTCGTCCAGCTGCGTCCATGTACGACTGCCTAAGGATAACAAAGGCCAGGCCGAAGCCTAACAGTGTATACACACCTGACCGCACAGGACGGTGACGCCATAGCAAGAATGAGCGATGGGCGGAAAAGGCAGGCGGTTCAGGTTCGTTGAGTTTGATGGTGACGCCATCTTGGGCTATAGAAAGCATTCTCTGCTAGAAATCGATACAATCACAGAAACTCGGACTCTAGAAAATATAGGAGCATTGGGCAAGGGACGAGTGAGTTGGCCTATGAACTAATGGTGGGATTTATTAATTAATTCGGCATGTGATGAACAATTGGGACCAGCTTTATGATGAACTTGAGCTTTCAATTTAAGCTCCCAAGTTAGCCTGCGCCAAATTCTAAGTCAGGGGTACCCAGCCAGTAAGGGTCACGTGTGGCGCCAACCCTACGATCCAACGTCACTTCATTGAATTTGAGAACGGATGGAAATTTGAATAACAAGAACTATCTAAAAAGAAATGATGTAGCATGATGGGGAAAGCGAACCAGACCAGCCGGGTTAATTACTAATGACCGAAAAACAAAATAAAAATCAAGAATGAATGAGACGAGGAAAAGGAAAAGCGTCTAAAAGCAGGTCTAGAACAACAAACAAAAGATGAACAAATGGGGATGCTGCAGGACAGAGGGAGGTAGAGAAGCAAGAAGGAAGAGAAAAGAAAAAAAAGAAGAAAAGACATCAGTTCGTGTGGTACCGCAACGGAAACACATCCGAAGTCATTGGCTCCAGGTGCCACTTGCGGTCTCCCTCGTCTCCAAACGCCGCCTGCCACGGCTGCTGCAGCTCTGCCGGAATGCTCCAGCCTCTTTCCTCGCTGCGCACCCGCATGCGTACCAGGTGTCTCTTGGCAGTCGGCTCGTCGCCATTCACAAAGGCTTCGCGCCGGTGCAGCACGTTGAAGTTGTTGATAAAGTGCAGGTCGCCCGGCTGCGTCTGGATCTCCAGCTGCGTGGCCTGCGCGAGGGCCTCGAGCATGTCGAGAGCGGCGAGTTGGGCGGGCGAGACGCAAGGGAGCGTGGATGGGCGGGGGTGGACGGCGGAGCCGAGTAGCGGGGCCCGGCCAAAGTTGACGAGGAAGTTGTTGTCATGGAAGTAGAAGATGGGGCGGCAGTTGAACGTGGGCCTGGGTATGGTTAGAATGGCGGGAGAAAAAAGAAGGGAGGGTGGGAAAGAAAAGAAAAAAAAAAAGAAATATAAAAAGGAGGAAAAGAGAGAGGAGACTTACAAGGCAAATGGCCAGTCACCCTTGGCGAGAGTGCGAATCATGTCGGGGCATGTCTGGGCCATGCGGTTGTAAATCTCGTTGGCAGAGGCAATCACACAACGGCCACCGCGCTGGGCCGTGCTCCGAGTCAGCCAGCTGACAATATCGCCCGAGTCCTCCGTGTGGAAGGTCTATCTGGTCAGCTTTCCATGTTCCAATAGCCCAATAAGAATAGAATAGAATCTTACAATAGCAGAGGTCGAATGTCTGTGGTGGCCGGCGGCCAGGGCAGAGCTGTTATCAGCCACAATGTGCACCAGCATGTTACCACGGGCATCCTGCCGTGCCATCTTGTTGGCAATGTAGCTCTGAATGCCGAGCCACATGAGAGTCTGGTCCTCGGAAGAGTGGCGGGTCACGTCAAGACCGCGTATGAGAGCGAAGCCACGGCCAGAGTAGAGGTCGTGGCTGACCTGGATGAGCTTGGGGGCAAGAGTGGGAAGGGGGAAAGAGGCGGGAGAGATGTCACCGCCATCAAGGCCACAGGCTGTAGAGGGGTTGTTAGTTGGTGGGTGGGAGAGAAGGAGGATGAGTGGACGGGAGAGAAGGACTCACTCTTAAAGTGCTCCATGGCAGCTTCGACCTCAGCTATCTCACTGGCAGTCAACTGTAGGATATAGGACTTGTCGTTGGCATATGTCTCGCCCGTCCAAGCATTGGGGAGGACAGCGGGAAAGCCAGCAGGGAGAGTAGAAGAAGAAGCCTGAGTAGCGGCCAGAGTAGCCGGAGAGACAGACTTGAGGGGGACAAGAAGAGACATGATGGCTGCGTAGACAGAACAGACTTGGTAGTCGATGAGGAACAAGAATGAGAAAGGAGGTGAGAGTGGCAGGGGAGGAGGGATGGGCAATATATAGACGAACAAGTGTATCGTCAGCAGAGAGCGTGAAGAACGACGCCCATGTGTAAACCGGCGGAAGTAGTTGGAATTGTTAACACAGCGCACTCACCGGCCTGCTTGCACACCCTCCCTTTGCGCCTCGTTTCTGGCATTTCAGATGTTTTTTTTTTTATTTAAATAAAACGCCCTCTCCGAATTTGGCATACCGGTGTCATAGAGATTGGACTGCTTGTCACATGTGAAGTCTTATTCCATTGGTGTGTTTGTGGAAGCCTTGAAAATTGGGCCTGGTGTATACATATTCATCATGTATTATCAAGCGAAGCGAACCCTAAAGCCGCCGACCAAGAATTCGGGTGGTGAAGAATAGAATGACAAAATAAGACACAAGTCAAGTCAATTACAGGGTTCACTCAAGGCACAGAGTTGCTTTGTGGCGAAGCTTGTTAGCCATTTGGAAGCCTTGAGGTGAATATACATACAGACATCAAGAAACCGGGGCTGTGTTTTTTT
>CM069898.1:1656867-1679129 GCA_036034705.1 Thielaviopsis punctulata | reverse complement strand
AGAAAAAGCGGCATGTTCCCGGTCATGAGGAGGGCCCCGGACTCGAAAGTTGTGCCATGATAGGTAGCAAAGAGTATATATAACAATAATACACACGCGCACGCTCACTCACAACACTGTGTCTGCCTCTTGGCTTGTACAACCCGCACGCTCTATTGGACACACATGTATGTTTACCTCATACCTGAACAATAGCATCAAAGTTTCCTTTTCATGTTTTTGCTTTTTGTTTGTGGGTTGCTTGTTCCTTTCGGTGGTTTGGTTGATTGTGACTGGCATAGCCTGAACTGAGGGTTACTAGATACGCCCACATATTAGCATTTACATTTCATTATAGATATAGTGATTATTTTTTAACCCAAAAAAAAATTTTTTTGTGAAAAGCTATCAGTGATGTTCACTTGAATTAAGTACGTGTGAGCTGAATACCAAGAAACAAGAAGAGTATGTATGTCAAAATAAGATCATGCGCTAAGTATAATCGCCGCACGTCAAGCTCTTTAGAGGCTGATATGTTTCATATTTTTTTCCTAAGATTTTTGAAATATAGTAATCAAACCTTGACATGAGGGCGGTGGCAATTCAATTTTGTCATGTAAGTCAAATTGACGTTGCAAATCAAGGTTGACATTTTGACGCTAGGGCCTAGTTCTGTCTAAGCTGGGTTGTTTGAAGGCAAGGTATCCTTGACATACATACTTGTACATGCATTAATCAGTGGAACTTGGTGAGGTAAAGCGACCCATGTATGTGGTCAATCCGTTTGCATGAACAAACTTCGGAATTCTTTCCTGTGAAGAAGCCTTCTCTTAGTACCCAAGATGGTAGCAGGGTATGCAAGGAAATCGGGGTTCTTTTCTAGGTAAGCATACGAGGGCTTGTACAAGTACATACATACAAGCTCAAGTAAGCCGTAATCGTCGATTCTTGGTATTTTGTTGATCAGTGTTGCATCGACTGCTACGCGAAAAGGTACAAGTACAACGTGTACTCTGAATTGTTCATGAAGAAGAGCAATGAATCAAAAGCGATTGGCCAATTGCAGATGCTGGCTTGCATATGACTAGGATGAAATGCAGCAGGCTTCATGAATTCTCGCACGGGTTGCACCATAAACATACATACATACATACATACAAGTACATATATGTAGTATGTAATTGTTCAGCTACAACTACATGCATACCACGAAAACTCGTAAACTGTGTCTTATTTTAAGGCTTTGCGTGGGTTGTGAAAGACGCAATACATACCGGTTTTCGCCGTATTTCGCCCTCTGAATCTCGGCTTGTTGTAGTCATGTGGGTGGATGCTCTCGGCCGAGCCTGGCTGCAACTGTACTTGTGAATTGATAAACAATAATGCATGTATGTATGTACGTATTTATGTATACATACATAAATGGGATGTACATAGAAGTAGATAAAGTATGTACATCAGATTTGCAACCATGCACCCAAACTCGGTTTACCGATGCCAGCATTCTCTCTTTTGGGGCTGTCGGTAATCTTCCGCAGTAATCAAAGCTGGCAGTGCAGAGCTATCGGGTTATTTGTAAATTCGTTCTAGAAGGAAGTATTTTGCGATGTGTATATTTTTTACTGGTACATATGTATTTCCAATCTGCAATCTGCTGTACAAGTTACTTTTGCTGTGGCTTTTGGGTTAAGCGAAAATCTTTGCTAGTAGGCTTGGTCTCCACTCTACATATATATGTATACGTATGTGTATTTGCCAGCCTGATTCCCAGCAATCACACAATGCTGAATTCTGTGTTATCATCAATGTATGTATAATGTGTTTTGCTTCCTTGTGTCACTTCAGTGGTTCCCTCCAGCAACAGGGATCGTCACCGTTTTTGCGTCTTACTTCTTTGACTATTTCGAATCTTTAGTTCGAGCTGATGGCCTCTCCGTTACAGATGCATTCACCAAACCCTAAACCACGTTAAGCCGAGTCAAGCTCAAATCAGGCAGACCCTTTCTCATGCCTAAAGCTAGGAGGTTGGCCAACCCAGGACAGCCTTGCTAGGTGCTTGCTGGATGTGTGTAATAGCACATATGTATGTATGTACTGGGTTTCTCGTTTAGTGCCGCCCTGCAGGACCATGCAACTGCAACCTCTTCACCGGTTTTGACAACAGGAAAACAACGCAGCTAGAAAATCCGGCGAGTGAACGTCATCCAGAATGCCTTTTGATTTGCACCCAATTATGTCATATCTATAAACTGACGATCGGTGTAGTTATAGCATTGGTCGTACTTGATCGACCGACTTCTATCAACTTCCAACCAAAGCAATAGACGCAACTTGACCCCCCGAGCTGTGATAAATCCATAGCACTGCCTAGCTTTTCTTGGTCATCCGGCCTACTCCGGATTCGAGGCTTCATGACTAAGTTGGAAACATGACCCGATTTCACATTTTGTCTATTTTTGCATGCCTTTGAAGTTTCTAACCACCTGCTTATAGTGACAAGAGTGGACAGCTGCATGTAACCGGTGTAATACTTGTACTGTCAATGTTGCCCGGATGGCAGGGTACACCCTGGCTATCGACGACCCCTGTCTTGAACGAGCTTGCTGCGGATCACAAAGCTTGTCTCTTACTATCTCTCTCTCTTTCTCTTTCTCTCTCTCTCCTTCACTGTCTTTTATCTCCCATTTCTGCTGCAGCCTGTTTCGGCCTCAGACTCAAATGTACAAGCTGAAAGTCCATTTCCCATTCCGCGCGTTAATTGAAACCGAAAGAGGCTCAGACCAGTCGCTAGTCCACCCTTGCGATGAGTCTCTCGCCCAATGCTATGCTCGCCCATGCATTTGGTGAAGGCGCAACTGTGCAAATTCTTTGCAAGTCTCCGGGGCAAAAATGTATCAGAGAGCGTTATTGGCTGGCTTGACCTTGGAGACGGCCCCCAACCAGACCAATCGCTGCTATCCATCACAGGTCAGGGTCATACATGGTGACTCGATGCCAGTATCCTGTTGTTAGAATCCCTGTCTTATTACTATGTATCCTGTCTTGGCTGTGAGCCTCAACAGGCCATCTTATAATTCACGAGCCTTTGGTGAATAGAGGCTAAGGCTTGATAGACAAAAAGCCTCATCATGCCTTGCCTGGATTCACTCTAGGCACCATTGTCCATCTAGAATAGTCTTCCTTTCATCAGCCTTTGGCGACATCGAGTTGCAAGATGCAAGGCAAAGATGTATATAAAGAGAGAGATATTTCTTGAAGCCTCTTTTTCTTAGCTGCCAAGGTGCAATCCGAATATCTTCTTACTTCTACTGTTCTCTCACATCAATCGATTCCTGACGTTGGCTGGCTTGACCGTCAACTAATATCTCTTTCCGTTCTATAATCGCCCTACCTACATATTACCTGCATATTCTTCAAGTTCCACTCCTATATACCGACCAAATGGATCTGAGCATCCGCGTCATCAACAACATCATCCATCCCACGGCAGCCTTTGTCGACCCATCTCAGGAACAGAGTGACATTGAGCTACTACGGAATCACACTCCGTCAAATGTTGTCTCGCCTCCAATCAGCACGCTAGACTACCTCTCAACCCTCCCGCATCTGACAAACCCACAATGGCGCATTGATGGGTGCGGTGATCTTGGCAGACATTTCTTCATCTACCCGTTATTTATGAAATCTGTGCCGCCGCTGCGCATCGATGTTTTTATTCCTTCACAAGAAGACGTGCCTGCAGACTTGCGGGAAGCTCTGGGTCTGAGTGCAGCCTTCCACATCAAAGATCATGAGCGGCTGAACCGCCTGGGTATCTCCAACTACCTAGTACATGCTCTCCAGAAACTTACATCCAACATGCCTGACCCTGACGCATGGTATCGCAGGCAAAAGTTTGGCACTCGCATTGTCATGCGCAACATTACACACAACCCAGCTGATGCCCACTTTGATACCGATCCGGGATACGCCGTGGAGAGCAGTCTGCTGTCGGTGCAGAAACTACAGATGATGTGGGGTGGAGAGGTTGAGATTCCGGCAGTGGTAGACATTTCTCGAGTGCACGTTATTCGCCAGTTTCAAGATACAGTCTCCTTGGTCGAGGTTGACGGGAAGACATATGTTCTCAAGACTTTGACAAGCTTCCCAAAGTATCTGTATCACGAACTGCATGTGCTCCTTAAACTGTCTCGAAAACCTCATGCCAACATCATATCCAAGCCTGTTGGCCTGGTGACAAAAAAGTGTGGCTTTGGTGGCAAGCAAGGCATCATTGGTTTCTTTTCAGAGTACCATGCTCCCGGCTCGCTACGGGACATGCTACCTAGTCGTCGTTTGAACAACTCTCTGCTTGTGGCCGACCAACTACGCTGGGCGCAGCAGGTGGTCAGTGCCCTGTTGCACATCAATGGGCCTGTGCACAATCTGTACTACTCTGATCTGCGCTTAGACAATATTCTGCTCAACGCAGCAGGCGACGTGGTCATGGTGGATTTCGAGCAGCGAGGAGTGTGGTTTGAGTTTGCGCCGCCCGAAGTCAATGCTGTTGAGTATCTGCGTCTGGTGGCTACCAGCGAGACAGTCCAACTGGATGCCGGTCAGCACTGCGCAGATCTCTTGCAGGAGCTGGTTCCAAAGTGGAAGTTGCTGACTCAGAGTGAAAACTACCATGGCGCCAGTGCCGGGTACAATCTGCCGTGGTTAGTGCTTAGTCCAGCCGAGCGGGAGTATGCCCAGGTGTACATGCTCGGCCGCTTCCTATGGTGCATCTTTGAAGGCGTTTGCGCGCCGCAAAAAAGCACAGTGTGGCAGTCTTATGTGCAGGAGTCGCACCTCGAGTTCCCCGAATACCAGCTCACCCCCGCGCCCATGCGCGACCTAATTGCCGCGTGCACGCGTGGCTGGCGGGCCACATTGAACGGCAAGATTTCGCGCAGCGGGAGCCGCGTGGTGGTTGACGGATATGATGAAGAGGCGGGCAATAAAGAGACGCATCACATGCTGGCGCGGGGAATTGCACGGGACTTTTGGACAGAGGAGGTGCGTGTGGCGGAGGAGTGGCTGAGAGCGAGACAGGCGGGGATGCTAACGGGGACATGGACGGAGAATTACTATGGGCGGCCAACACTGGCGGAGGTCGAACAGAAGTTGCGGGAATTTGGGGAGAACATCTAGGGATGAGAAGAAGAATATATTTATATCTTAGACTAATATGTAGTAGTAGTATTTTCAAAAGTGCTTATCTTACAGGTGGCCAGCACCGCGTTCTCATGCTGCAAATAAAGCAAAATACACAAGATGACGTGACAAAAGGAACAACAGAAAAGAAGCTAGCGCACACGCTTAGTATCCCGCCCACTCTCGCCTCCAGAGTACCGCTTCGCCCCCGCCCCCGGCGTCTGTGCTACATGGCTCCGCAAGCGCGACAGCAGTGACCGAAAGCTCGCCAGATACGGCTCGGGCGGCGCCGCTCCGTGCATCTCCTCCAGCTGTCCGAGCATGCGCTGCAGCTGCGGCACAAACGCACACGCCGCATCGGGAACCATGTTCAACTCGTCAATGACAAAGCCTGCCGGTGGCCGGTCCACGAGCAGCCGGATGTACAAGTTGCGGTACGCGCGCGTCGGGCCGGGGTGCATGTCAGCGCGGCGCGCGACTACGGCGTCTAGGATACTGACGAGCAGGTGTGCGGCGGCGGCGCGCTCAGACGGGCGCAGAGCGGGCCGGTGGCGTGGTCGGAGCGTGGTGCGCACGGTGGCGACGAGGCGCAGGATGTGGGTGGCAGCCCAGGAGACATTTGCGGGGGCTTCGGCGGCGTGGGCGAGCGGGCGGCGCGAGAAGGTAGCAAGGCTGGTGAGGATGCGGTCGAGGCGCGTGCGCAGGGGGCGGAAACGGTCGGGAGGGGCGAGGGCCTGGAAGAGCGAGAAGAACGAGGGGTTGGTGAGGAGCAGATAGAGGATGGCGCAGGCAGGGTCATGGCGCTGGGTGCGCAGGGTGGAAAGAATGTGGCGCGGGGAGGGGCCTGTGAAGATGTCGGGGCGAAAGTGGGAGGGGTCGGTGAAGGTGTGGGCGGCGAGTAGGGCACGGGCTTCATGGATGCGGTGCATGGTTGGAGTGTGGGTGTAAGTAGGGTCGTTGTATTCCTCGTCGTCTTCGTCTTCGTCTTCATCATCGTCATAGTAATCATCACTGTCATCTTCCTCATATCGGCGAGTTTTGTTTTCTCCTACAATTTCAACCTGTGGTGACTGTTGTTGCTGCTGCTGCTGCTGCTGTGGTGGCTGTTGTACAGAGACATCACAGTGCAATCCGGCAGCCAACACATCGAGATGGAAGTCTGAAATCCTCTCAAAGGGATCGCCCAGCTCGCGCGCAAACCCATCACGCGTCATCGTCAGCGGCTGCTCCGAGCGCGGCACCATTTCGCCTGCCATGCGATCCATCAGCCAGAGCACATGCGCGCACGGCACGCCAGTCCTTCCGCGCGCCGCCTCCTCGCACGAGCACACGACACCCGAGAACGGACTGTCGGCACCGCCAATACGCACGCTGCGTGGCACCGTCTCGAGCATCTGGAAGGCGTACACGCCGTCGCGCAGACGGCAGTATTGCACGGCCAGGGTGGGCGGGTCGTGGAAGGTGTGGCACACGGCGGTCTGCGTGGGGGCATCGAGGTGGGCGATGCGGTAGGCGTGGTTGGCAGGTGATTGCACGGGAAGCGTAGTGCGGGTAGAGACTGACGAGATAGATGACAATTGGTGGGGAGAGTGTAGCGGGGCCGGGGAATGCGGAGTGTGGCGGGGCCCGGGACTGGATGGGTGGGAAGTAGGCGGCATCTCGGTGATAGAGAGGCGATGGAAGCTGGATACGGGAGGATATTGGTTCATTGGATAAAGCGCATCAAGGCCTGGGACAAAACAAGTGAAAAGAAACAGGATAGCAGATAGTCTAGAAAATGAAAGTTAGATTGCAGGTGGCGGCCGGCTGCCGGACTGAGTGGCAGGTGACAAGTGGCGGCGATCTAGAGAGGGGAAAAACCTACTAGCTGGACTGATAACAAAGAAGGAGAGACGCGGTTGATGGTGGCAAGAACAAGGATTCAAAGCCGGCGGAAGGTAGAAGGAGTGCCAGCTTTATATTCCAATTCAAGAACTTTTGCCAGTGCTCTTTCCCTCGACCAAAACAACGTGGCGATCCCGTGACTTGTGCTGTATGTGATTTATGTGAAACACTGCCCACGCACCTTCCTCTACAGCATCAACCCGCAGGCCTGTGGTGTTTCCTGGGTTTTCCCCCTCCAGAAACACGCCCTCAGCAAGGTTGGAACGAAACAAGCCACGTCCTTTCGTCCTCTCCGGAGTTTGGATGGATGCCTTCTAGAACAAGTTGGAGTGGCGGCCAGACCGAGCACCAGCCAATCCCGTTGTCTCTGCCCCTTTCTTGTTCCGGTTGCGGGATGCAGTTTGACAGGCCGATTCTGGATGCTAATTGGATGAACCAGTGCAGTCCCGATGCTTGTGTTGTTGGAAGTGAGTGTATGTTGTGAGTGTGTTGTGTGCTGTGTGCGTGTGATGTCGGTACGTTTCAACGAAACAGCATATCTCTCTGTCCTGATTGTAATGTCGAACCGCTGCTACAAAGTCAGCCTTGGCCCCCGATTCCACTAGATACAACCAATCATCAGTCTGAAGCTGGTGCTCGTCTGAAGGTGAGCGGAATGCTCAGTCTAGGTAAGGCAAAATACCTGGTGCCGACCCGTATCGTGGGGACCAGTGCAGCACGGCAAGTGGATCTTGATATGGCCGAGTAGCAGTCGTGAATGCAATGGTGCCCACGGAGGCCGCTCGTCTTGGACGTCACTGATAGACACCTTTGATCGATATTACCAAGTAGGAGAACGAACGAAGAGGGGAACAAAAGAAAGTGGTGTCAGATGTGCAGTGTGGGAGGAAAGCAGGTTCCACTTCATCTTCCGAGGAGATTGATGCACGGAAGGGGGCGAGAGGGAGGGAGCTTATAAGACGACATTTGGATATCCATGGCTGACTCTGTGGCTCTCTGTCCGCTGTCTTTTGTGTAGTGCTTGTTCTGTGATGGGTTGATTGAAAGCACGTCCGTCCTGTGCAGCATATCTGTGGCTCTCATTAGCAACCAGCCCTTCATCAACCTCAAGCCTGGCTGTGTTTCTTCTGTTCGTTTCCTTGTTGGAGTCTCCCAAGGTTGAGTGAGGTTGTATTGTATGTATGGTACACAATTTACAAGTCTCGATCGGGCAAGAGGCGTGTTGGGTTGGTTCCTCTTGGGGTGGGTATAAGTCAGGAATGTCGCATTAAGCTTGTTAGTCGTTCGTCACAACTGTGTACACTGTTCTCTTACCCTGGATTCCATTGTCTGTGACAGTGCGTAGATCATCTATCTCGCACAGTTTTTTCCACACAAACACCCCCCAAATATCATCATCATCATCATTCTCCTGTACATACTTGTACATACTTCTTTCTCCTTCACCTGAGCCACCCGCCAGCCACTTTGCTATCAACCAAGTTCACACTCTCTCGAAAAAGCAAAGAAAAGGCCTGTTAAATTGGTCATTTCGAGAAAAGAAAACCCTGGATGGGCCTGTTCATTTTCGACTCTGGGGGTCAAAAGAACGCGTTATGTCAGCTATGCCCCACTTTAAACGGTCATTCAGGCCGGTCGCAGTCATATATATGTATGTATGTACATATGTAGCTTTCTTTATATTTTCTGCTTCCTATTTTTCTTTTGCTATCTTATTTTGCGTTGTATGTACGTACATACATATGCATTGTACATACATACATACATCCATACATTACATACATAGTACATATCTCTCTTTCCTTTGTTTCAGTGATCCCTGAGGCCCTCTTCTGCGGCCAGTTTCTACAACCTCTCTGCAGGCTTTTTTGAGAGGCTTTTTTTTATTCTTTTTTTCCTTTACAGCATTTTCTCATTTCATACCTTATCAAACTCTCAAAAACTAAACTTTCATCCCATCCCTGCCAGTGTAACCGAAAACGAAACGAGCAGCAACCTCCTTTGGTTGGTTAAAGCCCTCTCTCTCTCCTCCCTTTGCCTGTTTATCTCATCTCGTCTTGTTGATCCAACAGCATATAAATGCCGCTATTTGTTCCTTTTCCGTCACTGCGCTCACTGTACCATATATCTTTTGTAATAGTAGCTGGCAATATGTATGTATGTTCGTGCCCTTCTTTTTACTCATCCAAAAACTTGTTTGTCCTTCATTTCGCCCCCAACAATATGCAAATGCAGTTTTGCAACTTGGAAACGTGGAGAGACTGTGTCAAAACTGCCGCTGCGGTCGATAAGCGCCCATCGCGCTTCTCTGAGACTCGCCACCTTTTTTCTTCATTTTTCCCTTTTTCTTTTGTCTCTTGCTCTATGATTAACTGTACATGTATGTACTCTTCTTGCTTGCGCCTTGCAAAAACAAGTCTCAGGTCGTTCTATTCATAATCCCAAAGACCGAGACACCAGACCCAAGGCATACATCTCATGTCCAGGCTGTACAGTACAGACAGACTGATTAGAGCACCTCTACAACGCTTTTGCTGTTAGTCAGGAAATACAAACAGTTGGTGTAGCTCACATCTATTCCAACTTCTCATGTTGTTGGCCGCGGCTGTCTACCGTGTGCGCTTACAAACAAACAACGCTGCATCCTTCTCACAAGGTGTTATTCGTTGGCTCCAGCTCACTCAAACACCAGCTTGTATAGGGTTTCTTAGGGTTGCTGTTACTGTGCCAACCTTGGCGCTTTGGGAACAAGCGTCAAGAACCAGGGGGGAGTTCCTGTACTTTTGAATTTAGTAACCCACCTTTTGATAAGATTGCGATCATACTATCTATGTACTGGTATAGACTTTTTGACAAGGCAATTGCCTCCCCCGGAAAGGGTGGAACAATTATCGAAATACAGTCTTGCTTACAGTTGGAAATTCTTTGAAATGTGATTGGCTCTGTGCTTTCTGCGCTTTTTGTACACAGCCCAACATAGAGAACTTACCCAACATACATCAAACAATCCCCCTCTCCTTTTGCTTTTACTTGGTCTGTTTTTTTTTCTTTTTCTTTTCCGGTCATGGCAAGCTTCCGTCGCTTGCCGCCCTTCCGGCTCCAGAATCTCGGCTCCGGCTCGGCGTCAAAGCGGTACCCCGGAAACGACAACGACGACCCCTCTGCCTCTGCCTCTCTCCCGCTGTACAACCCGGCCAGCCCGTACTCCGACCGCGCCGAGAAATTCGACAACGACGACCATGATGATGACGAAAACGACGACGAGGACCAGTGGGAAGACTTTGACGACTCGCCTGATGTCGTCCGGAACATGCGCCGCTCAGACCCACGTGCAGCTGTCCGTTCATATCCCTCGCAGTCGTCAGCAGTGCGCCTGCCGTCGGTCATGATGCACCGTTCTTCGCCGTACCGCGTGCCGGGCCGCATCATGCGGTATCTGTGTATGGCGCTTGCGCTATCAGTGATTGGATTCATCGGGCTGTTGGTGCGCGCGAGCATATTGGAGAACCGCAGCCTGGTTAATGGCACGCATCAGGCGCAGCTGGAAAAGCCGGCCGTGTGGACGTTGTTTCCCCTCCTGACAAGGTATTATGGCGGGCTGAAGACGCTGCGCGCGCCAACCCAGGTCGAGCCGCAGTACCCTATGGCTGTTGCGCAGAGCCAGCAGCGGAAAGAGGGGGAAAGTAGGAGCGAGACGCCAGTGAGCCGTGCTTTTGACCTGAAAGGTGTCAAGCAGGACGGCATTCAGCAGTGCTTCATTGACGCAGACGACAAGGTCAGCATTCCATCTATTCACGTCTACGACGGTCGCCCGCATGGTTTTCCCAATCATGTTGTTGGCTCATATGACCTGTTGTCATTGACGCAAGATGTCTGTCTTGACCGTTATGGCCGCTATGCGCCGTACGGTCTTGGCTATTCATCGAGAGAGGGTGGCCTTAGTGCTGGGGAATATGGAGATGTATCTGGAATAAACACTATCTGGAAGGATACGCCCAAAGTCAACTGGGATAATATCGATTGGGCCAATGTACAACGTCGCTGCTACCACAAGAACGCCGCCCGCTTCAATGTTACAAAACACTACGAGGGTGGCCCGGCTGGCTTTTTCATTGACCATGTGGCCGAAAACGAATCAAATGCTACCTCTGACGGCTCTATCCCCCGAACTGCTCTGGTCCTCCGCTGCTGGGACGAGTACAAGTGGACAGCCGACGATATTCTCAACATGCGCGCTCTTATTTCTGAAGTCTCGCTGGCCTCGGGTGGACAGTACGACGTGCATCTTCTTGTGCAGGTCAAAAACGAAGCTGCCAACCCAATCTGGGCCGACCCCAAAGTATACAAGCAGCGCATCATCGACACTGTGCCCAAGGAATTCCAGGGAATGGTTACGTTGTGGTCGGAGACGCAGATGCTCGCCATGTACCAAGGCATGCACGACACTTTTCCTAAAGGTCCTGACCTGCCGCTTCACGGCGTATACCGAGGTCTACAAATGGGACTGCAGATCTTTGCTAGCCACCATCCAGAGTACGAGTACTTTTGGCAGTGGGAGATGGACCTGCACTACATTGGCCACTACCTGGAATTCTTTACCAATGTCGAAAACTGGACCCGCCAACAGCCGCGTAAGGGTTTGTGGGAACGCAATGCGCGCTTCTATCTGCCCAAAGTTCACGGATCTTGGGAGGAGTTTTCAAAGCTTGCTGAGACACAGACTACAGAGGGTGTGCCGACGCCGGGCGGTCGGAAGCTGAACATTGGCGAGCGTTTGATTTGGGGTCCAGAGCGACCGCGTGATCCCAGTGACTGGTTCGAAGTTGACAGTGATCCTGTGCCACCAGCCCACGAGGATCCCGCCTGGGGCGTTGGTGAGGAAGCCGATCTGATCACGTTCAGTCCCATCTTTGACCCGGAGCGCACACAGTGGGGCCTTGCCGCCGACATCTCTGGGTATAAGACGGACAAGGGTCTTCCACCGCGCCGTGCATTCATCACTGCCGCATCACGCATGTCCAAGCGGCTAGTCACCATGATGCACCGCGAAACCGCCTTCAAGAAACATTTTGCCTTTCCCGAAATGTGGCCGAGCACTGTAGCCCTGCATCATGGCTACAAGGCCGTTTACGTGCCGCATCCGCTCTTTGTCGACCGGGCCTGGGACCTGCTGACATTTGCCTCAACTATCAACCGCGGTAAAAATGGCGCCAGCGGTGGCGCGCCCACGAGCGTCTTTGGCACCCAGGAGCAGGCTCTGGGGACAGCTAGCTTCTTCTACCGGTCGGATTTCGCGGGAAACATGTATCGTGCGTGGATGGGCTTGCAGTCGCGTTTCACGACAGGCCAGCGGTTCGAGACGACGGAGGATGCGGCAAAGAGCGGTGACGATGTAGAAAACATGAAGGGCGGAGAGGGCCGAATGTGTTTGCCGCCAATGCTGTTGCATCCGATCAAAGATGTGGACATCCCGGTGGAAAAAGCACCGGGAAAAGAGGAGGCGGCGCCGGAGCCTGAGTTTGATCCGGGATCGTAAGGGAATAGATGGTTTGTGGCGTTAGGGGGAGGCGTTTCATCTTTTTTTGTCTTTTGGGCCTGAGAATATATGCTGGGTTATGATTCTTTATAAGTACATATGTATGTACATAAATGTACGCCATACTACTATACCAGATACATTGTGCGTTAATGCCAATATACCGTTTCGTTAGTCACATGCAAATTCGGATCATTACAATACATAGTCTATTGTACTTGACCAGAAATACAGGGAATAATCAACAAGCGCCATCTCTCACTCCCACTCATCTTCCCTCGATCCCGCCACGGCAACCATCTATCCCAACAAAATATAGAATACACGCGTCTCCGACTCTCGTACCAAGGTCCTTCCGCTCACACCACACGCTTAACCTCGAAGAAGCGACGCAGCCACCAGACCTGGAACATGGACTCGCCAACAACAACCACGATAACAAACAAGTTCCACCATTTGACACGGGCATTGGTGCTTTCGGCTGTGTTGCGGTGGGTGCGCTCACGAACGACAATGTACGACTGTTCGTCCTTGACCTGGGCCAGGAGGTCCGAGAGGTGACGGACTGGCAAAAACGCAAAAAATAGAGTTAGCATGTATGTACTGAGCAAGCATATCAAGAACAGCCAAGACTTGTGGACAAGGCTGAAGCAACACTGCAAAACACAACAGAAGCACAAGCAAAGAAGAAAGAAAGAAATACGCACCCTCGGTTTCGAGCGGGTCGGCCTCAATGTCCTCCTCGTTCACATACACGATTCCGTGCACATTGAACGAGACCTCCTTGGTATTCGCGCCCCAGTGCTCGTTGCCGAAGCAGTAGACATAGCGGCCGTCGTAGGCGGCGTCAAACGAAAAGTCGCCGTTGGACACGGACTTTTCAAACGTCTCGTACTTGCCGACGGGGTTGGTCACCCAAAAGTCCACGTCCAAGTTGCCGGCCGAGCCAAATTGCCGATCGCCGACCTGGAAGGTGACCGTCATGCGATCACCCTTATGCAGCTCCTCATGGAAGCACTCACGGCCGTGGGCGGGCAGGTTTATGTTGTGCGCGCTGGCGGTCGAGTGCAGGGCGGCAGCTGCGAGGAAGAGCTTGGTGATGGTTGAGAATATCATTTTTGGCGGGGGGGAGGAGGTTCTTGGATTGGATTGCTGGTTTTTTTTAAAAGAACAAATCAAGACGAAAAAGACAAAAGAAAGCAAAGAAATGCGCCGCGGAAAAGGTCGTAGTCGTCGTACTCGAGTTCGGTGTGTGTGGTGCGTTTCTTCTCTCTTGTGGTGTTCTGTGCTATAAAGCTTAGCTGGCTTTGACGTAGTCGCCACTGTTTTTTTTCTCTCTGGTGATACACTGTAAACGCGCTGGGGTTCAGAAGGGGTCTAAGCTAAAGGCTTGCAGAAATATAGGGCATTCATATTTCATATGCTAAAGCCTGGCCTTAGAGCCTTGCCCCCAAAGATTGCCGCTTTTGGCGAGCCAATTGCCCAAATCTATCCAACCCTAAAATAGTATGTTGACAGACCCTTGTCTCATTTTTGGGTGCAGCGCCTTTTTTTGTTCGACGTGGCCAAAACAAAAAAGCCCCCATCTATCATCGGCGCCCCGCCCCGACAATTAACCGGTCCTCTCTTCTGGACAAGCACCGTTTTTGTTTTTACGTCTTCTCAGCGAACTCAGGCTTTTGTTTCTGATAAATTTAATGAATAAAAACAATTGTAGAAAAAGAAAAGGTACTTGGCCGGTACTCGCTACTGCTTCCAGAACTACCTGCCATTCTGCCCGCTGCCTCACGGATCACAATGGTACCCCCACCATAAAGGAAAAGTACCTATGCCGTTCCCCATCGCGATTTCCTTAGTGCAAGGAGGCTGGGAGACAGGGGCTTTGCAACTACCCGCCAGGCCCATCAGATAGTGTCTTAACAGTTGACCCATACTGAATACACTCATATCTGCTAACACACAAGCAGCTACTCTTCCTGGGCTTGTTTCTTTCTGTTCAATTCCAGAAACCCAATTCCACCCCTTCTTGTAGCCCAAAGGCCCAGCTGGTCCACCCCTCCTAACTCTTACCTTGCCTCTAAACCTCACCGACAAACAAACGTTCGTCTAGCAATAAACGTCGTCTGTCATTTTTCTTCTTCTTTCTGGATAAGGAGGTTTTACTTTCATCCTTTCCACCACCTTCTGTTCGTCGTCGTGCTTTTCTTGTCGACTTGTAAGTCTTGATGCCCTCTATTCAACTTGATTCTCTATTCTCTTTCCTCGCGTGTCATTGCTCGTTCTATTGTTGCTGCTTTGTCTCGCCACTTGCATCACGAGTTTTTTTTTTTTCCATATAATCTATCCTTTAGCCTTCGCGTCGCCCTAGAAAAAGAAGTTATCTAAAGAGTCGGTGCTTCCTTTATCGGTTGACGTTGACACCCTATCCCCCCCAGTCGGTCTTGTCTTTTTTTCTGTGTCTCGACTCTATAGCCGCGTTGGGCTGGCATGTCGTAGCCTGCGATGCGATGGGTAGCCTGGGGAGAGTCACAAGAGGATAGAAAAACGCCCCCTTGTAGAACAGCAAGGCTCGCATCACTGCGGCGTCTCGTCTCGTCTCGTCTCGTTTCGTCTCGTCTCCGATTCTCTATCGCCCGCCCATTGACCCATTATCGGCTTCACCCATCACCAAGAATCACTTTACAAGATGGCCAATGACAACACCGCGCCGAGTGTCGCCGGCCTGCCATATGCTGCGAGCACTTGCAGCCAGCCCCATCGATATCGTCGCCATCCTTTCCCCCGCTATCGCTTTATACCTATACCGTTTCTGCCATTGAGCACATGATCAAGTGTCATTGCAAAAACAACCGGCCCCATTGCTTTGGCTGCCTATTTTGCCGTCAAGTCCGTCCCTCGTGCCATAGACAGTATCTAGTCTACTGCTCGACAATTGTCCTGCATCACGCAACCCACTCGTTCCCGTCCCCCCAAAAAACAAAGTCATGATGATGCATTATCGCACTTAAAAGATAATTGACTATGGCGTACCACGTCTTTGTCATATGCGACATTGATACCACAATTGCCTGTCGCGCAGCATAACTGCTTCTCTAGTGAGACCACATTTCTATTATAAATCCTACCAAGCGTCAATGAATCCAGCCATGGATGTTTTCTTCTCCCATCATTGGCCTAGACGCAGCCCCCAGTAGGAGCACCCAGCAGAAAGCCGTGTGGGCGTGATATGCTTTCTTTTGAGTTGCGTGCGCTGTCCACAATTTACATTCCGCCCTAATTTTACAGTGTTTTGTCTGTCATTATGAGGAGTTTCGGTCTGGCAGATACTGTCCTATCATTGCCCTTCAGCCTAGCTTTGGGGCGTGCGGTTGTTTATCTGTCCTCAGGGGAGGCTGACCTTGATTGGAACTTTAAATAACCTGGCACCAACTAAACCGCCAGTCAATGAAACAAAGCACAAGCACTGTACCGCACTGCTCCATCCCTCTGCATTTCTTCACTAGTCGAGATTTTTCACGACTTTTTTGTTTCCTTTTTATTTCTTGTCCATTGTCAACACGCAGTTATTGCAATTCATTGACTTAGATCATTAATCTCACAATCTCCTTTTTCTACAGATACTTTTAAGGCTCCGGTCCTTGTCTCTTTAATCTTTTTATACCACTTTTTTTTTTAAAAAAACCGACAACCCCCCAAAACACCGCCAAGATGGGTATGGCTATTTCGAAGCTGTTTGACCGGCTATGGGGTAAGAAGGAAATGAGAATTCTGATGGTTGGTCTCGACGCCGCCGGTAAGACCACCATTCTGTACAAGCTCAAGCTTGGTGAAATCGTCACCACCATTCCCACCATTGGTAAGTCTATTGTCCCCTCCCGTGTATGCTGCAGAAGGCTTTTGTTAACGCGCGTGACGTGTAGGCTTCAACGTCGAGACCGTCGAGTACAAGAACATTCAGTTCACCGTGTGGGATGTCGGTGGTCAGGACAAGATCCGTCCCCTGTGGAGACATTACTTCCAAAACACCCAGGGTATCATCTTCGTCGTCGACTCCAACGATCGCGACCGTATCGTTGAGGCCCGTGAGGAGCTGCAGCGCATGCTGAACGAGGATGAGCTGCGTGATGCCATTCTGCTGGTTTTCGCCAACAAGCAGGATCTGCCTGTACGTCTACTTTTTTCCCTTTTCCTGCTCACTATCAAGCCCTGTTGTGCACATGTCTATGCCTGTCCTTGTGGATGCCATGGTGTATACTTGCTTGTCTTGCCAACAACACTTTGGGCTGTAGTGACGCGTATTTGCCCCCAACCTATGGGCGGAAAATATGCTGGCACAAGTATATATACTCAAGATCATGGTTGCCATCGCACATCCATGTGTCTAGACGCGGGACACAACCTCCTTGCATAATGATATCTCACCAGTTTACTGACCGCTTTTCCTATAGAACGCCATGAACGCTGCCGAGATCACAGACAAGCTCGGCCTTCACAGCTTGAGGCAACGCGCCTGGGTAAGACGCCGCTGAGCATACCCTAGATTCGACTACGAATATGCTAACTTTGTTTTCAACAGTACATCCAGTCGACCTGCGCCACTTCCGGTGACGGTCTGTACGAGGGTCTGGAGTGGCTTGCCACCACCCTGCGCAAGGCCGGTCACCAGTAAACGACGACTTCCTTGTACGATATAAGACAATACGCGCTTGTGATGAGGTTGCTGTTCGCACAGCAACTCATATGCTTGCCCGCCTCAAACCTTGTTTTTAGCTTTTTTTTTCAACGTCTACCTCCCTTTACCTACATCTAGTCAGCGTCTCTCGGGTCTCGGTTGTAATTTGCAAAGTTCTCGGTCAATGGCAATCGAATAGTCCATCCACAAACAACATTTGCTATTTCCTTTTTCTGTCATTTTCTTTTTCTTACCTCTTTGTTTTTCTCTTATCTTTTCTATTATCCACGAATCTTCGGTTGACGCTGCCTCTATTGCTACCTCTTTGCTTTTGATATCTGTCTCCATGGCTTTTCGTGGGAAAACCTGGGATTTATGACTACTATTGCATAAGCAAAAGGTGTGTGATGAGAACGACACTTTGATGTATGGAGGCGAAGAAGGAGGGAGGAGTGTTGGTTGGCATTATTGCTCCTTACGTTGTTCTCTATCTTCATTGGAGCATTCTTTTATTGGGTCATCTGTGAAGGTATAATCATTTGTTGGTCTCTTTGTTTATACCTTCTTTTTTTTTCCCTTTTCCCCCTTGTGTTTTGATATCTCGACGTTTTTGTTCTATAAAGAAACAACTTTTTTCATGTTTTTTTTTCATGTGGTTTTTGGATGCTTGGTCTTTTGTATGTGTGTGTGTGTGTCTTATCTCTTTTTGTCTTTATTATAGTTGCTGTTCACAGGAACGAAGGTTGTGAAGACAGTGATTCAGATGTGACGGTGTTTTCGCAGGCAAGCAGGAGGAGAACTGTTGTTGAAAGAGGTTTGAGACACGGCGTTTGTCTGGATGTCATGTTTGCAAAGGATACTGTGAGACCAGGCTAGACCAAGCCAGTAGTAGTTATGTAGTGGTAATTTGACAAGTAACAGTAGTATGTATTAGTATTTTACGCAATGTTCTTTTACAAAGTACGAAGATAACTGCTGTATGTGGTGACTAAGCAAGTATGTATACATACATATATCGTAGTTCTTTAAATACAAATAAACAGGCTCCAGCAAAACAATCAAGATATGGAGTAAAAGCAAAAGTATTAACAAGAAACTAAGCACGCAAGCAAAGAAGGGGGGGAGAAACAAAAACAAATCATGAATAACCGACCCTCTTACTTCATTAAAAGTAAACCCGTGAACAAAATAACAGTAAAGAAAACAAGTTAGACAACAATGAGGGAATACATAGTGGCAGTAGTAGTAGTAGCAATGGAACACAAGGACAAATCCAACGTACCACCACCGCCACTACTGCGATTAATTGTGCCTAAGCGTCTCGGCCGTAGCATCCAACTGGCGCGCGCGTGCAGCCTCGTTGCTGGCCTCGTTGAGAATCGCCTTGTCGGATTTCCTACGCTGAGTGTCAAGTTGGGCGCCGAGTCTTCCCTTGAACTTGGATTCTTGAGCGCGGCGCTGTTATTTTTTCCCCCCAGAGGGGAGGGGATATCGTTAGCTTTGATTTTCTTTTGTGGAGGATTTAAGATTGGGGTGAGGGGGAATAGAGTGCGTAAAGAAAGAGAAGAAGAATAACGCACAGAAGCAGCTTCCGCGGCGCGTTGGCGCGCTTCGTTAGGCGGGCCCTGTGCGCCCGCGCCCACAGCTGCGGTAGCAGTAGTTGTGATTGTGGGCGGCGGACTCGCGAGGCCCGCGGTGCCAGAGCGCGGGCTAGCCAGCGTCTTGGGCATCGACGCAGTGCGCGGGCCCTGGGGCGGCGCGGCGCCGAGCACGCGGCCAGGCGACGAGAAGCTGTCCGGATCGGTCTTGCCGCAGAGACAGCCCATCATGTGCAGCTGGGCAAGGGAGAGCGAGGGCGCGTAGAGCGAGGGCGCGGGAGAGGAGGAGGGGCGGTCGGTGGGGGCGGCAGCGGCGGCGATGGAGAGGGAGCTTAGGGGGCGCGGTTTATGGGGTTTTGACGGGCGCGCGCGGTGTTTGGGTGGTGTTTTTGTCGTCGTTGTTGTTGTCGGTGGTGGTGCCGATGATGTAGGCGATGACGATGGTGCTGTTGTTGTTTGCGCAGCGGGCGAGGGCGCAGGCACAGGCGCAGGTGCAGATGACTGTGGAGAAGCGGTAGCTGTAGTACTACTAGTAGTAGTACTCCTACCACTCTGGATTTGCGGCGCTGGCGGGTTCACGTGTTCCTTTGGGTCTTGCGCCTGGAGCTCCTGTTGCTTTTTAGGGCTTTTTTCCTGCACGGCTGGTTCTTGCGGTTCCTGCTGTGGAGGCGAAGAAGATTCCAACGGTGCGGTGGAAGGAATGGTAACGGGCGATTCTGTGCGTTGCGGCATATATGCGTTTTTTAATGGTTGCTTTGGTTCTCCAACAAAAATCGGATCCTGATGAAAAGTGCGGTTTTCTTTTTTGAAAATTCAGAAAAGGAGAAGGCGCGTTATCAAGTGTGGGAGTCAAAGTTCACTGCCAAGCAAGCAACTTGTAGATAAGAGGTGACAAGAAGACAAAAGGGAACTCGGCAATCGCGGTGAGAAAAGTGGCTGGGCGGACTTGGGGTTTTGACTTTGTATTTCTTGGCCTTTTTTTTTTTGTGTGTGTGTGAGTGAGAGAAATGAGATTTGCGGAAAAAGCGTTTCCTGTTAGATTGAAAAGGTGGGTTCTTTAGCGTTATTCTAAGAGAGAGAGGCGTTTTGGTTGGAACAGGAAAGGGAATGCTTCAAAATTATATACTATGTAAAATTGTTTCGTCGGCGAGCGAGCAAGAAAGTCAAGTTGAAGATTAAACAAAAGAAACAAGAAGAAAACAAAAACGCAAAGGGAAATTGTCCAGCCAGGAGATTATATTTACAAAGCCCTATTATCCAAGCCCGGTTTAACTCCTCAACCCAGGCTTGGTAACCCAGCTTGATTGAATGAGATGAAGCTCTGGAGCATGTACATAAAATCTTTTGTGGTGGCGGCTGCTTATGTATGTATGTATGTATACATTGCTTGAAAGGCGTAAAATGTCCCGATCAATAGTGACCGTCCGCGGCTGGATATAATCTCGGGGGTTTCAAGTATCGGACGCCATGGCAACTAAGCCGCTTTTTGTATGGTACTTGGAACATATGAAATACTACATATGGACATAAACGCTGAGTATATGTTCGCTAAGTTATCTACATACCTTGTACTACACGACAATAAATCACCAGGTTCTCCTTTAATGTCATGTCGCATATTGCCTTGTTGCTATGTATTGTATCAAATAATCCTTTGTTGCCAAACAAGCACGAGTGGCTTTCTGGGACTAAATGTCGGAACATAAATCACGTAGTTCAAATGATTATACCATACATACATAGTACAATAATTCAAGCGCCATGACGTTGGCAAAATAGCTTATACTAACTGTCAACATTGGACGAAACAAGCAACATGCCATAGTCAATTTTGGGGGCATTGCCAAGAGAATGCGTTTTGGATTCGGGATTATTTCAGGTTTTACGAGTGCAAGGGTTTTCCATGTGGCTAGGGTTAATACCGGTTTGCTGTCAAACCAAACCCCAGCTTTATGTATGTATACTCTGTAATAGCATCTAGACAACGAACTCTACTTGATTGCCTCTGGTTTCTTTTGGTTTGTTTTGACTTGGACACGATATAAGGCCTTATGCAACTGCCCGTTCATTCAGATCCCTGTCTGTTTCCCTGTCAATATATTCGTTTACTTGGAATGATTTATAACAATCAACTTTGAGTGGGCGGCATCAAATATGAAGGTATTTATAGAAAAAATCATGACGGAAGTGGCAAGATGGGAAAATTGGAAGCAAAAAGGTCCAGTGAGTTGCACAAACGACAGCTCCTGAGAAAGCAAGGCAACAAGTAGGTGAACTAATCAACCTGATGACGGCGAATAAAGCGATAGATGATGGATGGTGGGTGAGAAGCTAACAGGGAAGCAAAGCTTGATGTGGCTCAGGATAGCATTGGAAGACCAGGCTAAAAGTATGCAGACATGAGAACCCTGAGGGTCAGAATGACAGGCCCAAAAACGGAGCCGCTGCTGGTTGGTTTGTTGGCATATGAACGAGGACGTAATGAAAACAATGGGGTTTGAGAAGATGGGAAAAATTCAGAAATTAGTTGATGAGTGAGTAACAGGATGGAAAGAGAAGTAAAGAGAGGAGTTGAACAGAGGTATTGAAGAGAGAGAAAGAGAGAGAGAGAGAGAGAGAGAGAGTGTGTGTGTGTGTGAGAAAGGCCAACAAAGCTGGCTGAAGCGGAGTCAAGATGAAGTTGTCTGAGATAGAAAACTCAAACTTTCTAATATTCAAATACTAGTTCTAGTTCGGAAGGAAGGAAAACTGAATGACCTAATAGAAACTTCAAAGTTACAGACAAAGAAAGAGAGAGAAAAAAAAGCTTAATCCCCAAGTTTGTTCCAATTCCCTCAAAAATGGCACCGTAAATTCCCTACCATGTTTTGACCATCAAGGTTCTCACGCCGCTGCCCCAAATCCCAAAAAACGGGCTGTGGCTCGCTGGCGCAACATGCGACATCGAGTTTTTATAACGCAAAGGCGAAACAAAACAAACACCATAGAAAGAAAAGAAAGCAAACGCAATAGAAAAAAAAGAGAGCAAGAGAGATGGAAAGAGCCTATGCCATGTCTATCAATAACAGATGGCTCGTTTGGCTTCCTGCGAACTGATATACCTGAGATGCAGAGGCAGAGGCATGTATCACAAGGACACTGGAAAAAGGAATTTTGATATCACGAATCAAAATACATAGTAACAGCACGCAATATCAAGTGAGCCCGGTCAGAGTAGCTATTTGAAGATGAGAAAAAGAAAAAAAAAATAAGTTAAAGGTTTGAAATGGAACTGGCCGGCGAGTTTCTTTTCTGAAAAATTCCGCTGGCAGCCAAAGATCAAGGCCTTTTTATGCTTTCTTTTTTCTGTGGTAGTAATTTTCTACCTACCGGGAAAGTGAAAATCATCAGATCGAACTCCAAACGAAAAAAAAAA
>CM069898.1:1631306-1656844 GCA_036034705.1 Thielaviopsis punctulata | reverse complement strand
TTTTTTTTTTTTCCATTTGTTGCACACACCTCCTCGAGGTTTCGTCCTTACCGCTTACTTGACTCTTGCTCACACTCACACACAACTTCACCAACCCACTCACTCACTGGGCTTTGTACTCGTGCTTGTGCTCCGCTTAGTGCCTGTTCCTTTTGCCCATACTTCCATTCCTTCTCCGGCATTGAGTTGTATCTTTCCAGAGTTTCTTTTTTGGTACCTCGCAGCTTTATCTTTGCTCTCTGCTTGCGCAGCCCTATACACCATTCTTGTCATAACTCGCGTGTTTTGACTTCTCCACTGACATCTGTATCTTGATTCCTCTGCGACATCATCCTATTTTTTCCGGACAACTCACTCGACAAACCCCCCTCCAGATGAACTTGATCTCTGGTACGCCAATATTTACCGACAGAGTCTCTATCTTGACCTCTTTGGCTTGCCTGCGTGGGCAGTGTTGAACTTCAACCTGAACTCAATCAACATTGGCTGCCTCTTAGATCAACGCCCTGCCGTTTAATACAGAAACGCTGCACCTATCTGTCACCCCAACATACATACTACACACATACGTACACACGTACATACATACATACAACCATACAGTCATATGCACATAACCCCAATTATACCTTGTCTTTGATCGACCCTTCTCGTGGTCACAAGGCTGAAACCGGAACTCTCTATTTGTGGTCTGTACATATGTACGGTTGTCGTTCAAAAGGTTGTTTCCTCATCTAGTGCTTTCCGTTTTGGGCTGTATCCAGCCAAGCGCAATTGCCTTGATTTGAGCCTCACCACCTTTTTCTGCCGCTTTCTTTTCTGTTCCTTTTCTTGCCCAAAAGGAATAGAAGAAAAAGATTTCCCTTCTGCTCTTTCTCTTCTTCTTCTTCTCCTCTTTCAAGCGCCCGTGATCTTGAATCTCGGGTCATATTCCATGGGGTTTTCTTCGAATGGAAATCATCCGGACCCTGTGCCGTCTTTATCGTTATCGCTTCCGTTTTGTGGAACTACCGATAACGATGACTTTTCTTCTACGCCATTGGTGCTAGACTTCGCCTCTGATTTCGACGCTTCTTTAGACGACAGCAGCATCCTCTATGGCGACTCATTAGCGGGCTCTTCTTCGTTGATATCTCCGTCTATCCACTTTCATCAAAACCAGATTCAGGGTTCTGGTGTGACTGCCGCCAAAAATAATCCTGCTTCGTTTGACGTCAGCAGCTTTATTACCACAGCCAATTCTCATGCTAATAATTCAGTCAGAATTGGCTCTGGAACCACCCACTCCAACGCCAGTGCCAGCGCCAATGCCAGCGCCAGTGCCAGTGCCAACGCCCGCGCCCACTCACACGCCCGCGCCAATAGTGCAACAGCCGCCACCAAAATAACCCCGGCTCAGTCTCAAAATTCTGCCAACATCGCCGCTTCCCACCACGCTGCAATTGCTATCGCCTCTGCCAACTCGCCCAACACGGCTGTGCGGTCGTTCCCCACAGCGTCGACGACTACACACTTTTTGGCCAATTCCAACGCCCTGCCGCTCAATCTGCCACTGAGTTTGCCTACTAGAAACAAGAATCAGCGCAACAGGAGCATTGCCGGTGCCACTGCGATGAACAGCCCCTGCATTCCTGCACGCATGAGCAGCTTCTTTAAACCCTACATAGCAGCCTCCCATTCTACCTCAAAAAACCACCAAGACTCGGCAACCCTGATGGCCCTCGAGGGATTTTCCAGCATGGCGCCGCAATCCTCGTTTGGCGGCGCCGAAGTCGATGACGACGCTTACTCTATTGCTTGCACCTCCAATTGCAATGACTGTTCAAATACTTGCCAGGACCCCGATTGCAATGTCGCATCGGAGGTCTGCACCAATGAAAACTGTACCGATGCTGCCGTGGAATGCACTGTTGAGTGCAGCGACGATATTTGCAATGTTGTGTGCACCGACTTGAGTTGCCAAACAGACGACATTGAGAGTGCGGCCCAGGCTTTGACTTCATTTGGCGAACAAAGAGCCTTGTTAGCCGGCTTGCAAATGTCGCACGACGGTCAACCTAACCACCATAACCACCATAATCAAGATGCATGGCCGGACTTTTCGCAACATGCCACCGGCCAAATGTCCAATTCTCAGATGGAGGCAATTCATGGCCATGACCACTCGATGCACTCGCACAACATTTTTCAGGAGCTGTACTCGGACCTGTTGAATTTCCACGATGATAGTCAGCCGTCGGATCAGCACATGCGCCCGTGTATTGCTGATAATGCCAACCTGTGGCCTGGAACCTGCCATTTGCCTCGTCAGGACTATGCAGACATGACTATGATGATGTTTCGAGACCATACTCAACAATACATGCCGCAAATGCACGAGTGTGGCATCACGCTGACCAATGCCACGGAGGCGCAATCACACTTGCGATCGGTTCACAACATGACGACAAAGGATATAGAGAATTCCTTGGCGAACTTTCCCTGCTCGTTTGGAATGGATTCCATGTTTGGTTTGGACTTGATGAGCTCGGCGTGGAGCTTAGCACCTCACCAGCACCACCACGCGCGTCCTCCCGTGCAGGCTCCTGAACAGAAGCTTCCGGTATCCAAGTCGCTACCTGAGGTGTCTTCCAGCCTGGCTACGCCACCTGCTACGTCGGAACCGCGCACACCCAACGCGCAAGCTACGAGCGGGTCGCCGGCCACGGAAGATACGGCCATGACTAGTACTAGTGAGTCGAATCACGTGTGCAAATGGGCTGACGATGGCCCAACATGTAACCTAGCTTTTGATTCAGAGGAGGCGCTCAACCAGCACTTGTTGCTGGCACACGCCAAGTCGTGTATTCGCAAGGGCAACGAGTTTGTGTGTTGCTGGGAGTCGTGCCCGCGTCGTATGGAAAATAAAGGGTTTGGCCAACGGAGCAAGCTGGAGCGCCACTTGCAAACACATTCAGGCTGTAAGTTTTTATTGTTTTTATTTTTATTTTTATCGTTTTGAAAAGAAACAAAAGGGTATCAAACGGCTAACACCACAACTAGACAAGCCATACCAGTGCCCAACGTGTAAAGAGCACTTTTCAGCCAAACAGGCCCTGGAACAACACATCCGCACACACACCAACGATCGCCCATTTCCTTGCCGCTACCTCGGCTGCACCAAGCGTTTCAAACAGCAGAGTTCGCTCACTATGCACGAGCGTATTCACACTGGCGAGAAGCCACTCTCTTGTCCATTTCCCGGGTGCAAGATGCGCTTCAACGAGTCATCAAACCTAGCCAAGCACCGTCGCACGCACAACCTGATGGGCATCCACATTTGCTCCGAGTGTGGCCGGGACTTTCACCGTCTGGACCAGCTGCGCCGTCATAGCGAGCGCGTACATGCGGGCAGCGGTGTGGGAATGGCGGCGGCGGCGGCGCTCGGAAAGACGGCTGGGTATCGCGTGGGCAAGGGCGGTAGTGGTAGCGGTAGCGGGGGTAAGGCAGCGATGGGAAGAGCGGGCTCGGTGGCATCGACAGACGATGGGTTCAAGACAGAGGAAGATGTGGTAGTGGCAGCGGCTGTGAGTTCAGCGTAGCACCTGCGCCTGTAAGCCGGTCTGTCTTTTGCGTCTCTCTTTTTCTTTTCTTTTTCTGATCTTTTACGTCTTGGGAATTTTGGTTTTGTTTGCTTTCTCATTTCTTTTCCGGTTGTATTTCTTTTATATCCCACCCCCCCCCCCTTATTTGGTTCCCGGCATTTTTGGCTTTCGTTCATTTCTGTTTCATTTGATACCATTTTCTCTAGTATTAATCTTGTTTTGGGTTGCTGCCCGTTTCCTTACATATGCTATCTGGACACTTGTATATGCCTCGCAGTAGGCCTACTACCCCAAGGATATCTCAGAGCAATACATACGTAGTACACAAGTTGATCAACTCCCATGGCAAGGCACGCATATAAATATCAGATGGGTCGCAGACTGATTGATTTGGTATTATTCATTCAAACTTGAAAAAAGACAATGCTTAAATGCCAAACAGCTCGCTCAACTGCTTGGCAGTGTCGGCAGGGTTGACGACAGTGTGGCCAATGGTGCGAGGGTCGTGGAAGATTTGGTAATCGTTGCCGCCCTCAAAGGTCTTGTCGCCAAAGAAGTGGATGTTCTTGAAGGTCAGGCCGTCGGGCTTGGCAGCGTAGCTTTCGAGGTGGCGGATGCAGTAGGTCTTGTCCCAGCCGGTGGGGAAGACGTCGAAAGAGATTTGGCCACCGATGGAGTAGCTGTTGGGAAAAACTTGGATTAGCTTCTATTTCCTTTTTACCCTTTTCGAGGTTGACACAGAGGGGGGAGGAAGGGGAGGAGGGGGAGGATGGATTGATAGCATACGTCAGGTCCATGTGCGAAAACTCCTTCTTCAGAGCCTCGATAAACTTTTCGCGAATCTTGTGCTCCAGGTCAAACTTTTCGTACGCGTTGCGCTCCTCAGCCGACGCGTTGCGGCCAATGGGCGAGATATTCACCATGCCGCGGCGGAACTCGAGAAAGGTGCCGCGCTTGACGGGCAAGTCGAGGTCAGCAACGTAGTGCAGGACAAACTTGACAAACTTCTTGTACTCGTCCTCGCCAAACCAGCCGATGAAGTTGGCCGAGGGGAGGGGCTGGCCCTGGAAAAAGGCCGTCAGGCCGTTCTCGGGGAAGCAAAAGTCAAACATGTCGAGCACGGAGCGGCCCGTGTCGCCGAGCTGTTCCGACGCTTTGGAGAAGTCGGAGCCGCCGACGAAGCCAATGGCCATGGTCTGGCGGAGCTTGGCCAGGACCTGCACCATTTCCGGGGTGATCTTCTACACGGCGGGGAAAGAGGAGGCTGTTAGTTTCCATGGCCATGCACAGGCGCGAGACTGGCGGGGAGGAAAAAAAAGGCGGAAGAGGAAAAAACGGACCTTGCGGGCGGGAGTCAGCGTGTCGTCGACATCGAACAGGCAGATGGTGTCGTTGATGGCGCGCTGGCCAAGAGGGGGGTACGAAGCAGCCATTGTGAGTATTATTTTGAATTGGATGGGAGGAGGAGGGGGTGGGTATCAAAGATTGGATAAAGTAAAACAAAAAGAAAAAAAAAGAAGAGATTGAGAGGTTCAGATTGTTGAATGCACAGAGAAAGAAAAAGAAAAAAAAATTAAAGAGGAACAGAAAATAAGGAGGTTGAAATTGGAAAAGACCCTGTTACACGCAATGAAGCTTTCTCGGTGGGATTTCATAGCATTTTGATTACTTGTTCTTTAAGTTACATGCAAGTTGCATACCAGTAGACATACATATGTATGTATGTATGTATGTAGTAGCTACTATGACCAAAAAAGAAAAACGGGTTTCCTTTTTCATTACTACGGCGTTTTTCGTTTCTTCCTTCTGCGTTTCGTAGTTGGGGAATTTGGGAACAAAGCAGAAGGGAGGACAGGGATTAAAGTGGGATAGGAGGGGAAGAAAAAACCCGTCAGCCAGGGCAGTTGCAGCCGCTGTTTGTTACAAACAAGGGGTCAAGCATCAGAAAGTGGGGGGGGGGGGGGGGAGAGATAATGCGTTTTTCGGTTCTGGTATTCTGCAGGACAAGCGAAGTCTCAGCGTCGCTTTGTGAGGGAGTTATAAATAGAAGGCGAGGTGAAATGCAAATGGTTCTACATACATATACATATCAATGGGTATTGGATTTGGAATCTTTGTTCTTTCATTTTTATTATTATTTCCAGTTGTGTACTTAGAAGAGACCGTCCAAGGACATGCTGATAGTGTAACATTGTGGATCTGTCAAAATGCCTCGAGTAATAAGCTTTTGAATCAGGGGTCTTTATGAATTGTTCTGGCATAGGAAAGGAAGAGAGTTAGTTGTATTAACACCAAAACGTGGTTAGATGATTGACCCGTTCAAGGGGATGCGTTTTCCTGTCCCTAAAAAAAAAGTCATGAACGTGGAAACGCAAAAGAAAAGCGTTATAAACGGTAATACATCCCGGGCTCACATGCATCAAAAGCAACACCAAAACCAAAGGGAGAAAGACCGATTTTCACATGGATAATGTCATGACTACACACGAAAGGAGGGATGAAGTTGATTGTGTCAAGTAGATTTTGGTATTATTTATAGATATGAAAGGGTATTTAGTAGTTGTCGTTGTTGTTGTTGCCAAAGCTGTTGTCATTGTTGTCATTGTTGCCATTGCTACCGTAGTTGTTGTTGTTGTTGTTGTTGTTGTTGTTGTTGTTGTTGTTGTCATTGTTGTCATTGTTACCGTAGTTGTTGTCGTTGTTGTCATTGTTGTCATTGTTGCCAAAGCTGTTGTCATTGTTGTCATTGTTGCCATTGCTACCGTAGTTGTTGTCGTCGTTGTTGTCGCTGTTGTTGTTGTTGCCAAAGTTGTCTCCATCATTTTGTCCCTGGCCATTCTGCTGGCTCTGGCTCTGGTTCTGGCTCTTGCCACCCATGAATCCCGACGCAATGCCCTTGCCTAGGTTCACCAAGTCATCCTGCTGTCCGCCCTCGGAGTTGTACGCATCGTACGCCGACTTGGCCACGGAGCCAATGGCCGCATAGTCGACGTTGCCGCCCGAGCTGCGTTCCGACTCCAGCTGGGAAAAGGCCTGCGAGGCTTGGGCGCCGACATTTTCCCACTTGGACGACGAGCTGTCGTTGTTGTTGTTGTTGTTATTAGAAGAAGAGTTGTTGTTGTTATCAGAGTTGTTGGAGGAAAACTCGTTGGAGAGCTGCTTCTCGGCATAGTCGCCAGCCATCGAGGCAATAGATCCAAAGTTCATGGTGAATAGGAGGGGTTTTTTTCTTTGGCGGTTAAGAGTTAAGAAAGAAAGAAAGAAAGTGCTTTGGTATGAAATGAAGAAGAGAAGACTTGTTGTTGTTGATGATGGGAAGGAGAATATAGGACCATGATGGATAGGAAAAGACACCCTCTTTATACTCGAGATCCATCACAACATAGTCAACGAACTCGTCAATGTTCCCTCTCTACTTGACTCTATGATCGATTCAGCTGTCCCGGTCTTTTCCTGCCTTATCTTCTCTCTCTCTGTCTCTCTCTTCTCTCTTCTTGATCTTTGTCCGCTCTCCATAAAAACAGGATTAATGTTCCCGCGGGGCCTCCAAACAGGGCAAGTGCCTGTATTGTATCCACGGACGGATGCCTCCGCACAAGAGAAGTGATACATGTGCATCTGAGCAATAGACTACATCTTCTCTCTCTTTCAGATTCTAAAGCCCATGTACATGCAATACATATACATATACGTATGTACATAGTAGTAGTACATAGCAACTCTGGGCTAACTCAAGATTTGTCAATAAATCTCATGTTTTCTCCTTTCAGCTGGTCCTATTCTTCTTTATTACCACACATACATAGAGTACTGGCTTTTTATTGAAAGCTAAGCTAAGCTGAGTTAGCCCAAGTGGAATGTTCATCTCATCCTTTCCTCATAGTCTTTTGATATCAGCAACTTTTGGACACTTGCGATATCAGCAAGTTAAATTCAACGCAACGGGTGACCTATGTACAAGTAAGTATACATACATACTTGTATGCATGTACATGTATCGAGGAACAACTTCCAACTTCGTGATAATTTCTGTATCTTTTTTTGTTTGTGTTTCGATTTGCTCAGCCCGCTTGATTTCTCGTCATTGTGCAGATTGTTGTCGTCATTATATTTCATTTCTCCGAGATGTATATCCTATCCCATCTTTTGAAAAAAAAAAAAAAAAAAAAGGTGGGAAAGATGTTTTGACACTAGTTCGAAAGCCAAGAGAATCTTAATTTCAAGCCCGATCTTTGACTTTTAAAAGGTCCCTTATCAAGAATACAAGATCTTGAAGGCCTAGACTATAGGGGAGTGGCATAAGTCACGGTCAGGTTGAGGTGATTGAAAACAAAAAAAAAATGTTTTTATTTAAAAAAAAAAAAAAAAAACCACCCTTGCTTGTTCCTGTTCCTTTTCAGCTTGGCAGGGTTCGCTCAAGAAATCACTCTAGAATCAGTCATTTTCCTTCTTTGTGGCTGATATCGTGCTTTTTGTAGTGTTGCTGGTGCAATACCTGAAAAAGGAAAAAAAAAGAAATTACGCCGAGATCCCGAAAGGAGAATAAAGTTAAACTTGTACTTGGATTGTACAAGTACAATACATCCCAAGAAAACCCCCAAGTTGGTCTAACATAGTGAAAAAGTTGAAAAAAAAAAAGAAGTACATATGTATGTGTGTAGCCCAAAGTAGTCCAAAGAAGATAACAAACCAACCCAAGTGTAAAACCCAAGAAACAAACAGCCACCCAAGTAACCACCCAAAAATAGGAATAGAAAAGAAGGAAGGACCCCACTAATGAAATCGAACCCCACCAACGGAACAGACCCCACTAGTATGTATGTACATATGTACAAGTACATGCGTATGTATATGTACATACATACATACATACATACATACATACATACTATGTATGTACATCAACTCCATTAATGGATATACCCCAAAACCTCCAGTACCACATTCACCGCTGTCGTCAGTACCCACAGCGCAATCAAGCCCTGTCCAATCCGCCGACTCAACACCCACTTATTCGCCGGCACCACAATCAACAGCGCCACCAGCGTGAATAGCAGGCCAATTGCAGAAATGAGGAGTGCACCGCCGACCTGGACTTTTATGGGTTTGTAGTGTAGACTACTACTACTACTACCACTGCTGCTGCTGCTGCTGCGGTGATGTTTGTGGTTGTGGTGTGCTTTGCGGTACATCATCATGACGCCACCGAGACCAATTCCCAGCAGGATGTTGAGCATGGGGCCTCCGAAGCAAGCGGCTCTGCAACAAAGTTAGTCACAACACAATAACACCTAACATCAGAAACAAAAAATGAAAAAAAAAACTCACAAGGCCATCACCGGATACCCTAAACGTGCAATCGTCACATCTGCCACCAAATCTCCCACGCTGTTTCCTGCCGCAAACACCGTCAGCCCCAGCAGCGCCTCGGAAATTTCCATAATCACGCCAACCGCCTTCAACACCCCCACCACTTCGCCGGCAATCGTCGAGATCCACGCAATGCTAACCAGAAACCCGAGAAACGAGAGAAGCGAATGATAGCGCGGCCGTACATCGTGCTCCGTCGTCACCAGAAACAGCCCAAACATGCACACGGAAAAGACCGCGCCCAGACCGAGCATCCGGTTTAGTGTCTGTGCTGGGTTCTCCACGTCGTCCATCATATTGAGCCACAGGACGAGCAAGAAGAAGGCCGGGCCCGTGAAGATTTGCAGGCCGACTAACCAGCGCGACCACGCCAGTGCCACTTCCTCGTCCTCGGCCTGCTGCTCCTGTGTCTCGGCAATCTTGAGCGATAGCGCAGCCGCATCAACAGGCGTGGCTTGGGCAGGCCCCGAAAGGCGTACTTCCGACCGCGTATTGGCTGGCGAGTCAATGGCGATAAACACAGGCGTGGCCAGGTTAGAGTGTACAGCCGACGATTGCCGACGTGGTGGGCGCGTCATGCTGTAGCGCCGATACCGCTGCCATTCATTTTCACCATCAACGGGACAGACCAGAGATGGAGACGACGGCACGTTGCCGAGCATAGGCGACTGCGGGGATTGAGGAGAGCCACAGACCGGCCGAGCAGGAGTGTAGATGGATGTAATTTCATACTCCTCATCATCCATAAGCTCGCCCTCGGCTACCGGCAGAGTAATCACCAAAAAGAAAATACTGGGCACTGTAACGATACTGACAAACCTGTCCCAGTAGCCCTTGCTCCCCCACTGTTGTAGAGTGGGAAACAGCGTGCAGTACAAGCGATGCGGCGGCGGCAGGAATTGGGGCCAGAACCTATGGTTGTTGGAGTCGTGCACAAAAGTGGCTTCTGAGTTTTCATTTTCAATCATGAGAGTTGGCACTGGTAGAGGGGACGCTGGTGCCAAGTTTTCAACTGGCTCTTCTTCGGGAATAGTCGGCGACGGGTGGACAGGGGACAAACCCAGGCCCGGGAAAGGTGAAAGGGGTGATTCAGCATCGACAGCCTGAGAAAGAGGGCTGGGAATGCGCAGCTTGGGAAGCGCAGATGGGGTTAACGGCTTTCTTCGGGGACTAGAATGGCCGCTTTGAGGCTGTTGGTGCTGATGCTGATGCTGGTGTTGGTGCTGGAAAATCGGCGGTGGCGCCAGGTTTCCGTCGACTTGAAAAGATGCCGTACTCGAGTTTCGCGAGTGCTGATACGGACGCTCAGGTGAGGGTCGCCTCGAATGTTGCTCACTCACGATTTTGTGGCTATTATCACTGCTCGCAGAGGCTACTGGCGGGGAAATTATAACCGGCAAATCTGTGCTCAGCGGCCGATCTCCAGACGACAATGCCCGCCCACGGGAAATTGATGGGCGCTGAGAGCTAGAAGTTGCAACTGAAAGCGGGCTATGCTCCAGAGAGATACGCGGACCAGACGAACTCGGAGAGCGCGAACGGCGACTACGATCTGAAAATATGCCCTCCAGGTCAGTAGCAGACCAGCAGCGAGCATGCGAGCTTTGCCGGCGTGGAGCATCAGACTGCAAAGGATCGAGTTCCTTTTTGACACGCGCTAGATCAGAGCGAAACTCCAGAGCTCCCACTAAACTTGGCCGGATGGGGGTTAGAGTATTGCGCCGGCGACCAGGAGCACGCAAAACTCGCATATTGCTGGAAATCTCGGCAGCAACAAAGTTCTCCAAAGTATCGTCTTCTTCGTCAGCTTCCTCGTCCCACATTTGCGTCTCAAGAAGAGGAGTTGTCGGAAGCGCATTAACGGGAGAAGCAGGGCCTTGGAGTGGCGGCCCAGCAGCGGAAGCTCGTGGCGCATCCGTGTAAGGTTCAAAGGCTATACTAGCGCCTTGCGCAGCCTTGATTGCGGCGCGTCTGGCAATCTGTCGTTTTTCGTACCAATGCCAAGTCACCACGCAAACAACGTAGAGAGCATAGTAGGCAATCATGGCGCAGCACTCCCAAAACACAAGCTTGCCGTCGATGAGAAAACAGGTAGTAAAGAAAACAGCCAAGATGAAGAAGCCGATATCGCGAACAAACGTGTTGCGGGCAACTCTAAACTCGCGCACCAGAGCCATGGATCCAGCAACAACAGTGGTAATAAAAGAAGCAGCACCAATCAGCTCGCCAATAGCCATCGATGCGCTGCCCGAGTTGATGGCAGCAAAGGTGCTAAACACATCAGGCGAGCCATTTCCCAAAGCAAGAAAGGTAACGCCGGCAAGGTTTTGGCTAAGACCCAAAAGACTCGAGATGGTGGCAAGATTGACACTGAAGAAGTCGCTAGCAGCAATGCCAATGGTGGTAAACAGAAGACCCAGCCAGCTCACTAGCAAGGCAAAATTGAAGGGCCGCAAGAAACTTGCAGAGCAATAGTATAGACTCAGATATGGAACCAGGCCAACCATTTCGTCGGCACAATATTGCTGAACAAAGGCGCACGTGTCTGTGGCATAGATGACGTCACGGCATTCGGGTTGTGCTGTGGTGCGTCGACTCAAAAATGACAAAGATCCGTCGTCTTCAAAGCCACCACGGCTATTCGGCAGGAGTAGATGTGACACCGCCGAGAAAGACGCAAGCGCCGAAATACTGGCTACTGTGGCGACAAACGGACGTAACGGTGGCCGTCGTCGAGAGGCGCGGGTATGTATTTGCGATAAGCCCCGGATGGGGCCGGCTAATGAAGCCATTATATTTTGGTGGATAGGCGAATTAATCGAATCGGGAGATAGGGTCGTCTAGGAGGATGTAATATTATGTATGTCTGTAGTTTCAGTGACAGAAAAGGGACAGGGCTAACGGAAATTCGGGTAGAAACACGAGATTGTCGACAGGAGCCGTGTACATACACACATATACTTGTATGTAAATCGAGGAGACGAGCGAGACTTGGTCCAAACGCAATTTTGTATACAAGTAAAAGAAAAGAAAGAAGAAGATGGAAAAAGAGAAATCGGACCAAAAATCCGAGAGAATGAGCAAGAGAAACAGGAGCTCAGCCTTGCTAAGTGCTTTGCTTTGCTTGCTTGCTTGCTTGCCTGCTACCTTCTGGCTTGATGCTTGCTTGCCATCCGACCGACACTGCTTCTCAGATTCAACTTCCAAACTTGGCGATGGCAAGCCAAGTTGGGCCAAGGTTAAAGCAAGCAGAAGACCTATGCGACAAAGCCTCAATCAAATATGCACAGTATGCATGTACAACTCAACGTCAATATGTAAAAACCCCACGACCAGATTCTCCCCAAACAAGGAAGCTCTCGAAAGCTTAGATGGGCTGCAGCCGAAATCAAAATCAAGCAACGATGAAAATCAATAGAAAGTCAACGGAAAATCAGGAGAGACAAAATGTAGTGTATGTATCCAAGATGCACTGGATGTAATTATGGCTGTACAGAGATTTGCCTTGTTTCACTCGGCATTCGCTTTGTATCGAATCCACAATCGCATTGCATCGCAGCGCATCGTGGATAGAGTCGAGTAATCAGATAAAGAGAAACTGCCGTGCGATCATTCATCAACCGATAAGGGAAGATAAAACAAAAGGGACGGTTGATGGTTTGGCATTCCTATGTAACTATGTTTGCGGCAGTGCAGCGTTGTGTGTTGTGGTTTTACATTACATCACATATTGCACCTTAAAAGTAGAGCTCAGCTAGCTCTGTTCGTTGCGTTTTTAGTGGGACTCTGGTTTATGGGATGGGATGCCTCTGTCTGAAGTACTATGTACATACATACAACTCAAGAAACCCAAGAGCCCTGGGCAATGGCAATGGCCAAATTAGCGGCAATCCCTAAAGCTGCAGGCCTAGATAGGAGTTGTCAGGAGGGCTTGCTGGGGCATTGAGCAGAGACACATGCAAGTTACTTTTTTTGGCTAACACCTTTTACTAGCGATATCATAGAAGTAGCATGTGCTCTGTGACTCTGCACTTACCTGAGTGAACGTTTGTACAAGTACATACAAGTATTCCGTACAATATACATATACGTATGTATGTACTGAGTACATGCGCGTGTCTCTTAAATCACGTGCTGATAAGCTTAATACAGTCTGTAAATTAACGCCTGACGCCACTGCCAATACGCCGTGTTTAATGGATTACAGCCCCACTTGACCTTTCCAATGAACCATTTACAGGCATTGGCTTTGTTTACTTTGTAGCGTAAGGCTACGCCCATGCGATTTGTAAATGAAGCTTTTCAGTCTTGCGATATCTATTTTTCTGCCGTCACAACGTGGAGGCGGTGAGTAACCAAGAACCATTTCCCAAAGAAAAAGAGCAGCACAATCGCAAACCCAGAAACTCGCCTTGGCCAAACTCTATACAATTCAAAGTTTGCCCATGACCAAACGACCAGATTCATAGAGTTCTTTCGGAATCGAAGAGACCAAAAATACAGCAACAACGAAGTCATCGACGTGAATAACAAGACCAGTAAACAATCGCAACCAAGCCGCTAAAAATAAGCCATCAAAATGCCTCGTGTAGCGCGGCCGCCGGGTTCGCGCAAATCGGGTGGGCCACTGATATCGCCCTTTGTCGGTGCAGGAACTACGACAAAGTATGTCTACTCACTCAACTGCCCCAGCTCACTTCAATGCGTCTATTCACTCAAGTGCGCCCCCAACTAACAATGCTGCCTAGAATCCCTCTCAATGACGATGCCTCGGAAAAAGCGCGCCGCATGCACGATCGCCAGGCCGACAAGGAAGCGCAAAAAAACGAACTCAAACGCGCCGTCAATATAACACCCCGCAAAGGCCGCAGACTGACCGATTTTGATGGTACGCCAATCACGCCGGCGAACCGTGGCGACGGCTACGATAGCGACGGCAGCATTGTTGTCACCGGGTCGGCAGTCACGCCTATAAAGCGCGTACCGCTGCTAGCAAACTTTGAGGAGTGGATGAAGATGGCTACAGATAACAAGATCAACGCGGCCAACTCGTGGAACTTTGCGCTTATTGACTACTTTCACGACATGTCGCTGCTCAAGGAAGGCGACGGAGTCAATTTTCAAAAGGCCAGTTGCACCCTTGATGGCTGCGTCAAGATTTACACGAGTAGAATCGACAGTGTGGCTACGGAAACGGGCAAGTTGCTTAGCGGCCTGGCTGATAGTAACAGCAAGAAGAAGGACCGTGAGGGCGATGCTGAGGGTGTCGAAAGCGGCGAGGAAGAGATGGACGAGAATGGAGAGGCCAAAAAGGCCAAGCGCAAAGTGAGTGTTAAGCTTGAATTCTTCACTCTCTTGTTACATGCACTAACAGCCACAGGTTCGATCAGAGGCCACGCTGGTGCCGTCGTTTGCGACCCTCCAACTTAAGAAACTCGAGCTGGAATTTTCCGTTGACCCGCTGTTCAAGAAAGCTTCGGCTGACTTTGATGAAGGCGGTGCCAAAGGCCTGCTGCTCAACCATTTGATGATTGACTCGCGCGGGCGCATTGTATTTGACAGCAGCAACGATGCCGAAGACGCAGCAAAGTCCTCCAAGCGGAAGAAGAATGACGCCATGGACGACCCCGAAGACTCGGGACTATCAGAACTCGAAGATTCAGACGAAGAGCGAGAGTCGGTCGAGGAGGAAGAGCAAGAAGAGGCCGAACAGGGGATTGCCGAAGACGACCTCTTGTCGCTGCGCATGCGCTTCTTCCCTGAGATGGATGTCCTGGACGAGCTTGACGTGTGTCCGTCACTCAAGACGTTTGACATTGGCGATCCTTCAGGCTCTCTCAACATTCCTTTCCTGCGTGCACCGGACGACTGGAGAGATGGCGAAAAGTCTATGCTAGAGGGCCGATCTCGACTTTCCTTGGACGACGAAAACGGCGGTGGTGTGTTTGACGACGATCTTGGCCTGGGCAGCTTCGATCTTGACAACGATGTCGCCTTTGGCGAGGGTGGTGAGGCGTGGGCGCGTGAAGCTGCATTGGAACCGCAGACTCGCGTATTCAACACCAACTTGGAAAACGGCGACGACGCACAACTCATTGACGATGAGGACGGCGACTTTATGGTGACCATGGGCCGTCAGCGACCCAACGAAAAGATGCACGGCGATATCCTCAGCTACTTTGACCAGGCTCTGCAAAAGAATTGGACAAGCGCTGAACACTGGAGAATTCGCAAGATTAAGGATGTCAATAAGCCAACTGCCCCGGCGCGTGCGCGCAAAGAAAAGGAAGCCTTCGAGATTGATTTTGACGCGCCGCTCGATGTGACAACTGCTGAGACATTGTACATGCCGGCATCGTCCAACATGGCGATTTCAATACCCAAGAAGGATTGGAAGGCCAAGAATCGAAACCTGCTGGCCGACGACAAGCACTTTAGCTCCAAAGAACTGCTCAATCTGTTTCTCAAGCCGCGGGCGCGCATGGGCCGTAAAAAGGCCGTTGGTCTTGGATCGCTTCTTGGTGGTGCCAACGGCGGCAACCCCGATGCCAACCTGCATGATGCTGATATGGACGAGGCTTTTTGGGCGGCGCGGAAGCAGCCGATTCCGAGTACGGAAGACGAGCCGGTGCCTGAGGGCGACTATGACGGCAATTTCTTCCAAGACGACATGCCGTTTACAGCGGAAGACAACGGGTTCGATGACGACGACGATGTGGACGACGACGACGATGAGGACCAGTTTGCTGATGCGCGCGATCACTTCTCGCCTGGTGCCGATGTTCCCAATATGGGTGAGGCTACAGGCATGATGACGATGACGCAAATGACCATGGGCGACTTTGGCACAACACTGGTAACCCAGACGCGGCGCATCCGGCCAGAATACGTGCAATATGCACGGGTGGCTAAAAAGGTGGACGTGCGACGACTCAAGGAAGAGCTCTGGAACAGCATTGGGTTCGACAAGCCGGAATACGTGCGGCCCGAGACGCCGACACCCATGGGACCTCGTGACCGTGAGATGGAAAAGAAGATGATGGAGTGCGATGACGAGGAGGATGGTGACTGCGACAAGACAGGCGAGGACGGACAGGTGCTCAAGTTTACTCGGGTCATGAATAACCTGCAGACGGTGTACCCCAAGTCTGCCATGGACGATATCTCGACGAGTTATTGTTTTATCTGTCTGCTGCACTTGGCCAACGAACGCGGGTTGGTGATTGAGAATACAGAGGATTTGCAGGACTTGAGTATCCGGCAAGATCCGACAGCGGAGATTGAGGAGGAATAGGTTGGTAAGGGGAGGGGAGTTGTGTAGGATGATTTTAATGTGCTTATGTATATACCTCTAGACTATGGAAGAAACCTGTTATTGATCATTGCGGTGTGACGAGGCTGAAAGAGAAAGTGTGGGGCATGTGAACGAAGCAATGTTACTCAGCGGCTCAGCCTTGTGTACGTCATTCGGACTAGGAGGTTCTTAATTTGAGCTTGCGGTATATAAATTTTTTTTTAACTGTTAAATTCTAGTCATTTATACTCAACGTCACAAACAACCTCATATCTATTTCAACCCTCAAAACACGCAGCATCAATCTCGCAATCCGAGCAATCAAAGCCTCAGAAGAAGAAGCATGGCGGGCGAGAAACAACACACTCAGGCCGAACTGGCGCAGGTTCGTTGATGCCGCTCTCAAGTGACCAAGAGTAAAGCAGGCTAACCGCAGGACAAAAAAAATTCACCAGATTTACCTCGAACTAACAAAGTCCGTCAACTTCATGCCCCTCTTCCCCCTCATTCTTTAAGCATTGCCAACTTTGGATTTCGCCATGGGAGTTGAACAGGGTATGATGGGGGAAACTCTGAAACCCTAACTCTGTACCACCCCAAACGAACAACATCCACTCCTTCAGATTCTGGCCAAAAAAAAGACAAGTCATATGAAGCGATTGTTTTTTAAATAAAAAAAATACTGACAACAGGAAAACAAACAGGGGCGAACAAACAGCGTCGAAGATGGAGAGTAATCTAGATGAACTGGAAAAGACGCTAGATTCGCTGTTGGCTTCGATGGAGGGTGCGATGCCGGGTGTGACGGAGAGACAGGCACAGGATAAGAAGAAAAAGAAAGAGGAGGAGCAGGCTGCTAAGAAGGAAGAGGAGAAATAAGAAGAAGCGGGAGGGGTCAAGTAGATGGATGGGGACGAGTACGCAAGTGTACAAGAGAGAGAAAAGCAAAGGGACAGATGAATATAATAATACAGCAACAGCCAAGTGCAAAAAAAAAGAGAGAGAGAGAGAGAGAGAAGTTATTGCTTCACATACACCACCCGCGCTCGGCGTCGATTCCCTTGCGCATCTCTCAACTCCCGCAGCGCCACACCCGGTCCGCCATCCACGCGTGGCTGCATCTGCCGCTCCAGGCCGACACTCTCAGCCAGGGGCGCGGGCGTGTTCTTTGTTTCCTGCGCAGCAATAGCCTGCATAATGAACGACACGACGCCGGCGGACATAAGGGCGGGGGCGGGAGGCGCGGGAGGGCGGGTGCCGGAGGAGTGCAGTGGTGATCGCGGCGGGGGCGCAAGCGCGGGAGCGGACGAGGGCGGGACGGGCGGGCAGAGGCACCGGGCTTTCCCTTTGCCGAGGACAAAGTTGCACATGGTTTTTTTTCTTCTTGTATTGGGCTGGTGGGTTTTTGTTGTGGGATATGTTGGCTTCCAGAAGTCAAGGCTTGATATGAAGTTATCAGATGAGAGTGTAGATAACAAAGGCAAGAAAGAAAGAAAAAGAAAAAGAAGGCGTAAACGAGTCAGAAAGACTAACAGGACTTTTGGAGAAAAGAGAAGTAATAATCACACGGAGACAAAGAAAGATGTCTCGGTCTTTTTATACGAACTACTGCTGGCACTAGTAGTCTCTCTGTTAATTCCGTATTTCTTTTATCTTTCACATGAATTATATATGTATCAGGCAGGACATGGAAAAAGAAAAAGAAATGAGCCAGGTACTTGATACATATATTCAGCTTTCGTTATCACCAACCGGCTGTTTCCTTTTCCTTTTTTTTTTTTTTTTTTTGTCTGATGAACTGATTTCTTACACCAAAGGCAGTTCGTTCCTGGTCATCATGACATTCTATCCAACTTTGGAAGAGATAAAAGTAAACACTATCTTGACTTAAAGATATGTGATTCCTGTGGGACTTACTCATCATGCCTTGCTCCTTTCCTTGTTTTGAATAGAACAAAGAAGCGTTCCCTCCATTCAGCCCAGTCTCTTGTTTCTTTTATTGCATATACATATGTATGTCCCTTTGGGAAAGCTACTACCAGGTACATGAGTAAAAACTACTACGATTACTCGCGAGTCAACAAATTGCATGGATATGACGCCAACGTATGTCCTACGGAGTCCATCAAACTCTCTTCTTTTTCTTTTTCTTTTATTTTATTTTATTTTTTTGCTTTGCTTTCTTTTGCTCGAGGCGCGGCGAAAGAAGGAAATATATCAATGCAGAAATATGCCGTGGTACCAAGAGTCTGGTCTGCATGTACGTAGTGTGTATTGTGGTAATTGGCTGGTCACGGATGGCTTCTTGTATATGCCGTACACACACATTCTGTACATGGAATTTATCAGCCACGATGTCTGTCTGCTCGTATCTATGTACATACATACATACATAGACCAACCAGGTGCCCAGCTCTTTTATTCAATTCTTTTTTTTTCTGTTTCATACGTGATCGCAAGTATGTATGTACTACAAGTGAAGTGTGAAGTACACATCATATGTAATGTATTGTCATGCGTGTAAGCGTACTTTCTATTTCGATTCCATGGCCCAAGTCTGTTAGCGTTGGGCTCTTTCACTCTTCTCTTTTTTCTTTCTTCCTTCATTCCATCTTTTCTCTTCCTTCCTTCTCTATTACATGTACATACTTCTGTATGCAACTAAACGAAAATCCTCAAATGTACTTTTTCAATATGTAGACCCTCTTCTTTTTCTTTCTTCCTTCCTTCCTTCCTTCCTTCCTTCCTTGCTTCTTATCTTGATTCCCTCAAGCCTTCTCGCAAGTTTCTTTGTCCCCCCGGAATCATGAACCGCAAACCCCCCAAAAAAAAAAATTCACAATGCCTCCATCCATTCATGTCCCTTTGAAGCTCTTCCCTCAGATTGCTCGCTCGCTTCCAAATATATCTTTGCCTTCTTTCATTCGTTCCACGTTTCTCCCCACTCAGTTTCGGTTCTATCGGTCTTGGGACATGTTTTCTCTCCCCCCTTACCTGACTTTTCCATTCAGCTAACCGCCTCATTTTCCTGGTCATGTCCAACTTGACTCTTCTATCTTGCTCCCATTGGCCAGGATACCAAAAGCATGTTCAACTCAGCTTCAATTCTTGAACCAAACTCTATGCGCGGTAGTTGGGCTGTAACTATCAAACTTTACCACTCGAAAATGTAACCGTTACCCCGGTTAACCCTATCACGATGTAACCCTATTAATACGCTATCCGTCAACATCATCAGTAGAACGTTACAAAGCCTTTGGTCATAGAACAGTAAATTCAAACGCCCTGTCAAACTATAGAAGAATCCAAAATACACAAGAGGGGGAAAAACAGGCACAGCCGTGGAACCAAGACACAAAAGTTAAACATTTCAATAAAACATAAAAGAATGAGCAAAAAAGGAAAATCGTAGCCTCTGTGGCATGTTCAACTGGTTGGAAAAAGAAAAGAAGGGAGAAAAAGAAGAAAAAAGCATCCGAATAAGAAATAGAGAGTAAAAAACCAGAGAGACCGAAAGAGTTCATAAGTCAGATCGCGTCGGATATATATAAAAGAGAACAGAAACGAGACAAACCAAAACAAGACAAGAACAAGAATCACGACAAGTCCATGGTATCAGGCGCAGCTTCAGACATCGATGCCGTCGCCGTTGCTCTTGATCCAGATCCAGATCCAGATCCAGACCCAGACCCAGAGGCAAAGCCTGCACCAGCGCTCATAAGCGCTGAAGACGAGCCCTCCTCGCCCGGAGACCCAGCCATCTCTTGGCCGGACCCGGTTTGCGGCAAGCGGCCAGCATACGACATGGTCGAGTACGAACCATATGTCGACATCAGTTCATTGGGGCGCGAGCGCGCCGCAGCAGCTGCCGAGCCCTGGTAGCTGTTGAACGTGTTTTGGTCAATGTGCTGGCCATTGCTTGATTTGGCCTCTGCCTGACGTGCCAACTCTCTTTCGCGGTTCTTCTCCAATAACTCATAGCCAAAAGTAGCAACCTTGAGGATAGTTTGAATCAGGTGGTTCTGTTGCAGCGGCTTGGACAGATACTCGTCCATCTGTGCCTGGATACACTTCTCCCTATCACCCATCATGGCGTGGGCTGTCAGGGCAATAATGGGCGTGCGCCGGTTAATCGTCTTTTCGTACTCGCGAATCTTGCCCGTGGCCTCGAAACCACCCATAATGGGCATCTGCACGTCCATGAGAATAACATCAAACTTCTTGCGCTTGACTGCCTCAACCGCCTCGAGACCGTTGCCCACCACATTCACAACATGGTGGTACTTTTCCAGAATCTTAACAGCAAGTCGTTGGTTGACGCGGTTGTCCTCGGCCAGCAGAATCTCAAACGACTTGGTGTTGTCAGCCACAGACGGCGTGACCCGGTTCTCTAGAGCCGGAATAATGGCATTGGTCAGGTCCATTGTGTTGCACGGCGTCGTCATGTACGAAGTAATGCCTAGATCCAAGCACGACTTGAGGTTAACGTCCACCACGGGCGCCAGCAAAACAATCGGCAGATACTTGAAATCGTCAACCGACCGCAGGCGGCGCGCCGTCTCAATCGAGTCCACTAGTATGATATCGTAAGGTAGCGTCGAGCCGGGTCTCATAGACAACGACACGCTCGTTTCCGACGTAATCAATACAGGGACCAAACCCATTTCCTCCAGCATGGCGTGCACCTCGGTGCCAAACGGCGACTGCTCCTTGTCAACAAAGAGCACCTGGTGGCCGCGGTACTGGTTGAGGTCCAGACGCGTAATGTCCAGCGACGCCAGCCGCACCTTGCACGTAAAGTGGAACTCGGAGCCCTTACCCGGCTCACTATCTACCCACAAGTCACCGCCCATCAGGTTGACCAGACGCTTGGAAATCGACAGACCCAGACCTGTGCCGCCAAACTTGCGCGTCATCGAGCCATCGGCCTGCTGGAACGTGTCGAAAATCAGGTTCAGCTTGTCTTGAGCAATACCAATACCCGTGTCACGCACAATAAACTCAATGACGTTGGTGCCCTCGTACTGGCGCGGGCCCTGGCCAGAGTAATTGCGAATCGTTAGGCTGACCTCGCCGTTTTCAGTAAACTTGATGGCGTTGCCCACCAGGTTGAGGATAATCTGCCGCAGGCGGAACGAGTCTCCGATAACGTGGTCAGGCACCGAGCTGTCGACGCGGTAGTTGAGGTCGAGGAACTTTTCGTTGGCCTTGACAGCCAGAGTCTTGAGGGCATTGAAGACGGTGCCACGTAAAGTATACGGAATCTCTTCAATGACGGTCCGTCGGGCCTCAATCTTGGACAGATCCAGGATATCATCAATAATGGTCAAAAGACTATTGGCCAAGTTATGGACAATATTCAACATTTCCCGCTGGTACTGAGTCAGGTCTGTATCAAGGGTGAGCTGCGTCATGCCGATAATACCGTTCATCGGCGTACGAATTTCGTGAGACATGTTGGCCAGGAACTCCGACTTGGTCTTGTTAGCCAGTTCGGCGGCCTCACGAGCCTGCTGGTTACGGTGGATCGAGTCACGGAGATTGGACACCATGAGGTTAATTTTGCGCTTGAGCTCGTCCATCTCGCCCGAGGCTTCAACGTCGACAAGCTTGGTAAAGTCACCGTCTGTGGCGAGGTTGGTGATATCGGAGAAGGCTCTCACTTGGGTTGTCTGCGTTGGTTTTGTCAGCATGCGTTTCTTTGTCAGTTGCTACTTTTTTGGAGAGAAAACTCACCAGGTTGCTGGCCATTGTGTTGACGTCGGTCGTAATCTCCTTCCACCGTCCCTTGAGTCCAGCCACATCAGCCTGCGCTCCCATCTTTCCATCAACACCCACGTCCTTGGCCACGCGCTGCACCTCGTTACAGAAGCTCGACAGCCGGTCAACCATGTTGTTGATGGTTTCTTTGAGAATCATGATTTCTCCACGCGCTTGGACTTCAATCTTTTGGCTCATGTCACCGTTGGCAATAGCCTGAGTGACTGTAGAAATACTGCGCACCTATTGATAGTTAGTTTCCTGGACGGATTCCCTTGAAAAACAATCATGGGGAGATTCCCAAACCATGAAAATCTTCCCAGAAAAGAGAAGAAAAGAACATACCTGGACAGTCAAGTTCGACGCCATTGTGTTGACATTCTCGGTCAAATCCTTCCACTTTCCTTCCACATTGGCCACCTGCGCCTGGCCTCCCAGAGTACCATCAGTACCGACTTCCCTGGCCACCTTGCTGACTTCAAAGGCAAAAGTTCCCAGACGGTCCACCATGGTGTTGATGGTGTTCTTCAGGTTCAGAATCTCACCCTGCGCAGGCACCGATATCTTTTGCGACAAGTCTCCCTTGGCCACAGCAGATGTCACGTTGGCAATCTCACGCACCTGAGTCGTCAGGTTCATAGCCATGCCGTTGACATTTTCCGTCAAGTCTCTCCAAGTTCCCTCAACGTCGTGCACTGTGGCCTGGCCACCCAGACGACCCTCAGTTCCGACCTCACGCGCAATCTTTGTGACTTCGCGGGCAAACTGTTGCAACTGGTCCACCATACTATTGATTGTAGTCTTGAGCTCTAGCATTTCGCCCTTGCAATCAGCCTGAACCTTTTGCGTCAAGTCACCCTTGGCGACAGCCGTAGTGACTTTGATAATGTCTCTGACCTGGGTAGTGAGGTTGTTGGCCATGGCATTGACGTTGATAGTTAGGTCATTCCACATTCCCTTGACACCCTCAACATCAGCCTGACCACCGAGAATACCTTCAGTTCCGACATCACGGGCGACACGTGTGACCTCGGAGGCAAAAGTGCGCAGCTGGACCACCATGGTGTTGATGGTTTGCTGAAGCTGTAAGATTTCGCCCTGAGCACGCTGCTCAATGGTTTTGGTAAGATCACCGTGGGCCACAGCAGTAGTGACCGAAGCGATTTCTCTGACCTGGTTTGTAAGGTTCTGGGCCATGACGTTGACTGTGTGTGGGTTGGGATGTGGTTAGTATATTGCTTTGTTGATATAGAGGGAAAAAAACAAAAAGAAACTCACCATTGTCAGTCAACTCCTTCCAAGTACCGTCGACACCATCAATACGGGCCTGGCCACCCAGGAGGCCCTCGGTACCAACTTCGCGAGCTACACGAGATACTTCGCTAGAGAAGACATTCAGCTGTTGCATCATCCTATTGATGGTATGCTTAAAGGCAGTGATCTCAGGATCAATTTCCACGTTGCTCAGGGTGGCTTTCTTGGAAAGGTCGCCGCGGGCGACGGCGGCAAGAATGTCGCCAATCTCACGCAGCGCCCTTTGGAAGGCTTCATTTGCTTTTTGATGCTTCCACAGCTCTCGCTCCAGCGTCAACACCCGGTCATGCTGAAGGTCTTCAAGCGCCTTTTTGTGTTCCGAAAGTTGCGAATTGAGGTTGTTGAGATTGTCTTTGTGGGATGCGATTTCGGAGGACTGACAATCGACGTCGGATTTCAAGCCTCGCAGGACTGGTTGATGGTTAGTTAATTGGCATTTCCTTTGACAAAGAACTAGAAAAAAGAAAGGGAAAAAGAAAAGGGAACATACGTATATCAGCGTCAGACGATATGGGTGTCGAGGCAGCAGCCCGCTCGTTGGCAGCCGTCAGGGCCTTGGTAGCAACCTCGGGAGTAACGGTGGTTTCGACAGACGGGATAGGAATATCGGAGGGTAAAACAGAGGTTTCCTTGATGGGCGCAGCACGGGCCTCGAGACCTTCGACTCGCAGCACGAGCTTGGCCAGCTCCTGTTCAAGATAGCGTTTCTGTGCCGAGTTCTCGCCGGGGAGTTGAATTTGCGAGGCGAGGTTGACGGGAAGAGTCGCAGGGACTCTCGGGTCTGGTGCCAGCGATTCGATAATGGCCGCAATAGCAGCAAAGGCCGAATCGTCGGCCATGGCGGGCGGAAAGCGAACGCTTGGGCGGAGGTGCAGTGCAGTGCAGTGCAGGTTGCGGTGTAGTGCAGTGCAGTGCAGGACAGTACAGTACAGTACAGTACAGAGCGAGTGCGGGGAGACGGGCACGGAGGTTTTGAATGATGACAAGTCGAAATGAAGCAGTAAAAAAAAGAAACAAAGACAGACAGACAAGCGAGGAAGAAGTGGGAAAAATAGAGAGTGATGAAATGGAGGGAAAAAAGGGCCAAACAAAGGCGGGAAGTGAAAAAAAAAAAATAAAAAATAAAAAATAAAAAATAAACAAGCAAGCACGGAGAGAGAGAAAAAAAATACAAGGCAAAAAACAAGCAAGACCAAACCAAAATAAGAATGGGGCCGGGCAGGAAGTTGGTTGGAACTGCAGTGTTTGAATTTTTGGTGGTATTTAGGCGGTCCTTCTCAGGTGGGCAGCTTGAGCTACTTTAGTCTCTGTTTCTTTTATTTTTTGGTCTTACTCGAAGGAAGACCTGCAAGTATGTACTGGTATGTATGGGACACAAAACACAAAACAACAAACAAAACTCGGTGCTTGGGCTGGTTAGTGGTGTATATTTGGGAGTGGAGTTCATTTGTTATTTGCCCAACGAACACAAAACAAGCATGCACCATACCAGTATGTAAATAGTAAAAGCAAAGGACCAAGTAGATAGTAGAATGAGATATGGAGACAGAGGAAGCAGTTGTACATACATTATACGTGAAAAATACAGAAAAGGCGTTGGGCTAAGCCAAGTTTGGCGGATGGGAATGCTTGAGTGGTCCAAAAATTGGGGGGTGTGGGATTCTGAGGTTTAGTATGTACGTATACCCAGACCTGTGAAGTACATACATACGTATGTATGTCTACCAGTACATAGTCCTGGCTTTTGTTTTTCTATTAAAGATTAAAGAATGAGTACAACAGGACATCTACGTACCTTACGGACACACATACGGAGTGGGTGGCTATAAGGGCCTAACGTTTTATGTATGGTGTGTACTTGTATGTATCTCTCCTCGCTAAGCCAAACACCAGGCCCGTATCCCCGGTTCCCCAGGCCTACATGTATTTTCCAAATATGGTTTTCTCCTTGTCCCCCAAGGCCAAGAAACAAAAAAAAAACAAGTAAAGTGGCGCAAAAGCTGAGAAATGTGCTGGAGAGGAAACTCAGCAAGAAAGACCACAACAACTAGGACCCCAGCTTTACCTTTTCTGACGCCAACATGCACTTTGGTGTTTTCAAGCGCGGCGGAAAAGAAAAAGAAAGTCCATGATGAAAAATACACCAAGGGAGAAGGGAGCCGAGTTATGATCCACAAGGGGCTTCTCTTTTTCTTCTGTGCTTTTTTTTTTTTTTT
>CM069898.1:1575673-1591059 GCA_036034705.1 Thielaviopsis punctulata | reverse complement strand
TTTTTTTTACCCTCAGCCTTGCCATTTTTTCTTATACTGCGTATACCCTAATCATCCCACTAGCGTTATCGATTACCGGCAAGGCGGGACAATCGATCTTTCATTCAAAGTTGTCAATCTGATACTTATGTACCAGATTTGACAGATTCATATGTACGAACTTCCAAGTGAGCCGATCTCTTACCCGACTTTTGTGACAACACGCCAAGTCATCACGAAACAAACGACTTTTGACCACAAAAATACCACCGCTATATTTTCTGTTTATTGCTCTGCAAAGCCCATTCTTGAGCTTCTCCATCGAAACTAGTCTTTGTCTTTTACTGCTTCGTTCGGCGCATCGGCGCAACATCAATAGCAGAACAAAGAGAGATTATGAGCCAGGCCGCATAATGAGCTAAGCCTATATAGAACATGGGTGAGTGCGTCATGTATTTCCTTTGTACTCCCATTGCCTTGCTTACATGTGCGCTTTTCTGTGTGTTTGTCTGTGTGTCTGGTCTGTATGTCGCATGTACATAGTATACACTTGGATGTACATACAATTCCTCATGTCCTTTCAGAGCCCTGGCGCATGGATGCAAGTACAAGTACTCACATATGTACATACTATACTATGTATGTAATGAACATACATATGCCATGTCCTCACACACACGAGGAATTATGTATGTTGCAACGCACCTGTGCACTTTGTATTTGAAGCCATGCTTTCTATTTTCCCTAGTGGATGGATTGAAAAAGAGAGAAATATTCTGCATACACATGTACACATAGTATGAATGTACATACAAGTACAACATCATACATACATCCCCATACCTTTGCATACATACATCTCCATACCTACCTAACGTTTGCATACAAGTACATATGCATGCAGACAGATTAGGATCACTAGTCGTACATCATATCAGTGCTTGGTGCGAAATGTCAACGAAATATATCCTTGAATCTACTTGCTTTTTATGCCTTCCCACAGCTTCAAGCCCACTGCCACTCACCTCTTGCACACCGGTCTTTGAATCTATGATCACTCACCTCTTTGGCTTACCCATAAGCACTTTTACCCTTCAGATGCTGCTATTGTGGCTGGCTTCTAAAACATGTTGCCTTTAACGTGCAAGAAAGTACTCGTACCGGCATATGCTGTACTGTACTATACTGTGCTCTCATGTAGTCAAATGCTTCAGCTATGGCTAGTTACTATTGCTACTAGACTTTGAGCTTATCCAACTTGTATTGATTTTCGTTTATACATACATACATATGTATGGTGCCGTTTTATATGTGGCCCGTCTTATATCATGATTGATTCTGTCGTCTCTTTAGAATACCCGCATCCGCTTCGTTTCATCTACTGTCAATCAAGCATAATTTACAGGCAACATCTATTGGCATTTAAAGCTAACGTTTCTCTTTCGCCCCAGTCCCGTCGCAGACGTTGCCAGACCCCTCGGCCGATCTCCCCAAGCTCTCGCCACACTCCGTACCGAGACTTGTCGAGGAGGACGAGGAGGAATGGAACCACACGCTCCGTCCCGACCAAATATCTTCTCTTGGTCATCCACCTTTAGCATCCAGTACTTTGCAGGCTAGCTCTGGTCCGAATTTGCCTGAATCTTTTCCGTTGCCTACGGGAGTTGAAGTTTACGCAGTGGCGCACAATTTATCACAAACCCAAGCACAAGCACAAGCACAAACACAAGCACAAGCACAAGCACAAGCACAAGCACAGGTTCAGTTCCAGCCGCCGTTTTCGTTTCCGTCTCCGTTGCCGCCCACATCCCAGAACCACAATCCGCAAACAAGCCTGCAGCACCGCCAACAACAACCACAACAGCAACAACAACAGCAGCAGCAGCACCAACCACAACCACAACCACAGCTACAGCAAACACAACCAAACGAGACCCTGGATTTACCTACCACAACGACCACTGATGCTAGTAACTGTAGTCATACTCTAAATCATCAACCGCAACATCAGTCGCCCTCTGTGTCTCGAGCGCCTGAACCTGCATCTGCCTTTCATTCTCGACAATCGTCTTTTGATAATCCAATCACATCGCCACGACCCGTTAGCAATAACCAGAATACAAACAAAAGTCAGAACCATACGCACGGCTGGTCTCAAGAATCGAAGGCCCCAAAGGGCTCGACTGGATACGGTCACCACCGTCAAACTTCAATTGTCCATGGCATTCAACACTCCCGCAACGGAAGTCTTGCTAGCTCATCATCCAGCCCTCTCAGTCCGCAGATGATTGCTGTGGCTGGTGCTGCGCTGATTGCCGACAGAATGGAAGCCGAATCCCGTCCGCCAACGGGCTTATCGGGCACGACGGCCGTATCGTCCATGACTACAATTCCCGGAATGCCAAGCACGCCGACCGATACAAACCATGGCTTAACACAGGCCCGTAAGCTGGAGCGGAAGCTCAGCTCAAAATCCCGTCGCGAACATGCCTATCGTCACTCACATTCGTCCCGGCACCACGGAAACCCCTCACAGTCGGGCCTGGATCCAATGAGCGAGTATGCTCTTCACGTGCTTTACACCAGTGTAAGTGAGACAAGTGTATATTCCTTTTCTCTGTGACGTAATTAAACATCCCTCAAGGTTTTTTATTTTATTTTTTATTTTTCAATTTTTTATGTTATATGTATACTGACCTTTCTCCCTTACCTCCACCTTTCGTCTTTTGTCAAATAGTTTATTCACCAGGCCGAAGAAAAGTTAAATGCTTGTATCACCAAACCAACCGATCCCGAACCTCACATTGACCTTATCTGCGGCCCCGGAGTCGACTCGGCTTTCGACCACGCTCTCAAAGCTCTTGGCCATGTGGCGTCGCACCGACCAAAGCCGCTGATTGACTTTATGATGATCTGGCGCAAGAGCAAGAGTGATGCTGCCAATGAGGCACGTGCCTATGTTCAACAGCCTCGCACGGCGCAAGCAATGCCCGGAATCCAGCGCCGCAACACAGAGCCAGCACAGCAAATGTTTGCTGCCTTGAATGATGCACATCACGGAACGACACCGCGATACGAGTTTATTGCCAACGCTGACCGTCGCGCAACGGTATCGATTTACATATTGTGTCGTGTTCTCTTGGAAATTGTAAGCCAGAGTTCCGTTGCGCACATTACTCCTGAGACCGAGGACAAGCTGGAAGGCATCATCTTTGGCCAGCTCAAGATTTCTGATCCGGAGCAGCTGCACGCGTCGCCGCTTAAAATGGCCAACTGGAACATATTTGCTCTGCTTCTTGGCCAGATGAGTGATATCAACTTCAAGGGAGTGACTACCCGATACTTGAATGATCTTGAACGGTCGGTCAAGGAGCTGGGACTAAAGACGACCAGCTCAATGGCCATACGCGAGATTGAAGGCAAGATGGAACTTGTTCTATGGGGAATGAAGTACCTCAAGATCAAAATGAGCCCGCCTGAGCTTCATGACCAGTCATGCGACTTCCTCATCGCGCTCGGCCGGCTATTCCGAGACGCTCACGGCCAACGTATCAAGACAATATTCTGCCAAGTTCTCGATCTCCTCCTGCGCCCTATCGCTGCCACTGCGAATACAATCGAGTTTAGCCATCCCAAGTGGCAAGAGGTGCTGAATGTCATTGGACCTCGGGTAAGTCCAATGGTGCCAAAACCACGACACTGGGCTTCTGCGTTTCCATTATCGGCAACTCTATTGTGTGTCTCGACGATGGACCACTTTAACTCACACTGGACGCACGTGATTCAGTCACAACACTCCAAACTCAAGGACCGATATTCGCGAGCTATTACTCTGCAAGTTATTGCGCGGCTGGTGTGGACATATCTGTATCGGTGCGTTGACACGCCTCAGAATGCAATGCGCAAGATTGATGAGGTTATGAAACTCGTGTTGGCACCAGCCAAGCGTAGCATTGTTGCTTCAGACTCTCTGCTGAGTGATCCGCTGATTCTGCTGATTCGCATTATTGGCTACAAGATGCCAGACTATTGCTGCCGTAGCATAATATTTCCATTGATCAATGCCGATCTTTTCATGTCCAAGAAAGATCTCCGGGTTGAGCAGTTGGACCCTGACCGCATTGTGGTTGGAACACGGGCGTTCTTGGCCATCATCTCGGATCTCGAAAAGGGCGAAGCCGGCAGTCCCGAGTTTCCGCATTACTATCCGCCGCCACTGGCGCTTGAAAGACTTCCAACGTCGCCGACATCGAGCTTTTCCAGTCACCGGGCAGCGTCGCAATATGCACAACCGCCACCAGCGCCAAAGCCGCGCGATGTGACGATTACCGAGCCATTTGATGTTTCCAAAATCCCTGAGAAGGTGCAAGAAGCTTACCATCGGTTCTGTGTGGTGCTCGGGGAGGTTGCGCTGCTCTGCGATAATACCTTTGGTGGCCAGGCAGCACTGGACGAAAAGCTCAATAATGTCACGAGCCCGAGAACGCCAATGTCGGATAGCTTTACGTTTCGGCGCGATGACCATTTGGCACTTGCGGAGTCCAAGCAGACCTTTTACGACCTGTTTCATGTTGCCGTCCAGGCCCTTCCCCGCTGTCTCTCGCCCAACATTGCTCTCAACCGTTTGATTAGTCTTTTGTGTACTGGGACAGCCCACGTCCAGTCCGGTATTGCTCAATCATCAGCGATTTCTCTAAAGGCTATTGCGCGCCAGTCTCATGCGCAGCAAGTGACGATGGGCTTTTCCCGGTTCATTTTTAACTTTGATGGGCGGTATTCGACCATGTCGGACGGCGGTATGCTGGGTCCAGGACATATTGAGAGCACGCTAAGACTCTATGTTGAGCTGCTGCAAATCTGGATCGAAGAGATTCGGCAAAAGAGCAAAGAGGCTGTGGCCAATGCCAATGATCCAATGAGTCCGAGCAGTGCCGAGCTCCGTGCCAAGCAGCTCGACTTGTCTAGTGTATGGGCTGAGGTTGACACGGTAGAGTCTCACGGCCTGTTTTTCCTGTGTTCACAGTCGCGGAGAGTGCGCCACTTTGCCATTATGGTCTTGAGGCTGATTACCGAGTTTGATGCCGCTCTGGGTAACGAAAAGTCAGACGACAATACGTGTCGGCTGATTGATATTCTGGAGAAGTACTCTGAAGAGATCATGAAGCTGGACCACGATAACTTGAGCGTGTTTGAGCGTAGTCGCATCCAGCGAGGCACGCAGAACGGAAGCAGCTCCAATGCTTTGATTGAACTTTGTACCAGCGATACAATGTACGATGGTATTCTCTGGGTCAAGGTCTTCCCCAACCTGATCCGCATTGCCTTTGACCGCTGTCCATTCACAGTGGCATTGGCACGTGACTTTATCTGCAACCGCATTGTTCAGATCTATCCGACCATCACTGAACTTTCTGAACCAGCCCGTATGCCGCACTCGGGGGCTGATCCGGGAAGCGTCCGCCAAAACTCCGCGCGTACACCTCAGGGCTCTCACGATAGCATCATTGAGCAGTGGAAGCTGTTTTTGATGTTTGCATGCATCACCATGATAGACACAGAATCGGCACCGTCATCGGCGTCTCTGCCGGTAAACCAAGGCCAGCATGTACGCAAAGGCTCGGCGTCCAAGTCTAGCTCCCAGGAGAAACTGTTTACCGCACGGAATTTCCTCAAATTGCTGCTGCCGCTGCTGAGTGCCACGACGGAAAAGATTCGCGAGAGTGTCGTTGTGTCGATTGGGACGATTAATATTAATCTCTATCAATGCCTGCTGGAAGTGCTGGAAAAGTCCGTCTCACAGTGCAGTGAGGACGCTAGAGCGCGTATGCACCAGCGCACCAATAGCGCTGCACGCCGCAACCAAAAGACAGACATTTTGCGGACATCGGTGACGCATGTTTACCGACTGACGGCGCATTTTCTACGCATTCCCGAGGTGTACAACAACGACAAAATTATTGACAACCTGGTGATGTATACCAAGGAGCTCAAGCTGTTTCTGATGGACGGCGAGGTGCAGATGGAGTGGGAATTTCAGACACTGCGGCAGCACTACTGTGGTCTGATGGAGGAGCTTTTTGAGGGGATTAACCGTACGGCTGATCCGTCGCGCTGGATGACGTTTGATATGCGCAAGTCGGCATTTCTGCTAATGGAAGACTGGTGCGGCTTTTCGCCCAACCAGCCGCAGATCAAGGCACGAGAAGAGACCATGCGGCAAATAGTGATTGCCAAGAAGAGCGTTGGCGAGCGCGGCAATGCTAACAAGGCTATGGAGATTGAAAAGCACAGTCTCCGCACCGCTGCCCTCAACTCGATGGCAGCTCTGTGCGCCGGGCCCATCAGCATCACCACCGAGGGCGGTGTCAACCTCCAGTTTGATCCGCACCGGCTGGTTGCCTGGATCGACTGTGTCTTCAACTCGGATAGCGACCGCTTCAATGCGATTGGCCGCCGCGCGCTCCGTAACCTGATTACGCACAATGCCGGGTTCCCGTCGCTGCTAGAGCACTGTATTTCGCGGTCGTATGTGATTAACAATGCCAAGGTGCTGGAAAGCTACTTTAGTGTGGTGACACAGGTGCTTCTAGACCACCCTGACTATCCCGTCTTGCGCCACAAGGTCCTAATTCTGTGCCTGTATACGCTCGGCCATGATCAGGTGTCGATTCGCACCCAGTCGGCCAAGCTTCTACAGGCTTTGGACGAGCGGCAACCTGAGCGAACTTCGCACATTGAAGAGTTTGATATTTCCATCTCAGACAAAACGCAGACTGTGTACAAGCAGGCACAGACGGAAATATCCAAGCGGCTGTCGCAGCAGTATCCCGAGCTGGCCTTTCACATGTTTTCCGAGTTTACTCTGGTCTTTAAAGAATTGGTGGCCCCGTCTCAGCAAAGCATGGTTGGCCTTATTTTGCCGTGGCTGCAGTCGGTTGAGTTACTGGATGACCCTAACGGTGGTCCACTAGCACCGGCCTATGTGCTTCTAGCAAATCTATTGGAAATCACCATCAAATCAGGCGACTTGCTGCAGGCCGAAGTACAGGCCATGTGGCTTGCCCTGGTCACAGGGCCGTTTACCGGCAATGTGCGTGTCGTTATGGACTTTGTAATGGCTCTATGTCTGGAGCGTGGCGAGCAAAACTTTGTGCACTATGTCAAGCAGATTGTGGTGTATCTGGCCTCAGCCTCGGCCCATGCTCCTGCTCCTGCTCATGCTCATGCTTCGAGCAGCTCGGGCATCAATGTTATTGACTTTTTGCTGGCCCAGATTACGCCCAAGACCATGGTCCCCGGAGATAAAAAGGTGGTGTGTCCGTCAGCCCAGGATCTCGCACAGTTTCCCTACTGCGCCGATCTTTCCGAGGTCTTGCCCATGGGCACTAAACAGGCTGGATTCTGTCTCGGCCAGCTGTCGCTGATTCTACTGGTTGACCTAGTTGTGGCGGGCGTGCGGGTTTCCATTGAGCATATTCCCGTGCTGCTACACGTGGTCACTGTCCTTTGGGACCACTACACACCCATTGTACAGGAACAGGCACGCAGCATGCTTGTACACATGATTCATGCTCTGGTCATTGCTCGCTACGACGCTCAAGTGCTTGGGCCGGCGCGCCAGAATATGGGGTACCTGATTAGCTGCATCCGCAGGAATGACACGTCGGTTGTCTGGGCATATGAAGACAACAACGGCAACGGCCGCGGCGGAAACCACAACGTGCCTCCTAGCATGGAGACGCTGACGGCAGCCATGGTGACGACCTTTGAGCCGTCGTATCCTGGCATCAAGGAGGCCTGGAGCCGGCTGTCGCTGACTTGGGCAACTTCTTGCTCGGTGCGGCATCTGGCCTGTCGGTCATTCCAAATATTTCGCTGTATTTTCACGTCTTTGGATCAGTTTATGCTGGGCGACATGTTGATCCGGCTATCTAACACGGCAGCCGACGATGAGGCGGAGATCCAGACATTTTCTATGGAGATCCTGACGACTCTGTCTACGTTGATTTCTAAGCTGGAGCCGGAAAAGCTGCTGGCCCTACCGCCGCTGTTTTGGACTATGTGCGCGTGTCTAGAGTCCATCAATGAGCAGGAGTACCGTGAAGCTTTGACGATTCTCAATGAGTTTTTGGACAAGCTGGACTTTGGGTCGCCCATGGTGCAAAACGTCTTTATGGACAGTCAGCCGGACAAGTGGGATGGGAACTTTGAGGGCCTACAGCCGCTGCTTTACAAGGGCCTACGCTCAGCAAACTCCATGGACGATACTCTCAAGGTGCTCACCAAGTTGGTTCAGTTACCGTCGCATCCGCTCATTGGCGATGACAGCCGCTTGTTTTATGCGATCCTGGCCAATTTCCCGAGACTGCTTCATGATTTGGAGCTGCAGGCATCAGAACGGGCGCCTGAAGTCATGGAGACGGTGCGCATCCTGATCCAGGTGGCTGACACTGAAGGATACATGAACATTAGTGCAGCCTTGAACGCATATGCAGCCGGGTCTTTCCCGACGAGCCACGATGTTCTGGTTGAGCTGTTTGCCTCGCTCAAGGAGCATTTCTTGCCAAACCTCGAGTTCCAGATGCTTGTGATGCTGATGGGCTTCCTGACCAACTCCACGCCATGGGTCAAGCTCAAGACTGTTGATATTCTCTGTGTCGTGCTCTCAGAAGTCGACTTGCGCAAGCCCGAGCTGGCGGGCCACGGATCAGATCTTGTGTCGCCGGTTCTCCGGCTATTGCAAACAGAGTACTGCATGGACGCCCTGCGCGTGATTGACAATACAGAAGCCATGTACGCCAGCCCGATGGACAAGCAGCATCTGCGCATGAGCATGATTCACAGCACGTCGCGCAACAACCACAAGGAGTTTGCGCGCGTACAGTCACTTTTTGGTATTCCCGATGCCAGTGGTTGGGCCATTCCGATTCCCGGGCGCAAGGCTGATACTACGCGCTCCAAGATTCACGCTGCGTTCTACATGTGCCAGAATGCCGCAGATGGCACGAGCATTGCCACGCCACCGCCGACGTCTGAGGTTGAGTTCCGCGCCGACGATTTTGCCTATGGTTTCTTTTCGCCGCCGCCCGACCGCACGCAGACAATGATGTCGGATGACGTCAATGCAAGCAGCACCATGGGTGACCTGGTTACTAAGCTGGACAGTTTGGACGACTTCTTTGACGATCTCGAGCAGACGCCATCGGGCGACGGTCGCACGCCGCATTCTGTCGGCGAGTATTCACCCGACATGTTTGAGTCGGGAGCTCAGCTCTACGACCAGCACGTCCTTCCTATGCTGCAGGAAGCATCAACCACCACGTCTTCGTCATCATTCCAGAACGGCTTTGTCGACCGCCACATGGCTGCCGCCAGCAACGCAATGAATCCGGGAGCGTTTGCCGTTCGCCCCGGCACGGCTGCCGGCGTCGTCAATACGCCCAGCAGCAATGCGCTTGGCATGAGCAGCAGCCATGCGCCGGCCCACGTGCGCTCGATTACGTCGCCATCGGTGCCGGCGGGCCACTATGGCAACCACTTGCACATGCCGATGCACATGCATGATTTTACGTCGGACGAGGAGGATCATAGTTTCTCGGATGTAGAGGATGAGCGGTCGATGCCGCCGTTGGTGGCGAAGAAGAACGAGGGTGTCTTTGTGCTAGAAAATGCGGTGCGGTCACCGACGGGGCAGGCAGGGCAGCAGCCGACATCGCATCCGCAGCAGACTCTGAGCCATTCACAGGCCCAGTCACAGGCCCAGAGCCAGGCTCAATCCCAACCCCACAACCAGCAAGCACACACCCCCACACGTCCCGGCCTGCGCAGAATCCACCCCAATCTCAGTCGAGAAATCATTGACCGCCGCGACACCTTCCGTAGTCCCCCGCCGGCGGCTCTGCCCATGCCCATATCCATGTCCATCCACGGGCAGAATCAAAACCAGAACCAAAAAAACCCCTCGTCTACAAATATGTTTTCCCCTCCTCTCCCGTCTGCGCCACCGCCACCGCCGCCGCCGCCGCCGCAAATGTCCATGTCGCTTCCGGCGAGTCAGTCGATGCTTTCGCAGTCGTTGCCGGCGCAGCAGCATTCGTACTTGGGCGGTGGCCAAGGAGGGGCGAGGAACTATGGAGATGGGTTTGACATGATGTAATTTTTTTATTCTTCACGACCTTTTGTTAATGCCGGAGGAGTTTATGGCGATTTTTGTTACTTGGCTTTTTATATGTATTTGTGATTCTTCTTCCATGGCTGGCTATTTTCGTTCCTTTGGTGTGTGTGTTGTTCTTTTGCTTCCGCTCCCTCTGATTTACGTTGTGAATTATACAGACCCTTAGATAGACCTGCATGGAAACTTTCTTTTTATCTACTATGCACAATACATGAAGATGCGATGATACAGCTGTCTACTATGTACATACTGTAAAGTGATACTGGCCACAGCCAAGTCTCGGCTGACTCTACGGGGTCCTCTACGGGGTCTACAACTACTAGTACATACATACTTACAAAAAAGACATTGTGCCAGAAGCGCTTTCTTGGCTTGCTGAAGGGAGACGGGATTAGCATGAATCAAGGCTGGAGAGAAACGAAGAATGATTTGTATATTGAGTAGAAAAGAACAGAGAGACGAACCCTTAAGAATAGACGAAGGCAGAGAAAACAAAAGACATGGAGAAGTTTAGTAGCGGTGACGGGTAGAGTAATCTGCGAGTTGGTTAGCATTTCAAAGCCTGGTTACACAAGAAACGGACAGAGGGGAGAATGGAAAAGATAAGATATATACCCTTCGGACTGACAACCAAACCGCGGCCCTTCTTGGCACCGCGGTAGACTGTCTCGATGATGTCAATGAGCTCCTGCTTATCTTCGAGGACCCAGTTGAGTTTGTTATTGTTGCCCGTGCCAAAGTCGCAGAGCATGTGTTTATTGCGGAAGAAGACTTGTGTGTTTTGCTTCGTGTTAGCTTGCTACAGCGGAACAGTGAAGGGGGAAGAACAAGAAAAACATACACATTATGGTGCACGGATCGTAAAGCTCGTACATCTGGTTGAAGTCCGGCACCTGCGTTATGTCGCACACATACACCACGGCAAAGTTGCGCACCTTGTCGGCAATCTTGTACAGTACTTCGTCCTGGCGCATGCAGTCCGGGTCCCAGTCGTGGCCGAAGCGGATGACAACGAGGCGCTCTTCTTCGCTGAGGATGGCCTGGTCGACGTGCCACGCCGAGTTAAGGTGGGGGATGACGACGGAGCCCATTTTCAAGACGGATGAGAGGTTGACTAGGAGAAACTGGTGTGGGAAAAATCTGGCGAGAGGACAAGGCTGTGATGATGGAAAGGATGACGTTGATAGAATACGCAAGGCTGAAAGCTTCGCTTAGAGCCCCACTAAGCTTGCTACTTGCCGATGTTTAAGCGATATAGCCATTAGGGTACTCTAAAAAGCGGGCCAGCTTCAAGGAAAAGTGAACACAGTAAACCACTTGTCAAGCTCCTTGCTTGTTTAGCTTCTATGTACATATGTACATATAGCAAAAGGCCCTGAGAGAGATGCGAACAGGGCACCAAACAGGATAAGAACCGGGGGGATCAACAGCAGCAGGGATTGCTTATTTTTATTTTTATTTTTAATGGTTTTTTTTTTTTTTGTATGACAGCAAGAAGTACATACATACCAGTACTTGTATATGTATACATACATACATAAAAAGACAACTGTACAAGTACATACTGACTTCTATATCGGGGAATTTCCACTTAACCACGTTTCTTCTTTCTGCATTTTCCATCGTCCCGTTTCGTGTCGCGTCTTTACTCTCTGTCTACAGGCAATTACCCTCTCTACATAGGCTTGCTTTGTAATCGGCCTTAGCACTGGCTCCATTTCTTTCTACTTTTCCATCCTTTTAATCCAAAGCCTTCCTTCTTCTTCTTCTGTTCCTCGTCCTACATTTGCTTCTCCAACTCGACAGCCCTTGGAATATCAATCTGTCATCAACAATGGACTCTGCGCCTCCCCAAGAGTCTCCGGCTGCCGACGCCGGCCCGGCTCCCCACGAAAACGTCGCCGCTGACCAGCCGCCGTCCGCCGCACAGCCTAGCCCCGTCGAAGCCGGCCCCTCGCCACCCGGCCCCATGCCCGGTATGCCCATGCCCATGCCCATGCCGGGCCAGCAGCCGTCGCCCGAGCAAATCGCCATGATGCAACGCCAGCTTGCCATGGAGGCCGAGAAGCACGGCATGACTGTGCCGCAGTTTGTCGAACAGCTCAAGCGCCAGGCCTTCGAGCAAAACATGCGTCGCATGGCTGCCATGCAGCAGCAACAGCAACAACAGGCCGCCGCTAACGGTGGCGCTCCGGTGCCTGCGCCCCCGCCCGGCGCCATCCCCGTGCGCATGGGCCCCAATGGCCCCGTAGCCATCGGCCCCAACGGCCAGGCTATTCCTATTGCCATCGGTCCCGACGGCCGCCCCGTGCCCATGGCCATTGGTCCTGACGGCCGCCCTGTGCCTGTGGCCATCGGCCCCAACGGCCGCCCAATTCCCCTTGCTCTTGGCCCCGATGGCCGCCCGCTACCCATGGTCATGGGTCCCGACGGCCGCCCCGTGCCCATGGTCGTCGGGCCCGACGGTAAGCCCATGCCGCTGCCCATGCCTATGCAGCCGCCGGCCGAGGGCGATGCACAGCAGAGCACTGGTGTGTCGGGCCAGCCGCCGCAGCAGGTGGAAATGACGCCGGAGCAGCAGCAGCGCTTTCAGCAGATGCAGATGCAGATGCGCCAGCAACAAATGCAGCAACAACAGCAACAACAGCAGCAGCAACAGGCAGGCAAGCCGCAGCCTATTATGCCGGGGCCGCCGAATCCAGCGGCGCTGGCGCTGGCCAAGTTTCTGCGTGGTCAGGATTTGAAGCCGCGGACCGTGATTTTGAACGATGAGCGCAAGGACATGTTCCGAGGTGAGTTTTGTTGTTGGAAAGATGAGAGAGAAGATGGAGGGGAAAGACGGGGAAATAGCAATACAATAAAGAGTAAGAGGAGAGAAGAGAAGAAAAGCTAACAAGAATTAGTCAAGCGCGCACTCCGAGCGCTGCAGTCGCCCGCATACGAAAAAGCCCGCAAAAAGAACCCGCTGCTCCCGCAAATCACGGACCGCGCGTCGCTCGAAAACACATTCAAGCTGCTGCCCATGTCGATGCTGGCGCTGCGCGTTGGCAAGACAGACCCGCACGCCGGCCATAACCACGGCCCGGCCAAAAAGGCCAAGCGCGTCAAGGGCCTCTGGACGGTGGCGATTGTGCCGCAGCAGGACGCCGAGGACGACATGTACTACGTGTGGCTGTGGGAGGGCAGCCAGATCATGCGCAAGGTGTATGCGGCGCTGGCGCTGGTAATGATTTTCCTGGTGGTGCTGTATCCGCTGTGGCCGCTGAAGCTGCGGCAGGGCGTGTACTACTTGAGCTGGGGCTTCTTGGGCTTGCTGGGCCTGTTTTTTGCCATGGCAATCTTCCGGGTGATTTTGTTTTGCATTACGTACTTTTTGGTGCCGCCGGGCTTGTGGCTGTATCCGAATCTGTGGGAGGATGTGTCATTTATGGACAGTTTCCGGCCGGTGTGGGCGTGGCATGACGTGAGTTTCTCAGACCCCCTTTTGAAAGTATACGCAGGCCTTTACTGACATTAGCGACCACCAAACTAGCCCAACCCCAAGAAGAAGAAGTCGAAAAAGGCCAAGACCATTAACACCGAGGTCACGGCCAAGATGGGCGCTTCTATGGGCCACCCGCCCGGTCCTGTGGCGACCACCACTGCTACTGATACGCAAATCAAGACGGATGGCGTTGTGCAGAGAGCCGCATATGCGCCGCCCGAGGTCAAGGATGAGTCTGAGTAGATGGATGGGGGCGAAAAACGTTCTCTACTACTACCACTACTACTACTGGTAGTAGTAGTAGCAGTAGTAGTGGTGGTGGTGCTAGTAGTAGTACTGGTAGTACATAGTAGTTGGTTTGTGAGATGAAGGCAGAAGAGGGGAAGATGGGGATGACTGTTGGCGGACAGAGTTGGAGCGGGTATTGATAGGCGTAAATGCGTGTTTTCTACATGTTTTTCAATGTTTCTGTTTGATGTTTTTTTTGTGTTTATTCTTTTATTTATATAGAGCTTGAACCTTGCTCTAATGTGCTTGTCTTGATACTTTACGACTGAGTAGCATGCATACAGATACACATACATGAGTCCTATGTATGTACAGGCAGCGTAGCAGCTGTTGTAGTACAAGTATAGCAACAGTATTTAGTACAGCGATGAGTAATAGTACTATGTATGTACATACTACAACAGTGAGCAACAGTAAGTAGTATGTAGTCTGTAGTACATACTACTACATACATATAACGATGCTGTAAACAACAACAACAACAACAGCAAAAACACAACGCCACTGCTGCAAAACTATAGCTGCTTGTAAAAAAAGGTCTCGTTGCGCAAGCCGCCTCCGGGGCTCAAGCCAAAATTGGGAATCTGCCCCAGCTCGGTCCATCCCAGCCGGCGACACAAATGTTCGGCAGCACTGCCGCTTTCTGTATCGAGCATCTTTATTACGGGAAAAGAGACAGACGAAGAAGGTAAAATCTCTGGTCAACATTTTAACTACGGGGGAGAGATGTATATGAAAAAAAAAAAAAGAGCATGTTGATAGGAACAACACGCCAGGTTATGGTGGTGCAAGAAAGGCAGATGAAATAGAGGGGTAAGAAAGACAAGAAACAGAGAGAGCAAGAGAAGAGAAACGAGACGTAGAAACTTACCAGTAGACAGCGCCCGCGCTTCACTGCTTCCTTCTCCAATGCATCCAGCAGCGCACGTGCGCCTCCGCGTCGCCGGAACTTGGGACTGACGAGCAGCTTCTCGACGTACCCTCTAAACGGGCCCGTTTCCGAGAACGGCATGACTAGCATGACGACGCCCATAAGGTCTGCGCCTCTGACGGGGTCCTGCGGGCCGGTGGTTGTTGTTGTTGTTGTTGTTGTTGCAGTGACGGTGGCGGTGGTGCTTGTAGCGGCGACGGCAGCGCTGAGGGCGGGGTCGAGGCCGGGAATAGCGCAGAGCGAGGCAGAAGCAGAAGGAGGAGGGGGAGGAGAGGACGGAGAAGAGGAAGAAGAAGAGGGAGACGGCTCGTCGACGAGGAGAAACATGGCGCGCTCGCCGCGGGACACGGCGCTGATGCAGTTCTTCCACCACGTGAGCAGTTTATCGTGCGAGAGAGGCGGGAGGAAGGTAGCGATGGTGTGGTCTGAGGTGATGCAGTTGGCATGCACGGCGGCGAGATACGGCACGAGGTGGGCGTCGGTGGCCGGGTCGAAGAGGCGAACGGCGGGGGGCATGGTGGGGAGGGGGT
>CM069898.1:1546093-1557219 GCA_036034705.1 Thielaviopsis punctulata | reverse complement strand
AAAAAAAAAAAAAAGGCAATTCTTCATTCCTTTATAATTTCTTCGAAACCAAAATTTTGACAACACTAAGCGGGCCATTGGTCTAGTGGTATGATTGGTGCTTCGGGCTTCACAGTCCTCCGCGGAAAACCGTGAATGTACCAGGTCTCGAGTTCGATCCTCGAATGGCCCCGCCCTTTTTGCGTTTTTTTCTAACAATTCTGCTTACATAAGCATCATAACCCTATCTTCACGGCACCATGTAAGAGGCCCCATGGCGCAACGGTAGCGCGTTTGACTCTAGATTAAAAGGTTAGTTTGTCTCGTGTTCGTTGTTTTGTTTGCGGGATGGGGCGCTACGAGCCTTGTTGGAAGGCCATTCTTATTTCTACTTCAGGGAAGGACAGCCTCGCGCTGGGCACGTTATGGTGTCATTACACTTTGTTGGGTAGGGACGTATGCATGGTTTTGTTTGATGAGGCCCTGTACGTGCCATCTCTTTGTATATAAAAATTTAGTTCAGAAAAGCTGTCGTATGTAGCATTAGGCTACGCGTAGACAGGATAATGAAGACTCAATCAATCAATCGATTAAAAGGTTATTCGCTCAAATCGGGTGAAGAAACATACATTCCTTTGTCAATTCGAGATCAAACGGTTACTCGCTAAAATCGGGTTGGGGTCATCTCGGTTTATTGTGTATTATCAAAAAATCATGATATATCTATGTATTCATAACGTCGTAGGCAACAAACCATCTACCGCCGCTGGTGCACTAATCTTCCCTTGACCCACACCTTTTTGCAGTTTCGATCATCACCATTGTACAGCCACTTTGCCACAATCTCCTCCCATGATTCAGTGCCAAATAAATCCACGTTTCCCGCATCACCACCGAGCTCGTCGTCGTTGCGCAGACCAGACTCATCAACTGTTGCCAGCTGGATGTGAATAGCGTCCCATTGCTTTCCGACTTCGAAGCCACCCACGCGGTCGGCCATGCCAATCACGTCCGCGCCACCGCGTGTAGCCAGGTACAAGACCTCGTCAACGGTGAGTTTTACGCCTTCTTTCTCCGCATCGTCGGCAGTGTGCATGGCGACGTGGCGCGAGACCAGGGCGGCATGGCGGGCAGCTTCGAGGATGCTGGGCGAGTAGCCGCCGCTCATGTCTGTGCCGAGGCCGATGGACAGGCCGTGAGACCAGAGCCAGCGGACACGGGCGGCGCCGCTGGTCAGGGCGGAGTTGCTGCAGGGGCAATGGGATATTTTGCAGTTGTTGGAGGCGAGCAGGGCGGCTTCGGCGTCGGAAAGGTGGATGGCGTGGGCGAGGATGGTGCGCGGGGTGAGCAGGTTGTGGGCGTGGTAGACGGCGGAGTAGGAGGACAGGTCGGGGAAGAGGCGGCCGACGAGAGCGCATTCGCTGGTGTTTTCTGAGATGTGTGTCTGGATGGGCAGGTTGTGGCGGGCGGCGAGGGCAGCCAAGTCGGCCATGGCGCGCGGGGAACACGAGGGAGCGAAGCGCGGGGTGAGCACGGGGGTGACGAGGTCGAAGAGCGGGTCGCGTTGGCGGATGTACTCGATGGACTCAACGGAGGCAGCGAGGGCGGCGGCGGGCGATTCATCACGGTAGTATTCGGGGCACATGTCGGGCTGGTCCATGCAGACGCGGCCGACAAGGGCACGCTGGCCCAGATGCAAACAGACGTCGGCGAGGACGGCTGTGGAGGTGGCGGATTGCGTGGCGTAGTAGGCGGCAGCGGTGGTGCCGTGGGCAAGGGTGCGACGGACGCAAGCGGTGTACACGCGGTGGGCGGCAGAGGGATTTGCGAGGCTGGATTCAAGGGGGAAAGTGTAGGTATTAAGCCAGTCGAGGAGGGTAGATTTGCCAAAGATGCCAACATTAGGGTACTGCGAAGCGTGGACGTGGGTGTCTATGCCGTGTTAGCTTTTTGGGTGTCTGTGGTAACAAGCGCAAAGGGAAATATTACCTATGAGGCCTGGGAAAAAGAACTGCTTGTCGCCCAGAATCAGAGTCTCTGTGTCTCCGGGCCACTGCGTCTCTTTCAACACAGCCTGCACTGCAGCTTGACTGTCATCTTTGGAGCAAATTGCCACAATTACTCCCTCGGCAGATACAGCGATTGCAGTATTGTGCAGATACTCGAGTTTCTCGCGGGTTTTGCTGTGGATAAAAGTGCCCGCAAAGATTTTGTTGTGGGTGATGGTAGCCATTGCGATGGTGGTATGTATTATAACAAATGGAGGTATTAGTTGGTCAAAGAAAGAGATGATGAAGCATACGGGCAAGCCAACCCTAAACAAAACGCCAAAAAGAAGGAAAGAAGCACAAAGAGCGGTTACAGACGAGGTTGAGTAGTTGCCATCAGCGGCTTTATATATACATGCACATCATATGTACTTGTATGTATGTATGTATGCATGTATGTATGTATGTACACAAATGCCTTGCTGGCTATCCAGACTAAAACATGGCAGTTTTGAGCTTATTATTAGTCGTCGAATCACTAATACAAAGTCACCAAAACGGGGAAAAGTGCGGTCCTTGAGCGGATTATACAGTGTGTGTGGGGGTACATTGAACAACTAGAGCACATTTTGGGTAGTACTAATCACATGTCATTCAACAACTTGTCTTGCCCCCTTTTACTCTTCTTATCAGCAATCAATAGCTTGTGATGCCCCTGACTTTATCGGGGGTTTTCAGCTGGCAGAATAGTGCCACATGGCAGCAGAGTTGTCTTACAGAGTGTCCTTTTACAATTGTAACTCGCTTCCAAGTTCCCAATTTTGTCTATCAGTAAAATGGGGGACCGCTCAAACCCCAATAATGGATTTGCATAGGAACACAACGGTTTTAACAACTGCAAGTCAACCGGAATTCCGGTACTTGTCCCCCGCTGACACATAATAATGTACAGGACTTACATATCCATGTATAACACTAAAAAGACATTCTATTAATGCATTACTAGCACAAGTCTACTTCGCAATAGCGAAACAAATCCATGGAGAATAAAAAAAGAATAAAAAAAACAACAGACAAAAATCCCGCCAAAGCAAAAACTTAAAGGGCTCGCTGTACAAAATGTCATGACAAAATATTGTCCCCACAAATATTAATCATCGCCAAAAGCCCATAAAATCAAGAGAAAAATAAAAAGAAAGAACAAGAAAAAAGAAATCGCCATCTCGGCTTACAGCGTCGAAACAGCCACAGCCACTGCTTGGGTCTCGGAGTGCGAAATAGAAACACTTACACTCTTGACTCCAGCCTTGGACGCTGCAGCTGCAGCCTCGCCGCTCAGCTTCACCTCCGGAGCACCGCTCTCGCCCCGCACAATCTCAATCTCCTTCATAGCTGCACCACCACCCTTGGACGTCACGCCTAGAGACTTAAACACCGCCTCCTTGGCACTCCAGCGTCCGGCAAACGAGCTCTGGGGGCTAGGAGCGCTGCGGCAGTACGAAATCTCGTCTGCCGTAAAGTTGCGCTCGATAAACGTCTCGTTGCCAATGTTGATCGACGCAATCTCTTCAACGTCAACTCCAACCTTTGTGTTGTCAGACTTGGCACCCTTGGCCAGCGCCTCCATCATCTCCGTCGTCTCGCGGACCTGGGCAGCAGGCTGCGTCTTCTCCGACTGCTTCATAAAGTTATCGGCAAACGTCAGCTCCGACGTCTTTTTGTCCTCCGACACACGAGCATCGGGGTTCAGCAGAACCTTGTTAAGTTGCTCCTCAGTGTACGGCGAGTGAGACTTGGCCACGAACAGGCTGTTGTTGATCATGCCATTGTGGAAGAAGCGGTAGGCCTTCTTCTGGCGAGACTCCAGACGAGTCATGTAGTTCTCGTACGTAGCCTTGTCCAGCGTGGCAAACAGGTAGCGCGGGTGGATACCAATCGCCTGAGCACCCTTTTGTCCAAACCCAAACGAAGTGACCGAAAAGGCCTTGACTCCGTCCGTTTGGATGCTGCGGCTGGGGTACAGAATCATGTCAAACTTCTCCATCACCTGATCGACATTGTCTGCGTTGCGGTTACCCGGCACCAGACCAGTGTTAAGCACCTGCAGACAGCCGTTCAGCATCCAAGCACCGGCAGCACCCTTAGGGTGACCAGTCAGGTACTTTTGGAAGATACCCAGAACAGCGTTGCCCTCCTTGCGGCCCAGGTGGCGCAGCTGCTGGCAAATGACCGAAGACTCGTTCTTGTCATTGGCCTTGGTCGAAGTTCCGTGGAACGAGGCAACATCCAGGTCATCAATAGTCAGACCCCAGGTCGCCAGAGCACCGCGCAGAGGAGCAATCGACGCATCATTCTTCCAGAAGTGGTTGCCCAGGCTGCGCAGAACCTCGCTCTCCTGGCGCTCAGCCTCCGCCCGAATGTGCGCAACACGCTCAGCCGTGTACTCCTTCTCGTCAAACTCGCCGCCCTGGGCCTTCATGGCCTCAATCTCATCAAACACGTACTCCAGCTCAGACTCCTGCCACTGCTTAATCTGCTTCTTGCGGCGCTCAATCTGGCGACGACGGTAGCTAATGTCTAGCAGAGGCGAAGGGAACTTGCCAGCATGCTCACGGGCCGTAGTCAAAACGCCCTGACCCGGAGCAGGAACAGAGCGGCCAATCTTATCCGAGGCTGTGGTGGTCAGAGCCAGGATACCGTAGATAGGAACTCCCATTTCCAAAGCCAGTTTGGCAGTCATAATGACCTGAATACCACTGCCCTGCGACTCCATGAAACCATTACGAGTCGTAGTAGTGGGACGAGACATTTCTTTGGGAGTACGGCCGTGGGCAAACTCATCAACAGAGTTGCTGGTGGCCTTCATGTTGGCGAACTCGTATGAACCCTCCTCGCCAAAGTCATCAAAACCACCAACCAGGCAGATGCGAGCCTTGCCCTCCACAATGGTCTCATAACCAATATCAACTGACTCCACAGCAGTAGCGCAGGCACCAACGGGCGTCTTGATGGGACCCGAAGATGATAGCAGCAACATGTTGACCCAAGCACTCATGGTGTTGATGAAGGACTCCTGCAGAATGTCGTTCTGCAGAGGCTGGTCAAGGTAACGAGTCTTGTGCATGCCACGCAGAGCAGACGAACCACCCATACCCGAACCAATGCAGTTACCAACCTCCGACACGTGCACGTACTTGTAGAACTCATACGGGTCCGTGACACCAGCAGATAACAGAGCCTCAGCAACAGCAACCAGCACAAACAGAGAAACAGGGTCAACCTGGCTAATGATGTCGTCGGGGATACCGTAGCGCTTGGCATCCCAGCCAGTGGGAATCTGGCCAGCAACGAGGCGATCGAAGCGCAGAGCCTTGGGGATCCACAGAGAGGCACCCTTCTTCATGCGAACAATGTATTCGCCCGAATCAGGGATCTCAAAGATCTCAACCTTGTCGCCGTGCTCGCGCTTAAACTCCTCAGCAGTCTCCTTGGACGCCTCAAAGGGCTCCAGGTCCTCCTCAATGACAACCTCGTGCAGCAGTTGCTTCTTCTCGGGGTCGTAACCATCAAACAGCTCGGGCTCAATCAGACGGATACCGCTGTGCTCGAGAATGAACTTCTCGTACTTGGACTTAATGTCCTTGTCGTCAACGGGATCGCCAGTCTTGGCATCAACCCAGCCAGAGTACGGCTTACCCTTGATGGGGCCGTTGTGGTTCTTGATCAAGCCCATGATCCAGGCCATCTCAACGCAACCCTCCAGCGAAAACTCGCCGTAAGCCTCCATCTCCCAACGGGTACGGGCGTTACCCCAAGGTCCAACCTCGGCGAAACCAGTAACAACAACAACCTTCTCCAGGTCGACCATGCCTTGCAGCTTTTCGTTAAGGGGAGCAATCTCCGAGTCCCAGTCCAGCTTCTGGGGGAAGTCAAACTTGATATTGGCACGCGGCTGAACAACCTTGCGCTTGTACAGAGCCTCAGAGTCAGCACCGTTGACAACAGTGTTCTCAATAGAAGTCTCCTTGGTGACGGCCTTGCGGACCTCGCTAGTCTGCATAATGTCACTGCGAAGCTTAGTCATGGTCTCGTTCAGGCTAGGAATGAACTGCAGACCACCGTTCAGATCGGCAAAGACGGGTTCAGACTGGCACAGATCAACAATGGCAGGTGACATGAGACCCAGAAGGTTGAAGGCCATTTCCTGCTGCGAGAAGGTGCGCACGCCAAAGGCCTCGACACCCTCCGCAACGATGTTGTTACCGTTCATCAGACCAGTACCACGGGTCCAGCCAATGACGGCACCGCAAATGGTGAGGTAGTTGGCCCAGCTCTCTGAGTGCCAGCGGTTGAACAGAGTCTCCAGACCCAGCTTTGACTCAGAGTACAGACCATCGTTTCCAAAGGTACCGTGGTTGGGCGACAGAGGCAGCACAACCTGGGCAGGGCGAGTCTCAAAGCCGCGCTCGTGCTTCTGCTTCTTGACAGCACCCAACAGACGTAGGAGGTTGGTCAGCATGATGCGGTGAGCCAGCTCCGACTTGGAGTCCAGGTCGTCAATCTGGCGGCCGTTTTCCGAGATAGCGGCAAAGGGAACAATGTAATCCAGATCCCAGCCAAGACCAGTCTTGGTGTCGTAAATGTAGTTAACAAGGGCCTCGACATCTTGCTTGCTACCCTGGTTAAAGGGCACAACAATCAGCTGTGAGCCACGAGCACCGTAGCGAGTGTACATGGACTGGTAGTACTCGGTGACCTCACGCGAGAAGCGGCTAGTGGTGACCACAACCCTGGCACCACCGCTAATCAAGCCCTGCAGAACCTCGGCACCAATCGAACCGGCACCGGCACCAGTCATCAAAACGTAGCGGTCTTGGTAGGTGACACCATCACGAGCAGCCTTCTCCAGGCAGTTGAGGTACTGGCCCGTGAGCTTCTTGCTGTAGTCCCAGCCGTGCAGGGTCTTGCGCTTCAGGTGCAGGAAGGGAATTGTCTCAACCTTGCCCTTGTTGCCCGACTTGGTCTTTCTGGCCTTGCCGTTCTCCTTGGGAATAATCTGGCTCTCGTTCATGGCCAGCGAGCGCAAAACATCACCGTACAGACTCTTGATCTCAAGCTGCGACGTCTTGGACATCTTGTGCTGCTGCTTGATCAGCTTGTAGATGCGCTGTAGATCGTTCTGAACTTTGGTGCGGTTACCGTACTCTGAGATCTTGCCGCCCTCGCTCATTTGCTGCACATAATGCTCCAGCTTACGGCAGCTGGCACGGGGAGTTTCCTCGTAGTTGAGGTTACCTTTGGCATCGATAGTGGTGCGGGGGCCAGTCGGAATGGCGACATCCTTGTAGTGGGGAGCAACGTTCAGAACCTCGCGGCAGTTGTCAATCAGTTGGGCACCCAGCTCTTTAGCAAGCTTGTAGGTCTCACCACGCTCAGTAGGAACATTATCAATGTGGTATTGCATGAAGTCCAGCAAAGTAGGGTTGGAGCGATTCATGATGCGGATGCACTGCGAAACAATCTCACGGTCAACAGCCTGCAGACGACCAAAGATGATATCGTAGTACATCATCAGGCAGTCCTGGCGAGCCCAGTTCCACGAAGAGTCATAGACACGAGCCTTGAGAGGGCTAAAGACAGGAGCAATACCGGCAGCATAGAAATCACCATGCTCGGCATTCCACAAATCCAGCTGCGACTGGAGCACCTTTTCAGAATTTTGAGAGTTGATAAAAGCCTTGTCTCCAGCGCGAAGGTCCATCTTGAGGTAACGAGCCAGAAGCTCCAGCTGCTGCTTGAACAGAGCACGCTGGTCTTTAGTCAGAGCATCAATGGCAGCAGGGTCCATCATCATGCCACCGGCACCACCAGCAGCCGGGCCAGCGGCAGCAGCAGTAGACAGGCTGATGCCGGCATCAGATGCGTACTTTTGGGTAACACTGTCCAAGAAGGCCTTGGCATCACCCTCGGAACCCAGACGAGCGGGGGGCTCCATGGTAAGAGCTAGCAACAGAGCACCATCCTGGCGTCCAGGGCCAAGACCCCACCGGCTCTCCAGGTACTTTCTGGTAGCGGTGATGTTGAAACCACCAGGCATCTTGGATGATATCAGACGGGCAATGAGACTCTGGGACTGCTTGCCGAGCTGGCCGTTAAACGTGGCCTGCATAGCAGCACCCAGTTCATCAATAGGGGTATCTTCGGGTTTCTCGGGAGTTGAACCAAACTCCTTGCCCAAGTCACCGAGAATTTCGTTTTGGAGTGTCGATTTACCTATATTTGAGACAATGAATTAGCATTGGCCAGGGAAACGTCCAAAATTCACGTCTTGTACTTACCACCGACGAGGTCTTTGATGGCCTTGGTGAGGGGCACATCCTGAAGAGGCTTCTTGAGCTTTTGAGCAATCAGGGCACGCACAATCTCAAGCGCTTGCACTGGAGCATCCGGCACCTGAGCGGCAGGGCCGGCACTAGGAACGGGGGCAGCAGCCACAGGGGCAGCAGCAGCAGCAGCAGCAGCAGCAGCGGGAGTAGCTGGTGAAGCATCAGCGCCCGCAGTAGCAACAGGAGTTTCAGGCTCCTCCTCAATGGGATCAACATCGTAGTAGATCTCCTTGGCATCTTTGTTATAGCACAGAATCTGACGCTGTACTGACTTGGCAGCATCGAAAGCCTCGTACTTGCTAGCCAATGTGCGCTTGGCCATGACACCCAGGGTGTCGGCCGGACCAACCTCGACAATTCTCTCGGCCGTCTTCTCGGCGAGGAACACATCCTGAGTCTCAATCCATCTGACGGGAGAGGCAAATTGGTACGCCAAAAGCTCAATGAGCAGTGTGTGGGCAAGCTCTTGCTCGACTTCAGGCCGCATTTTTAGTAAGTGTGTAGGAGGTCGCGGGAGGGTTGTTTTGTTGTAGGAAAAAAAAAAAGGGACGGAGACTGGTATCAAAGTATCGCGGCCAATTAATCGAATCAAGCGGCTCTAGGGCTGGTATAACAAAGCACTCAGGCGTATAGAATTAGAATACAACGAAGACTAGAAGTTTGGGTGCTATTGGGCTGGGCTGTATCGTTTATCCCCAGACGTAGAAAGATTCAAAGAAGAAAGCGAAGATGGTGAAGAACGTCTGGAGGGGTATCAGAAGACAGCAGAAAAAGAGAGTATGGGAAGAAGGAAAGAGGAAAAGAAAAGAAAAGAAAGAAAGGAAAAGGGACAAGATTTCGCAGCAAGATGCACCTTTTTCTCGCGAAGTCGCAGACGTACAATTTTTGAGTTGGCAGATAGACCGAAAACGACAAGACGGCTGTTCGAGGTGATGGATTTCGATGGATGAAAGTATGTATGAATGATGGAGGGGAGCAACCTTGCATAGGCTTTGGTGGGGTGCCGAAAAAAAAAGTACACGCCAAAAAGGGCGTCTAGAATGTTGACGAACGGACAGTGTGAAAAATACAGGGCAGTTGCATTGAATGAATCGGTTGGCAGATTACCCAATACGTGTGTATGTATATACAGAAAACCAAGACAAGAAAGTACATATGTACGTTGGGTTGAACTATGTACATCCATACATACTAGCTCCAATGATGGCCCAGATATTCGACAATGCTAGGGCTTCGTTGAGAAACTACGAGTTCAAAGAATATCTACTACGTACGCAGTAGGCCATCAAAATAAGAGCTGGTGGGTGCCAGCGTCGGACAATCTGTGGCCCGGCCATGCCAGACAAGAAACAAGCAAGGAAATCGGGGGGCGTCAACGTAGAAAGATTCAAACTCAAACTCAGGCACATGTCAACTTACTGGGAAATGCCACCCGCTATAGAACAAGAATTGCGGCGCAAGAAATCAAAGTACACATGTACATACATACATACAAACAAAGTCGTACACATGGTAAAAGCTCCAGAAATCTTGGCATTTCGCTGCTTTAACCCTTCGAGATTCCCAACTTGCAGCCATCTGCACCGGGTACTAGTCCCAATTGGGAATAAAGCTCTGCTTTGCTGGGTTATTTTCCCCCACAACTTATTTTCACCTTCAACTTTCATTGGGGACCTTCTTTGTTGTTGTACCATACTGGCACAAACGTACCATGTACATACATACATACATATGTATGTATGCACATACGCTGTATGGTACAACCCTCATACTATATGCCCAAGCTCCCTGAACCCAGAGCTTTTTTTTTCTGTTTTACAAGGGGAGTTTCCTCCAACCCCTCCAACCCCTCCATTGTCAATGCATCATGTATCATCACTGGGCAATATGCATGTACATACATAGTATATCGTAATAACTAGAAAGTTACCATGTACCACTACGTATGTACATACATATATATTTTCGAAATTCGTAGCCTCTTCAAGGCTTAACTGGTGAACAAAACAAAAAATCAGCAACCCGCGCCAACAACTTATAGCGCTGAATTTAGTAAGCTCTCATCAAACAATAAACCCCCAAGTGTGTGCAACCTTATTTCCATGTCGACTCAATGGAATCGGTTTAACCGTTGGGATGAAATGCGTACTACATTTATGTGTAGTACCGACTAACCCTAAAACTTTCAACACTTTTTTTTTTAAGATCTCACATGTTATATGGGTTCACAAATGACAGACTTTATCCCTTACAAGTTCATCATGGCGATACTAATTACATTTTGGAAAATACTTCACATCTAGGGATGAATTCCAACGTGGACTGATTTACGATCAACACATATGCTTCCATACTCAACTCTCGAGGCATGCTTGCCTTCCGGATCGCCCGAAGTTTGTTTGCCCCTAAAGCCACCGTTGTCTTATCTGCCCCGCGGAAGTGATGAAATAATACAAGCACTCATTCGCTTTCGACAAATGGTTTTCGTAAATTAAGCGACACGTTAAACGTACAAGTATTGTACGTACATATGTACTTGTACTTGCAGAGTTGTATTTTGACTTGTTACATACGTAGATATGTACATACATGTACTATCTACAAGTACACGTACAGGTATACATGTACGAGCACGTACATATACAAATATCCCGATACGTTCTACAGAGCAAGGTGCGGGTCTTTACTATGTATGTATGACAGTACGCAGTATTTCTGTCATTTTTGTCACAAAGAGCAGAGCCCCATTCATTCGGGAGTTGAGCCGCCATAT
>CM069898.1:1525755-1546070 GCA_036034705.1 Thielaviopsis punctulata | reverse complement strand
TTTTTTTTACACGAGGCAGACTTGTCCAGCCCGTGCCTGAAGTGAGTTATCCAGTACATTCTACGTAATGATATAGTCTTACTGGATTATCCGGATTCGAGGTACATACTGCGTATGTATGTACATAGTACATAAATATGTACCATATAGGGCTCCGGACCTCCTCGCGTATTGTACATATGTATGGTTGTACTGCCGTTATCATCAAAAGTTGGTGGACGACCCCTTCTCCTCTATGTATATATGCATGTATATATTAGTACTTGCATGGACCAGCATTGTTGCGTTTCTCTTTCGTCGTGATTCTTTGCATTCCACATTGAAAGCTTTTAGCGAATTCTTAGGGAATTACATGTTATTTGGCAATTAATTTCACTTAAGAAAATCAGAAATGAAATTTGTTTGTGATAAAAAAAACTGTCAATACTGATGAGGCATATCTGATATATAAGCTTCATGTTCCCCCTTCGCAAGAGCCATTAGAATAAAGATGATGTTGTTCTTTTGGTACATACCAGTATGTATGTATGTATGTATGTTATGTATGTACTGGTACTACGTATGTGCGTTACTAGTTACTACATACCCTGTTTATATGTGCTTGAAACGCAACCCACCATCGTCGATCATTAGATAAACCAATCCATACTAGATGTACTTGTATGTAGAGACATATGTACTTGTGACATATTTACCATGGTTGTACATACATACTTGCATACTTGCATACAATACAATATAACATACGCACAATAAACATTAAACAGCATGTTGTTGAATCCATTCTTGTACCTTCTCCCAACATTAGCAGGCCTGTCATTGGTTGTTAGAGGCTTAATTGATTGGTTCATAGTTACTACGTTGGATGTGAAGAGCAGCGTTGGGGAATGAGAAGTTGAAATAGGAAGTAGGGCAACGAACAGGGGCGACGCACAACGTTGTTTAGTATGTACATATGTACATGCTAGCTTGCTACAGTGTACATACTATAAAAAGTACATAATTTGCGAGCTATTATATTACAACTTACAGTAGTTGGGACAATTCAATAAGCGCTACAAGCATTTTAGCGATATATGTATGTGCATATGTACATACTGCGTTGACTAGGGTTATTCAATCGCCATGTACTACCTATATGTGATAAAATGCGAAAAGCCAATACATACATACGGAGTACACTGTACCGGCACGCAAGTGCTAAATGGCACTTGGGAAAGCACAGGTTGTTGCTTGACCACACACGAGCAATCGAACCTACGAATATACTCCATACAAGTATGTCGTTACCTGGTGTACGGAAAAAAAAAAAAATCATGGATCAACTTTTAACTTGTAGCAGGATGGAGCTGTGGGTCTTCCCAACAAATACGTGAATTGAAAAAGTAAGCAAACAAAGTATGTACAATACCTAACAAACTAGTATTGGACTTATAAGTTTCCCACAAATGGAAAGAACTGGGAATGGAGAGGATTGAAGGAGGGGTGTGAATGGAAGCGTGGGCTTAGAAGCTAGTAGTATGTGCTAATGCTCGATCCACCCTGTCAATTTGTATTCGTTGAGTAAAGCCCACCAAACAAGCTTCATCGGCCTTTAGCTTGAAGCCACCTTCAAAAATAACAGCCGGTTCAAGTTTGTGGTGAATGGATGGATGAATTTGGGTGGGCTTCAATCAACTTACAACTTACAAGAAATAGTGTAGAAAAAAAAGTACAACGCCTACCCTGTTGGTTCCTGCTCGAAACCTCAGTGAACGGGATCCAAGAGAAGTCGCAACTTCCGAAATCCCACCAGTGTAGTTGACGCAAATCTACTTGTAGTAGTTGCTTCTCTAACTTTGTGGTTGCCCTTCCGTCAAGCCTCCGTATGTCCATAGACTCTTGTCCTTCTTACCGGTTCTAATTTCTTCTTCTTTTCTTCCTGTTTTTTTTTTTTTTCTTTCTCTTTCTTTTTTCTTTTCATCGTCATCATCGTTTCCTGGAAAATCTTGTCGGCCATCGCGGGGTTAGCTTGCTTGTCTTGTCTTGTTTGGTCTAATCTATTCGTGTTTTGTTGTCTATACCTGTACAACTTGTTTCCTAATACCACTTCTCTGTCACCAATTCCTGCTTCTTGGCCTGCAGCTACATCTCTCTCTCCCTCTTTTTTTTATTTTTATTTTTTCAAAAGCAGCCCACTCTCAATTGCAGCCTGACGACGTTTTAGAGGAACTCCTATTCTCTTTTTGGATTTTTTGTTAATCTCTTGATCGTCAAAAAGTCTTGACACCAACTTTCTGTGCTGCTGCTCATTGTTGGACAGAAGTGAGTGTGCTTAAAGATTTAGAACGTTCCTTGCGCAGCGAGCTGTCATCCGAGCTCTTTTTGCTATTTTCAATCCGAGATTTGAGTTTGCTAATAATGTGTTTTTTCCAACAGATTTACTACCTTCTTATCCTTTCCTCCCCGAAAAAAAGATACCCAAGTTCGCCATGTACGGCACTAACACCGGTCCCCAGACGGGCGTTTCTACCCCGCGCTCTAACGCTTCGTTGCGGCCTCTTACTCTTCGCCATGGCTCTCTCGAAACCTCCTTTCTGGTTCCCACTAGCCTACACTTCCACGCTTCGCAATTAAGAGACAGATTTGTGGCTACGCTCCCGGCTCCAACCGACGAGCTAGCTCTAGACGATGAGCCCTCTTCAGTGGCTGAGCTGGTTGCGAGATATCTCGGGTTTATTGCTACGGAGGTGGAGGAGGGTGAAGATGACGCCCAGGGCTCATACGAGGAGGCTCTGCGTCTAATCCTCAACGAGTTTGAGCGTGCGTTTCTCAGAGGAAACGAGGTGCACGCTCTCGCTAGCACGCTTCCTGGTATTGACTCCAAGAAGCTCACGGTCATTAGCAGCTACTACAAGGCCCGCGCCGTGTCTAACCGTGTAATCAAGCCTCATGAGTCTGCCTTGATCCGGGCGGTCGACGACCGCAATGCTTCCATTTACGCTATTTTCGGCGGCCAGGGCAACATTGAGGAGTACTTTGAGGAGCTGCGGGAAGTTTACAACACGTATGGCTCGTTTGTTAGTGAGATCATTACCTCATCTTCGGAGCTGCTGCGGACACTGTCCAAGCACCCTGAGGCCGAGAAGCTTTATCCCAAGGGTCTGGACATTATGAGCTGGCTCCTGCACCCCGAGTCGACCCCTGATGTTGACTACCTCATTGCTGCTCCCGTCAGTCTGCCGCTTATTGGTCTGGTACAGCTTGCCCACTACGAGGTGACATGCAAGGCCATGGGTGTGCATCCTGGTTTCTTCCGCGATCGTCTGAGCGGTGCCACTGGCCATTCTCAGGGTATTGTGACTGCTGCTGCCATTGCAGCTGCCGACTCTTGGGAGTCTTTCCGCGAGGCCACTGTCAGCGCCCTGACCATTCTTTTCTGGATTGGTGCTCGTAGTCAGCAGACCTTCCCCAAGACTTCAATGTCTCCTACTGTTCTCAGTGAGTCTATTGAGAGCGGCGAGGGTGCCCCTACTCCCATGTTGAGCATTCGCGATCTCTCGGAAGCCGATATCCAAAAGCACATTGATGCCACCAACCACTACTTGCCTGCAGATCGCCACATTGGCATTTCTCTGATCAACAGCCCCCGCAACATGGTTGTGGCTGGTCCTCCCCTTTCTCTGTATGGTCTCAACACGCGCCTCCGCAAGGTTAAGGCTCCCACAGGCCTGGACCAGAACCGAGTGCCCCACAGTCAACGCAAGGTCCGCTTTGCCAACCGCTTCCTGCCTATTACGGCCCCTTTCCACAGCTCGTACCTAGTCGAGGCTAGCGAGATCATTGACAAGGATCTCAAAGACCTCAAGATTGATGCCTCATCTCTGGGCATCCCGGTTTTCAACACCCACACTGGTGAGGATCTGCGTAAGTCGGCCACTGGAAATGTCATTCCTATTCTGGTGCGCTTGATCACCCGTGATACTGTCCAGTGGGAGAAGGCCACGGCCTTCCCTGACGCTACCCACATTCTGGACTTTGGTCCTGGCGGTGTTTCGGGTATTGGTGTCCTGACCAGCCGCAACAAGGACGGTACTGGTGTCCGTGTTATTATTGCTGGCTCTGTCTCTGGCACCTCGAATGAGGTTGGCTACAAGCCCGAGCTGTTTGATCGTGACGAGGAGCATGCCGTCAAGTATGCCATTGACTGGGTCAAGGAGTTTGGTCCCCGCCTAGTCAAGACTTCCAACAACCGTACTTACCTTGACACCAAGATGAGCCGTCTGCTTGGTGTCCCTCCTGTCATGGTCGCTGGTATGACCCCGTCGACTGTGCCCTGGGACTTTGTCTCCGCCACCATGAACGCTGGCTACCACATTGAGCTGGCTGGCGGTGGTTACTACAATGCCAAGAGCTTGACTGCTGCTCTGACCAAGATCGAGAAGGCCATTCCTGCTGGCCGTGGTATCACCATCAACCTTATTTACGTCAACCCCCGCGCCATGGGCTGGCAGATTCCTCTGATTGGCCGTCTTCGTGCTGAAGGCGTTCCCATTGAAGGCCTTACCATTGGTGCTGGCGTTCCATCGATCGAGGTTGCCCAGGAGTACATTGAGACTCTGGGTCTGAAGCACATTGCCTTTAAGCCCGGCTCGGTTGACGGCATTCAGAATGTCATCAACATTGCCAAGGCCAACCCCACGTTCCCTGTTATTTTGCAGTGGACTGGCGGTCGTGGCGGTGGCCACCACTCTTTCGAGGACTTCCACCAGCCCATTTTGCAGATGTACACTCGCATCCGCCGCTGCGATAACATCATTCTTGTTGCTGGCAGTGGTTTCGGTGGTGCCGATGACACTTACCCGTACATCACTGGTGAGTGGTCCAAGTCATACGGTTACCCTCCTATGCCTTTTGATGGTGTTCTCTTCGGTTCGCGCGCCATGGTTGCCAAGGAGTGCCATACCAGCAAGAATGCCAAGCAGGCTATCATTGATGCCCCCGGTGTTACTGATAGTGAGTGGGAGAAGACGTACGCCGGCCCTGCTGGTGGTGTGATTACTGTTCGTTCCGAGATGGGTGAGCCTATTCACAAGCTGGCCACTCGTGGTGTCCGATTCTGGGCTGAGATGGACCAGAAGATCTTCAGTCTTCCCCGTGAAAAGCGTGTTCCTGAACTGCGTAAGATGCGTGACTACATTATCCGCAAGCTCAACGCCGACTTCCAGAAAGTTTGGTTCGGTCGCAACAAGGCCGGCGAGGCTGTTGACCTAGATGATATGACTTACGGTGAAATTGTTCGTCGCATGATTGACCTGCTGTACGTCAAGCACGAGTCGCGCTGGATCGACCAGACTTACACCCGTCTGGTTGGCGATTTCATCCACCGTATTGAGGAGCGTTTCACTGTCAAGTCAGGACAGGCTTCAATGCTTCAGAGCTATACCGACCTTGATGAACCCTACACTGCCATTGATCGCATCTTGGCCCAGTACCCTGAAGCTGAGAACCAAATCATCAACGCCCAGGATGTGCAGTACTTTGTCACCCTGTGCCAGCGTCGCGGCCAGAAGCCTCCTACCTTTGTTCCCATTCTGGACGAGAACTTTGAGTTCTTTTTCAAGAAGGATTCCCTGTGGCAGTCGGAGGACTTGGAGGCCGTTATTGACCAGGACGTTGGCCGTACTTGCATTCTGCACGGCCCCATGGCTGTCAAGTATTCGACCATTATGGACGAGCCCATCAAGGATATTCTTGATGGCGTTCACGAGGGCCACATCAAGAGCCTGCTCAAGGATAGCTACAGCGCGGATGAGACCAAGGTTCCTGTTGTCGAGTATTTTGGTGGTAACCTGATTGACCCCGAGATCCCCATTGACCTCGAGGGCCTTACGGTTGCTTATGATGAGACCAAGAACACCTACCGTCTGTCGTCGTCTCCTGCTGCTACTCTGCCTTCGCCTGAAGCGTGGTTGTCACTGCTGGCTGGTCCCAAGCGCTCGTGGCGCTACGCCCTGCTGATGTCTGATGTTTTGGTCCAGGGCCAGAAGTTCCAGACCAACCCCATTCGTCGCATCTTTGCTCCCGCTCGTGGCCTGTTTGTCGAGATCAGCCACCCCAATGACCCTTCCAAGACGACGATTGTTGTAAAGGAACAGCCCCGCCACAATCACTACGTAGATGTGATTGAGGTTAAGCTGGCTGGCCCCAACCGCATTGTTGTCAACATGATCAAGGATACCACTGCTCTTGGAACTGCTGTTCCCCTAAGCCTGGAGTTCACTTACCACCCCGAGGCCGGTTACGCCCCGATCCGTGAGGTCATGGAGGGCCGCAACGACCGCATCAAGGAGTTCTACTGGCGTGCTTGGTTTGGCAACGAGACTCTGGACCTGGATGCTCCTGTCACCAGCAAGTTTGACGGTGGTAAGACTGTCATCACTGCCGAGGCTATCAAGGACTTTGTCTACACTGTTGGTAATAACGGCGAGGCCTTTGTCGAGCGTCCTGGCAAGGAGATGCTTGCGCCCATGGACTTTGCCATTGTTGTCGGTTGGAAGGCTATCACCAAGCCCATTTTCCCTCGCACCATTGACGGTGACTTGCTGAAGTTGGTTCACTTGTCGAACCAGTTCCGTATGATGCCTGGTGCCGAGCCTCTGAAGAAGGGCGATGAGATTACTACTACGGCCCAGATCAACGCTGTTGTTAACCAGGACTCTGGTAAGATGGTGGAGGTTTGCGGTACTCTGATGCGCGACAACGAGCCGGTCATGGAGGTCACTTCGCAGTTCCTGTACCGCGGTACCTACACGGACTTTGAGAACACGTTCCAACGCAAGATTGAGACTCCTGTGCAGGTTCACCTGGCCACTAGCAAGGATGTTGCCGTCCTGCGTTCCAAGCAGTGGTTCATGGCGGATGAAATTCCTCATGGCATTGAGCTGCTAGGCAAGACTCTGACCTTCCGCCTGGAGAGTCTGGTGCGCTACAAGGACAAGGATGTTTTGAGTAGTGTCGAGACCCGTGGTCCTGTTCTGTTGGAGCTGCCCACCAAGGAGATTATCCAGATTGCCAGTGTTGACTACGAGGCGGGTGTCTCTCACGGCAACCCCGTCATTGACTACCTGAACCGTAACGGTTCTCCTTTGGACCAGCCCATCAATTTCGAGAACCCCATTCCCCTGAATGGCAAGACCCCTCTTGTCATCCGTGCTCCGGCTTCGAACGAGAACTATGCCAGAGTTTCGGGTGATTACAACCCCATTCACGTTTCTCGCGTCTTCTCGATGTATGCCAACCTTCCTGGCACCATTACTCACGGCATGTACTCAAGTGCTGCTGTGCGCAGTTTGGTTGAGACCTGGGCTGCCGAGAACAATGTCGGCCGCGTTCGCAGTTTTCACGCGTCGCTGGTTGGCATGGTTCTGCCCAACGATGCCATTCAAGTTCAGTTGCAGCACGTTGGCATGATTGCTGGCCGCAAGCTGGTCAAGGTTGTTGCCAGCAACAAGGAGACGGAAGAGAAGGTTCTGCTGGGTGAGGCAGAGATTGAACAGCCCGTCACTGCCTACGTTTTCACTGGCCAGGGTTCTCAGGAGCAGGGCATGGGCATGGATCTCTACAGCAGCAGCGATGTTGCGCGCGAGGTTTGGGACCGTGCTGACAAGTACCTGATGGACAACTATGGCTTCTCGATTGTCAACATTGTCAAGAACAACCCCAAGGAGCTGACTGTGCATTTTGGTGGTCCTCGTGGCAAGGCTATCCGCCAAAACTACATGACGATGACTTTCGAGACTGTGGCTGCCGATGGTAGCATCAAGTCGGAGAAGATCTTCAAGACTGTCGACGAGACATCGACTTCGTACACCTACCGGTCCCCTACTGGTCTGCTGTCGGCTACTCAGTTCACTCAGCCTGCTCTGACGCTGATGGAGAAGGCCTCGTTTGAGGACATGAAGGCCAAGGGTCTGGTTGCCCGCGACAGCACCTTTGCTGGTCACTCACTGGGAGAGTACTCTGCTCTGGCTGCTCTGGCCGATGTCATGCCTATTGAGTCGCTGGTTTCAGTTGTGTTCTACCGCGGTCTGACAATGCAGGTTGCTGTGGAGCGTGATGCTTCGGGCCGGTCCAACTACTCGATGTGCGCCGTCAACCCCAGCCGCATTTCCAAGACCTTCAACGAGGAGGCTCTGCGCTTTGTTGTCAGCAACATTGCCGAGGAGTCTGGCTGGCTGCTGGAGATTGTCAACTTCAACATTGCCAACATGCAGTACGTGTGTGCCGGTGACCTGCGTGCTCTGGACACGCTAACTGGCGTGACCAACTTCCTCAAGAAGCAGCAGCTGGACATTGACGAGCTGCGTGCCAACATTACTGAGGTCAAGGACGTGCTGCGCAAGGTTATCCGCGGCTGCATGGAGGCTACTCTGAAGAAGCCCCTGCCGCTGGAGCTGGAGCGTGGCTTTGCTACGATCCCCCTGCGTGGTATTGATGTGCCCTTCCACTCGACCTTCCTTCGCTCTGGAGTCAAGCCTTTCCGGTCGTTTTTGCTCAAGAAGATCAACAAGACCACGATTGACCCGTCCAAGCTGGTTGGCAAGTACATTCCCAACGTCACGGCCCGTCCGTTTGCCCTGACCAAGGAGTACTTTGAGGATGTCTACCGTCTGACCAACTCTCCTCGTATTGCCGCTGTTTTGGCCAACTGGGACAAGTACACGGAGGACCAGGAGAGCAGTGGTGCTGAGAGCAGTGGAGAGAGCGCGCCTGCTGCCAACGCCAATGCCACGGCTCCTGCTGCTTAATCATTTTTACTTTTTTTTTTTCTATTTTCTTTTTTTCTGATTGGGCTGTAATTTCTTTTGGGCACGGGCTTACATGATATTGTACTTTCCTTTTTTTTTTTTTCTCTCTTTTCTAGACATGTGGGATATTGTTTGTTTTTATCCTGTTTTTACTTTGGTTAAATTGCTTCAACTTTTTTGGTATTAGGGTTATATGTTTTTACTTGATAAAGCCTTTTTTTTTTCTTTTTCTTTTTTAAACCAAAAGTTCACACTTTCATTTAATTGCATCAAGCTTCATTTTATAGAGAGTACTTGTTCATGTAGAGTATGTAATCATTAATCACGTCATCATCGCTGTTGCTTGTGGCTGGTGTCTTTGGTTTTGGGCTTGACGTTTTTGGCCTCAACTCTAGCTCAGGCCTTGTCTCCATCTGAGTCTCCAAGTCAGACTCTTGCCCAGTAATGAAATGAGCTCTTTCAGTCTCGTCAGGCAACCGTAAGCAGCCGTCAAGAGCATCCGGCGGCTGCACCAGACTTGTCGTGCAACCGTCGTCATGATTCGGATCCTCCCGTTTCTCGCCATCAACATTGGAGGTTCCATGAGTCTCGCCGGCGCTAGCTCGCGGGCCACCCCATGTGCGCTGGCTTGCAGTCACAACTGCATAGACCATGTACCACAGGTTAAGAAAGGGATTGACAACAAACATGACAGGATACAAAAGCACTTTGAAGCGGTGCAGGACTGCGGCAAAGTATAGCATCAACAGCCAATTTAAGCCGAGCGAGACAAACAAGAAGCCCACAGGCAGCTGCTCAACCGTCCGTTCGCTCGTCGCCAAGGCCAGAAACAGCACGAAAAACACCAGCGCCGTGGTGCGCACCGCATCGTGCAAGAAGCGCACCGCTAGCAGCACAGGGTAGCGTCGCCACAGGCGGCAATCGGTCAGCATAGCGGCCTCGTTGGCTATGAAGCCGAGGAACCAGCGGCGCCGCTGTTTGACCAGGTCGGTCCACGACGAGACAGCGGCAGTCTTGCAGCGCGCAGTAGTGCAGAGGCGCAGTTGGCCGCGGCGCTTGGCGCCAATCATGAAGAGGTGTGTCAGCCAGCGGTCCTCGCCGAGCTGGGTGCGGGCGTAGTTAAAGAGGCTGTCAATGGTGCTGGTAGAAGGCGCAAAGTAGTGGGGTGCCATGCGGTCAAATGCCGAGTAGCGCACAATAGTCAGAGCACCTGGAAGACAGGTCACAGCGCCGCAGCCGCTCTCGACCGCACGGTCAAACAATTGGCCGTGAACGTATTCCACATCCTGCAAAAGTGACAGCAGTGAGAGCCTAGGTGAGCTAGCAGTGATCAGACCCGTCATGGCAAGCGTGCGGCGGCTATTTCCTGGCGAAGCGTACATGTCATGGGCGAATCCACGGAGCGCATTGCTATCCAACCGGCAGTCGCTGTCCATGAAGAGCACAAGAACATTATCCCATTGATAGCCATAGTGTGCGTATGTGCGTTTGAAGAGGTTGTAGGTGGATTGCTGACAAGCGCGTTTTCCAGCGTGAGGGAAACGTGAGAATGTGATTCGTACTCCAGAGCATGCAATGTCAATGTGAGTTGGCATGTTGTCAAAGGGCGACACATGGAACTTTTCGAGGGTTTCTTTAAATAAGCCATCAACATCATCAGAGTCAAACGACACAAAAAGATGCATGCAGTTCTTTGGGTATTGACTGTGGACAATGCTCTGGATGGCATCAACCAGAACATCCAGAGACTCCTGGTACACAGGCATAACGATGGCAATCTTTGGGGCTGAGGCTTTCGTGAGCTTGGGGATACTTTTATTCAGGGCAGAAGCTGGCTGGAGACGGTTCAACGATAGTTCCCAAATGCACACAAGTGATGGAACAATCAGGAGAAGAGTAAACATCCAAAACGCAAACCATTGCAGAAACCCAACGAGGTCCGCGGGCCAGAGCCCGGTAATGTATGACGGCAGCGGGAGCGTGACGAGCATGACGGGGAGGAAGAGAAGACTGTACAGGTGGCTTGGTTAGCGCATAGAAAGCAGACACCCTGAATATAGCCAGACATACCGCATGATCCAGAACGAGCAACCAATCGTGACGCAGAGAACGCGGATTGTCCAATGCTCGGCCTTGCGGAACACTTGTGTCAGGCAATACGAAAACACCGTAACCCAAAGCACCCATTCAACCAAGGCGACAAGCATTACGACTCCCATGACGGCAGAATAAACAATCTAGATGTTAGTTAGCCAAGGTCAGCCATGCGATGGTGAGCATTGTAGGAACTATGAGGCAAACCTCCCTGACTGGCCACCCGGGCTCGGGAGCCGGTTTGACTAGATACATCTTTGCTGTCTCCGGAGCGGTTCGATGGAGTTTGGAATCAGCAGGTGATGAAGATAAAACAAAACATTTTGTGGGAAAAGAAGAAGAAAACAAAAATTCTTCAACAAATCAAGACATGTCAAACGACGGAAGTCACAGTCACAGCGGGGCTTTCAGTACCGGGCAGGAACTTGGCACTTTCCCGAATGCCATTCGTCTCACTCACGTGACAAACAAAAACAACTGCGCACATAAAAGAATTGTCGGGATAAAGAAATACTCATATATAGACACAGCCAAACTTTTTCACGCTATTGCTCTTCATCTACCACTCGACATCACTCCACTGTAGCTTCCGCGAGTGCGGCTTGTTCCGGTCCTTGCGCTCCAGGCGCTGGAAAGTACCCGGCTTTTCACGCTCCCGATCACGTGCACTTTCCTGGCCATCAGACTCGTCGCTGTCCTGCATCTCATAACTCAAGACGAGATTCTTGATGCGCTGCTGTTCTTCACGCTCAGCCTGTTGCTGAGACCGCAGAGCCGTGGCAAAAGACGAGTCGCTGGGCAGCGTGAACGTACGCGTCTGCTGTCTGTTGCCCTTTTTGGTCAACAGAGAAAACGCCATAAGTGACGAGTCGTTACTGCCAGCACCGGCTTCGTTTCCACCATCGTTTCCAGGCCCATTAGCGCTTATTGTCTCCCGGGGCCGCACAGGAAGCGGGACATCAAACACCGGTTTACGGTCATGCTTGCGTGATTCGAGGCTCTCGGCCATAAGTTTGGCGTATTCCCGGTCAAACTCGGCATCGTCTTCGGGGTCTGACTCTAGGTCAGGCTGGTTGACCACAAACGCCTCATCTTCAGAAGAAATGTCGAGGCGTGAGCTGCCATCGTCACCGTCATCTTCGTCGTCCGAATCTTCGTCGTCATCGTCTTCGCCATCACCATCGACATCGTCATCTTCGCCACTATCGTCGCTGCCGTCGTCTGATTGGTTCTGTTCGTCAACGGCTTCGATTCCAGCCGCTTTCTGCTGCTCAACGAGAGATGTCTGGAAAATGACGGCTGCTTCTTGTATGTCGTTGGCCATCTGCCACTGCGGTCGAATGAGGGAAAATACGTCTTGTACGACAAACTCGGTATCCATAGGCAGCTTGCCTTTGGTGAAGATGTAGTACTGGAACATGGTCATAAAGTGGTCCAGCTTCTTGCTGGCGGAGCCCTTGTTAAAACCAGTGCAGCAGGTCTCGAGCAACGTCGCCACAAGTCGGATCCGGAAAACATCGTCAGGGGGGTCAAACATGTTGTTGTGACCAGGCATTGGCGGACCAGCTAAATATAGGCAATCGCGTGTTAGTCACCACCATTTCAGGGGCATGCATTTAATCATAGATAAATTGGACCAATCGTCAACTTACAGTAACCAAACAAGATAATTTTCCACAGCGTGTCAAAGATGACAGGGTGCTCTAGCATGTGGTAGTTGTAAAGCTCGCCCAAGAACCGCACCTCGGCAACACGCTTTTGGTAGAGCCGGTACTCGTTGTTTTCCAAGCCGTGGGTGATTGACTCAAGCAATCTCGAAATCACGTCAACCACAAAGCGCGGGTGATAGCGGTACAAGGCACTCAAAACCATGGCCAATAGGTGGATACTGCTGTACTTGATCTTGTGTGGCTTGGAAAAGACCTTGACCAGAGTGCGCACAACTTCCGGCTCCTCCCAATGCAGTTTCCGGATCTGCTTCAGAATACGGCTGTAGTTCCGGCGCGTCATATCCGTGTAAATCAACTTGCGGATGTACAACTCAGTCGGTGTGCGCTCCTTTTGCTGAATAGCTGGTCGCTCGGGCGGGTTGACCAAGTTCATGGCGTTTTCAATTTTCATGCGCTCATCGGGGCCAATATGCAGGACCGACTTCTTGCGCTGAAGAGTCTCGAGGAATGTGGCCATGCGCGGGCTCGTTTCCGGATTCAGGAACAGATATCTTCCGCAGTTCTCCAGCAGATTGCACATTATGTCAATGTTCATGCGCGAGAAATCATCCAGACTAACCTTGAGACAGTGAAACACGACATGTTCAGGCACTATACCAAACTTGGTGAGCTCTGCTAAGTATCGGATATTTGCCAGACGCACTTGGCCAAGAAACTCTTTTTCCTTGCGCCGTTGAAGACTGCGGAACTCGGAATCAAGGTAATCGACAAGGCCCTTGGGCACATCTGGCATGTACTGGCCCAGCGTAGCAACAAGACGCGCCCAGTAAGGAAGCAAATCGCTGCGGCCCTTGGGAACATCTGTCAAAGCCTTGACAAGACGATTGCGCGACGCCTTGGAATTTAGGAAACAAAAGTCAATGGCGATATCGTCAACAAGATCCTTGGTATTCATCAACGGCAGACGAGCAACCAGACCGTCAACCTGCGCACCAATAGACTTGTTGGCAATAATCATAGACTGTTCATCCATGGCTGCTGCCTCGGCCATAGGAGGAGCATCAGGGTCAATCTTCTTGCCAACTTGCTCGTCATTTTCCGACTTCTTCTTCTTTCCATCTTCGAGAAGAATCGGCGGCACACGACCCTTCAGATCAACCAGGTTTTCATAGAAACGACGCTCATCTTCGTCATTCCAGATACCAGCACCTTCGGCGAGAGACTTGAGATACTCGCCAGCCTTGACCAGGCCAATAGAGCCATTGGCATTTGCGCCAGTATCCATGCCATCTTTGAGATCGGGCATCTCGGCACCAAGAGCATCAGCCAGAACTTGCGCGCTCGCAACCAGACGCTCCTGGACTTTAAGCTGCTTGTCATAGCTTGCCTGGCGGTCTTCAAATACTTCACCAGCCTTGACATATGTCTCGGCGTTTTTACGTGCCTGTTCGACAATGGCCTTTTGGCTGCGAACCACGTGACGCTTGACATCTTCAAAGTACTTGCCCAAGATGTTTTTAAACTTGTTCTGGAGCTCAACAGGTGCAAACGGCGGTGGTGTATTTTCACTCGCGTCGTCCTTGGGGGTATGGGCAGGAGAGGATTGCTCTGGGTCTTCCGTAGACTTTTGTTCCTGAGCGGCAACTTCATCATCGTTGGCACGACGTCCATCGCCACCTGAAGGCTTGACGCCCAGGATATCCCAGCTAAATGCCTTGACAAAGATGATCAAAAGCGGGAGATTGGCGTGTTCACGGTCGTGGTTCAATAGATCCTTGAGTACCTCGTACGGAAACGGATCGGCCGATCCCGTGCGCACAGCGCGAGACTTTGTCTCGCCCGCCTTGGCAGTCGACGAAGACTTTGCAGCCGAGGCAACGTCATCTGGGCGGGCAACGTCGTCAAGCGTGCGTAATACGTCCACCAGCCACAGCTCGGTGATGACGCGGAGCAACACGCGCTGGCGCGGAATGCGCTCCTTTTCCGATTTTTCCCGCTGCTCTGGCGACAGGGCCTTCATGGCGCTGCGGTCAGGGCTAACCATGCCCTTGCCCAGCAACCAGCCGAGATATATGGTGAACTCGGAGGGCCCAAAGCGCTGGTGAAGCGCACTGGTGATTTCGACGCCAGCCTCGATATCGGCGGGGGTCTTGAGCTTGCAGAGACCTTCATAGCAGGCGGAGACGATCTCGGCGAGGTATTTGTGCAGGCTGAGAGTACGGATTTCCTGCAAAAAGGTAGGAAGCGTTGCGGCAGAAATAGCGGTGCGGAGACGCTTGATAAAGGCGGTGTTCTTCTTGAGCGAAGAGTCGAGCGACGAACTCACGGAGAAGACATCTAAAAAGTAAAGAGAGGCAGTTAGAATGCAATTGTAAATCCAGCGAGAATATAGGCGTATGGTCTTACTTTGATCACCTTCCCATGCCCGAGTGTTTAGCGATCTAAGAGAGTCTAGAGATGGGTCAGTTTCCTGGCTATATGCAAAAAGAAAATCTAAAAGATTCAAGTAGTTCCACATACGGCGCTTATCTCGGTCCATGGCACATAATAGAACTATGCTAGAGGAGCACAGAACACAGCAGGACGCAGCACAAGTCGTGAAAAGATGGAATCAATCAGACAGGGCTGACAACAAACAGAAGGGATGTATGTATGTATGTATGTAAATGTAAAGTAGAAATGACCGGCTGGCAAAGGCAGGGTCAACAGGGAAAGCAACAAGGAAGAGATTGGCAAAAGAGCTTGGTATCCATCAAGTGCAAATGCCGGGCTCAACGTAAAAAGGACGGCGCTGGCACGGCAAGTCCAGCATCGGCATCGGGGTGTGGTGTGGTGGGGGGGCGGTGTAGTTTGACGGACAGGGAGATTCGGCGAGCGGTAGATTCGGTCTGTCCGTCTGTCTGTCTGTGTCTGTCGGATGGAGCAATTGTACAAATGAGTAATGATTCGTAATTGAAGCTGACAGAAGAATCAGATCAAAGAAGAGAGAAAGAGAGAGGGGAGAATTGGTGTCAACGAATCGAAATAAAAGACAATTTCAAAAGTGCAGTAAATTGACGAGTTGAGATGCTTTGGAAGAGGTCAATAAAAAAATGAAAAATAAAAAAATAAAAATAAAACTCCCCGTTGGTGGTTAATTTGGTCAATGACGGCAAAATCTACAATAAGCTAACAACAAATACGATTGGTTGGAGGGGGTGGAGCTTGGCAACGAAATACATACCCTACTATGGACAAGGCTCTAAAGCCAAAAGAGGAAAGAAGAAAAAAGTCAAAGGCGGTCAAAAAAACAGCTTCAAGCACCCACCCAAAGCTCGCGACTAACCCTAAGAGTACGTATGTATTGGCCCCTCCGAAGCTCTACCGAACAAGATACCCCAGCCCCAACCTGCCTGTGGATGCGGATGATGCAAGCCATTTAGCAAGCTTTGAGAGCTTCAATTCTAGTGACAAATCAACTAGGGTTGAACAAGCGCCGCAACCAAGCATTTACGTGGTCTACATACTACATAGTATTGCGTGCTGTGTTTGATTTCTCATATGTGACTTTTTTTTCTTGTTTCTGTTTTTTAACTGATTATCTTTGGATTTGGCTTTCTTTTTCCCTTGCCTTTCGTTTTTCTCTTCTCATACTCCCTTTTTATTTTCTCCTTCATCGTACCCATATCAAACCACTCAACAATGTCTGAGCAAAAGTTCCCCGAAGTTCAAGGCGGAGGTAGTCTGATTCTTGCCTGGCAAATCCGCGGCAAGAAAGTCGTCATCGTCGGAGGCGGCGAGGTTTGTTTATGCCCTCCATTTCCCGCTATAAATCCATACATGTACATAATAGCTGACCCTCTCTCCCTCCAACCAGGTAGCTGCCGGTCGCATCCTGCACTGCCTCAACGCCGACGCCAACGTCGTCGTTGTCTGCCCGCCCTACGGGCTCTCCCCAGAAGTCGCCTACCGCGTCTCACAGCGCCAAGTCACACACGTGCCGCGCGTCTTTGAGCCCGCCGACCTCGACGGCGCCGACATGGTGCTCGTGGCCGTCGACGACCCGGCCGCGTCCACCGCCATCTGGAAACTGTGCAAGGAGAAGCGCATTCCCGCAAACATTGCCGACGTGCCTGACGAGTGCGACTTTTACTTTGGCGCTATCCACCGCGACGGCCCGCTGCAGGTCATGGTCAGCACTAACGGCAAGGGCCCGCGGCTGGCTGCGATTATCCGTCGCTGGATTGCGAGCCATTTGCCCAAGAATGCGGGAAATGCCATTGAGAGTATCGGAAAGTTGCGCGCCAAGCTGCGTGTGATTGCGCCGTTGCCCGAAGACGGTCCGAAGCGCATGAAGTGGTAAGTTTCTTTTTTTCTTCTTGTCTTCTTTTTTTTCAACTCCGCCTGTGAACTTTGCTTGAGCTGAGCCAGATGGTATCACGTAAACCCTTGACTAACCCTATCTAGGATGTCGGACGTCAGTGAAAAGTACTCGTGGCCGCAGTTGTGCGAGATGAATGACGAGGATATGGATAATGTGCTCACTTTCTATGCCAAAGACACTGTGCCCGAATTTGACGACTTGCTTGCCATGCGCAATGGCGACACCAAACTTGACGTCTTCGAGGGCTCCTATGGCTTTAGCGTTGGTATCTAATTGGGGATGATTCGTGTATATTGGTTTTTAATGGTATGTATGCAATGTGATGGAGGGGAGTACTAAACAACCGGACTGGGAGTATTCTGTGGTTTACATAAAACAAAATTTGGGTATATAAACTGGGATTCAAAAAGTAAATACCAAAACAAAACAAAACAAAAACAGACAAACATTTACTGGATATCATGAACACATCGACCGTCCCAATACTATCAACACAAAAGTCCTCACCCTAGACCTCAACGTTCAAATCATTACCGGATCGCAATATCTCGCACCTTTTCAATGCCTTGCTTCAACAAGTCTAACACTTCCCCGTCCATCAATCCGTGAACATAGCTCTCACCCATGAACTTGTATCCACCCGCAATTGGCCGCAAGACATAAAGCACCTGTCCACCCAACAACACAAACACCTGGTCTCCCTCTCGCGCGCTCTCTGGAACCAGAGCCAACCCATCCGACGTCCAATCCTTTTGCACCACGCGAGCTAGCTTTCTGCCCGTGCACGCAACTTTGACACCATCCAGCGGCGGTGGCTTAAACTGGTGGCGTGACCGCATCAGAGCTTCTGGATCCGACATGTTCTCGACAAGTGGCGTGCGACACATGGCTTCGTGGCCGGAAAACTCGATACCGGCAACAAGAACCTTACTAAAAGCTTCCATCTCTGTCTCGCCGGTAAAGTACGGATCGGTACCAATGCTGGCGTGCCATTGGCTGATGACGTGCTGCGTGTCGCCAGGCTGGAAGGCTGATTGAAGGTCGTACAGATATCCCACTCTATAGCCCTTAACATTGAGTGTACGGTCTGTTATACTAGCCAGTTGCTTTGGAGTGATCCCGAGTGCTTTGAGGTCGCTTTCACTGCCTGATGCCCGATACACTGACTTGATAGGATCGTCTTTGCTTGGCCGTGGTGTTGCTGACATGTCGGTAAAGTACTTGCGAAAAGATACTTGATATTGGCTCTGATAGCGCCAATCTGGTAGCCAAGATGGCAAACCCGTCATTCCGCCCTCTGGAAGCCCATCTGCACCAAGAAAGTTGAGCTTGTTGCTGTAGTTGCTGGAGCGGACATGCGACATGACTACATCTGTATACACTTCCAACAGATCTTTGCCGTAATCTGGATTCACGCCCTTGGAGTTTCCTGATGATAGCATGCCCAATGCGCCATACACTTTGTCGCGGGGGTCCGAAGCCTCGAAATGACGACATGACATCAGCACATCAAGCAACTGCAGCTCTGGAGACTCAGGCATCCGGTGATCCAGCATGTCTTTTATGCCGTAGACATATGACGAAATGCCATATATCAAGAAAGCTGACTCGTCGGGGTATAGTTGCGCCATGGCCATGAGCATGGCAAAGATGAGCACATCACAAAGATCAATGCGGACATCACCATAGACAATCCACGTGGGCCGGCCTGAAGTGATTTCCTGGATAACCCACATACGAGACCACCATGGCCGGGCAAAGAAGTCGCGTATGGCAGTCCACATAGCATGGTCTTCGACGTCTCCACAGACACAAAATTCATCGGCAAAGGTTTGGCCTGCCCAGGACGGGATATCGGCTAATGATCTAGATGGGACCAGAGAGTAATAGCGGCTCATTACCGCGTGGATTTTGGCCAAGGCCAGTGTGCTTGAGGCGCGGCTGGGATCTGCGCCCAAGACATGATCATCGTCGCCCACATAGGCCATGATGCAGGCAGACTTGGCATATATGGAGCCCATGCAAGCAACCTGGTGACTTTTTTCGGCTTCATCGGACTGGTTGATACACAAAGCATCGGCCCATATGTAGTGTGACGGCCAGCTGTCGCCGCCCTCGGTTGACACAGGACTCTGGGACGTCTCGGAGCCAGTATTGTAGGCTTCGTCTGCACTCAAATCCAGACGGAACTGTGCTAGGGCAGAGAACAAATTATAGGTAACCAAAAAGCCAGCGCCATTGACCGAGACTGCAGCGACGTCCTCAGGATTACCCCACGTATAAGAGAGGGCAGTGTACTTGGGGGCGTTGTCGGCACGGAAAACGTGCAGCTTAAGTTCAAGCGGTGCCGAATCTTGATCGTCATCAAACGAGCCGGCGGGGCATGGGAGAACCTCGACTAGGCGAATCTCGTCACGGCGTAGCGCCCGATTGTAGAGTTTCGTCATGGTGGGCGTTATGCAATCGAATTGTATTGTAGACACTAAGGAAAAAAGGAATATGCAGCTGTACCAGACAGTGCAACAAAAATAGAACAAGAGAGTCGCGAAGCGAGTTGAACAAAGAGCTATATTCCTTGTTATCGCGAAGGTGCGAGTAACTTGAGCTAGAAATAGATTAAAGGCGGAGGGGAAAGATAAAAATAAAACACAGAGGAAAGGACTGCCCGGTTTAGAGTGGCATAATATGCAGCAGCACAGCGCAAGGACATATGACGAAAGAAAGTTGGAGGGGTTAAAAAAGGACCTGGAGGAAGAAGAGAAGAGAAGAGAGCAAGATGTGACTTTGATGGCCTGCCACCGAAAGAAATAGAATGAGAAGAAGAAGAAGAAGAAGAAGAAGAAGAAGAAGAAGAAGAAGAAGAAGAAGAAGAAGAAGAAGAAGAAAAGTTGGTAGTTGAAAGGAAAGAAAAAGAAGAGAGGAGAAGGGAAGTTACAAAAAGATACGAATTGCGAGCGAGTTTACCGGTATGTACGTAGTACATACGTATGTATACATAAATACAGGTACCATACGTACTGAAGAGAAAAAAAAAAAGTGGCAAGCACTTCAAGATCAATAATACATACAACTGAAAAATACCCAGGAAATAACTGTGGGCCCAAGTTCTCCCGTCCTTCCTTTGTTACAAAGTCTACATAGTCAGAGGCCAACACTGAGAAAGGAGGCTTGCATATCGCATCGTTGACTGAGTAGTTGGAGGCTATGTATGTACATGGTTAGAAGAGGTCAAACCCGGCTTATCGTTATTGAACACAAATTTTCTGTATTATCTTGACAAAAAATGGCAAAAGTAACAAGAAAGCAGAAGCGAGAAAACTTGCGAGCTGCGAGCTTTAAGCGCTCGCTTTGCAGATTTTCCTTGCAACCCCAGCTTTTTTTTTTTTTTTTTTTTTTTTT
>CM069898.1:1494158-1511790 GCA_036034705.1 Thielaviopsis punctulata | reverse complement strand
TTTTTTTTGTTGATAGCCGGTAACAAGGGGGAAAGAGAGAAAAGATAAACAGCTGTACGTACATGTATGTACATACATGTACAAGTACATATACAAGTATATGTACTGTCTTGTACTAGAGAAAACCGACAAGGAACAGGGCTCAAAGCTCACTCAAGTCAAAGTCACTAACAAGAAAGCACTTTACTATTGCCATACAAGTACACTTTGCACACCAGAAATCAACCGAGAAATAGGTACGCAAACCAAAGTGAATGAAGAATGGACTAAGGAGTTGAAGATAAAGGGGAGCACCGAGAAATCAAGTAAGCAAGTGTCACTAACAGCAGCTAGCAGATGGTTGGAGCAGGAGCTCGAGTTGTTAGAGCTATGTACTCCGTACTACTTGCATGCTTATGTATTTATGTGCTTGTAGTACGTACCAGTACATATATGGTTAAGTGTACATACAGAGTATGTATGTACATAGTTGCTCAAAAGGGGAAACGCTAAAAGAGGCGACAGCGGCAATTGAGAGCTCATTGTTTTTGTCTGTTCGCCAGTGGCTTTCTGCTTAAAAAGAAAAAGAGGTCTAAGCGTAGATTATATATAAGAAAAGTACAAGGTATACCAGTACATACTACTACTACTACATATGTACATAGTAAAGACATAAGCACAGTACGTAGTACAATACAAGTGCATTATCCAGACAGACCGGAAAAAGATAAATACATACCAAGTCATTCGATTGTTGCAGCAAAGGACGAGTGGCAATACATACATACATACATCTACCAGAGAATCTCCACTTCTATGTATGTACGTAAACATACTTGTATGTACAAGTACCTTGGGAACCATCAATCATACGACCACGCAAAATAAGAGTTCCAGCCATTTGCCTTTTTGAATGTTAAGATTCTCCTTAATTCTTAGGTTTCTCATATCCTCTTAGACCCTGCAGAAATTCTATTCTCGTTTCTGCCAAGCTTATTTCAGGTTCTTCAATTTTGGAGAGACTTAAACACGTTGCCAATGCTGCTGTTGTTGCTTCTCCCCCATTATCTCCTTTGGTTATGTATGGTATATGGTCACTGCGTCACCAGACAATCAAAAGAACCTAGTATTTCTTCTTTTGTTGATGTTGGCTTTAACCGTCACTGACCCCATGGTATGTACCAGTGTGTACGCGAAGAAGAAAAAAAAACTCATACTCGTTGTAAAAAGAAAACCTGCAATACGGGAAATTATGTGTATGAAAACTTGGTAGGACTTGTAACGAGAAAAAGAAAACATCAGCAATGGAATTATAATCAGAGCTAGGCGAGGTCTTGTTTTGTCATACTTAAGTATTGTGCACGTATGTACATACATGCAATACATACTGAAATGCACACAGTTGCTCTCAGTAGGCCACGGGAACACAGCTACAAAATAAGTACAGTATGTACTTGTAGACACCTTAATCATACAATGGCCTCCGGCTGCCAACTTGCTATCCCCGCCCCAAACCAGTCAAAGCAGCCAGACAGATATTCCGCTCCCTACCGTAATGTTTACCAACCTGTGACTTGAAAGACACGTATTGTATGGTACTTGTATTTACGTAATATATCCAAAACTCTGGGTCACCTGCTTCTACCTCACACACGCCATGAAGATACAAATACGAAAAGTACATGGCCTTATCAGGGGGGAAACAATGTGATGGCAACTAAGCATATACATACATACATATGTAAGTTATTTCTTTTATTCATTTTTTTTTCTTATCAAGGGGTACCTCATCTCACGAGACATGAAAACAAAAAGAATGAAGAACTATCTTCCTTCCTCCCTCCCCTCTTTCACAGCCATTCGGAGAATACAATCTTTTTATATTCCCCCTTCCCGGTTTTTGTTTTGTACTTCTTAAAAAAAAAAAGCCCCTATCCTTGGAATTATTCCCGGTATGACCTTGTGGGTAAGGGGGAGGGGGGAAGGAAGAGAGCAATATGGCGTTATCAATTGACAAGTCTCGGCTGTGTAAGGTTTTGCCAGTATATATTTTCCGTGGCCGAGGCAGGGCCTCACACTTAAGTCTACATATCAGGTCAGGTAGGTTATTTAACAGCGTTATGAAAAAAGATTCGGTTACAGAATAAACCGTAGAATAAACTTACTTTGCTCCGGACAAAAAAAAAAGTCGGTGTCAAGTCTCTTACCCAGACACTATTAACCCAGCCAACCCCGTCACGCATGCAGTAGGTTTAATGATCTGCATCATGTGCTTCCCAAACAACCATAGAGACCCATTGCCCCTAAATGCTGCTTTTTGTTTGATTACAAGTACATACATACACATAATGTGTGCCTTGTTTTTTTTTTTTTCTTCTTTCCATCCAATGCCAAGTTGCAGTCTGAATTGTCAAGACCAGGATAACGTTGTCGGTTTGTGCAAGCTTGAAGTAGCAATATTTGCTCTTTTGTTTCGGTACCTAAATAGAGAAAAATCCGGTAACCGACTTAGTAGAACCGTACAAGTATACATAGTACATAGTAGTGGGCTAGCTATCTCCCCAAACGGAGAGCAGTATATTATAGAGTCAAATAAATAAATAGTACATAGTATGTACATAGCATAAATGCCAGTACAAGAACATCAGGGTATTGGCACTTGTCAATCAGTCGGAAGTATACAAGTAAAGCAATGTTTCCTTAACATACAACAAGAAGCGAGCACGGAAGTTGAAGGGAAGGAAGAAGCGAACTGTCAATTTCCGTGCTTATTTTGCGAGAGAGAAAATGGCGAGTTTTCTCATTTCTCTATTGTACTTGTACATGCATAGTGTAGCTTGTAAAACATAAACCCTGTATAACCCTAAAAATGTCGTGAGATTTGAATTCCGTAATTTTGATGACAACTCCCCCAAGTCATGAAATCCAATGAGAGTACTCATATAGCAAGATCAATCGGCTCTCCTGAGAATGAGGTTTATTAGGCTTCTCACCTATGCAAAAGATTAACATGAAAGAAAGATTATTTCGACCCCATAGAAACCCTCTTCTCATACGGAACGCTTGTACCTGCTCTTCACGCCACAACATAAAAGAAAATCAATTTTGGCAAAGACTTGAAAGTTTCAGACTTACCTTTATACATACCAAAGGTCCCTCAAATTGCAACCTCAAGGCGCAGAAATAAAAACCTTGGGCTGTCCTTAACTTATTCGGTACCAGGCTGTCAGCCATGAAAACCAGCTGACTCTAAACAAGATCAAGTCGCGATTCATTTTTGGGTGCCCGTTGCTTGTGGCTCCCAATCTAACAGCACTTGTGGTTAAGTGAGTTATGGTAGCAGTTGAAACAACGTATGTACATACCTGTGTAGGGCAGACAAGCTGTCTGGTGTTTCTTACATGGTGTTATGCCTCAGATGCAGGGGATGACAGAGATGCCACCGATGAGCTCTGCTCTTCTTGATAAAATAACAGAAACGAAGACATAAATTAAAGACGCTGGTGTCCTTGGTATTCTTGGTTTCAGTTGTCTCTTGAGATTTGTACTATGTATGTTCCAAGCCGTGATAGCAAGGTCTCTGAATGCCTTGTCTTAAAAAAAACCTTTGCACCTGATCTGGCATTTGTTTTTCTACAAAGATATCTGTCACATAATTTTGGAAACCAGGGAGAGGTCTCTGAATTGAGATGGCTAGCATTGTAGATGTGAAGTAACCTGTGAATCTTGGTTGTTTTTACCAGTGTTTTTTGTTTGGTTAATTTTGATATTTCTCTATAACCAATTTCACAAGCCAAGTCAATATCACACGTCCTTGTTGTGTCGTTTCTTTCTATCTCTGTCTTGGATTACTTAATCTTGTGGTACACGGGACTCCTGATATCCCTTTTCTATTTTTTTTTTTCCCTGGCTGTAGACAATTTTGCCTATTTTGGTTATTTGAAGTACTTTTGTGATTCCAAACTTTTGGAGCTTGTGTTGTACAAGTACATATACATATATATTATTCATTTCGACGCCACCAACTCCTTTTCTCTGAGCATTACCTTGCGTTGACTTCATGTCACACATTTCGAAAGTACTTTTCATCGGTTGTTTTATATAATGATAATAAAAATCTTCAAAGAAACAGACGAAAAAAGGCTGGCGTAAAAGTACCGCGCAGAAGTTGCAAAACCCTAATACCACAAAACTAGGGTCTAACATGTAAGTCGTACCACGTACCTCTTTATTGCCGTCTACAGGTTGCTTATTAGCCCATTAAACAGAAAAAAGAGACAAAATAGAGAGAGCAGAAAACAGAAAAGATCTACAGTGACATGAGAAAAGAGTATCTTAAGTTCCCATGGCCGCTTAGTAGTATTTTGATAATTCTTGCCTGTGGTAGGAAATGCAGAGTCCTGGAAGTGGTCTGTTCTTGGGATACTCATTGATTGATCACCGCCTTTTGCACTTGTTGGAACCTTAGAAACGTTCAAAATACTACTTAAAAGGTCAAAAACACATCGGAGATGCCATGGCAGATGCTACGCGGACTGTATGTATGCCTTGTTTGTGGCCCTATGATTTGTATAGTTCAATTCAAACAAGGTAAGACAGCGCACATCACAATTCGTAGTTTCTGGACTTGCAATGCAGGACTTTGAAACCGAGGATTTTAAAAAATAATAATTAGAATACATGTAAATGTAAAGTGAGAGAGAGGGGGAGGGGAAGGGGGAATGGATGCCCCCTCTGGCTGGCACTGTTGGGTTAGTTTGCTTTTCTCAAACACGCCAGAGAAACGGGCGGCAGTTGTTCTGAGGACTCGGCTACAATACGCATGTGTTTGAATTCTATAGTCTACAGGACAAAATTACCAGTCAGTTGGCGGTCTAGACGCTCTTTTTTTCTTTTGGGGGGGGGGGTTATAGGTTTCTTGTGCCTTGTCAAGTGAAATACCGCGGTTGAGATTTTTTAGGAGACTTGATTTTGCAAGGTGTATTTTTTTTTTTCCTGAGCGGCTCTGTCAAGACGAGTTATTATTGCGGATGTATGAAACTTCATATACAGAGTACGTAGATATGTTGTTGTGTACTATATGATATAGATGAGTACAGTGTATAGGCTGACTTGGGCATGCAACTGAAAGAGAAGCCGAGTGTTTAGTTGAAATCAAAGGCTGCCTAAAACAGCGGGAAACGGGATGGACAGAAGCGTTTGTCAAGTACATATATGACAGGGGGGGTTTTTTTTTTGTGGCAAGTAAAGAAAAAAAAAAGAAATAAATAAAGGAATATATACCTTGTTAAACCCTAGCTTTCGGTACCACACCTCCACGTTCCGTTTTTTATTTTATTTTATCTTTATTAATAAAAGGAATAAGTGGGAAAAGGCTTCCCTTTGCCGGCTTACCAAGCTCTGTTCCCTTCGAGTGCTTGTTTCAAGACTCTATGACGGCCGTGTTTTCTTGGTTATGGGACTGTGCTGAATGGAGTGCTTAGAGTCAGTCAATCTTGACGGGACAGAAAAGAGCTGAACAGAATAAAAAGAAACAAACAATAAAAAGCAAGTACATATGTATCTTGAATCGAATAATGCATAGAGATCCCCCGGGGGAGACAAAACTGAAGCATGCCGTTCTTTCCCCTTCACGCTAATGGGTTGATAACAAATTTGAATTGAACGGAAAACAATAAAACTAGAAAGAGCACAAAAGGAAGAGAAAAACTTCCTGTTGCGGCAACTACTCCTACTTGCACGAAAGACGAAAGTAACTGCCCCGACGGACCAACAAGGCAAGGGGCAGAAAAAGGAAAGAAAAGAAAAATCAAAAAGGTATGTTATTGGTTACATTCGCCTTCCTTCTTGCTTCGGGACAAATACATATGTACGTGTGTACCTGCTTTGATTCTGTATCTACAGCAGCAGGAGAGCAGCAAGAACAGATAGATCCATGCCGCTTCGTAGTTGCCTTGTGCGAGTCTCTCTCTGTATACTATGTACATGCATATGTACATACACATATACACATACATATGGTCCCCTCCGGAAACCCATTCTGCTAAACCCTTTTCCCTGGAAACCCTCTCTTCTGGTTTCTCTCTCCGCCATATGCACGTACATAAACCACAACATACACAAAGAACCTCTGTTCCAATACCACCACTAAATATATATTCTCCCGTCCTTTGTTTCGTCTCTGTACTTTCGCTACTACTTGTACAAGTATACATACATACGTATGTACATATATGCTTGCACAAACTCTGCCTTGTCTTGTCAAGCCTTGTCTGACATGGCCTGTTCCAACCCTTGTTCTTCTCTTTAGTCTACCCATCCATCCTCTCTCGCTCTCTCGGCCACTGTTGCATTGATGCTTTATTTGCTTCTGCATAAACTAATCCAGCACTCTTGTTCGACCGCGGCATTCCCTGCTCGCACCAATTTATTCCTTATTTCTTTCCTGCGTGGTTTAACCAAGTCTGTCTCGCTACATACATATTCCAACTTGGCAGGGCCTTGAACATTTGCCGGTCCAGTTCTGTCAGACAACTTCCACAGATTGATTTTCTTGATAAAACCCGCCGGTCTGGCTCTTCCTCCACCGTCTTCGAGACTCCGTTCTGGCTCTCTATCTTCTTCATTTGTGTTTCTGTGTTCTTGCTCTCAAGTTAGCTTTGGCCTATATCTGCCAGGACAACCAACGAGCAAGTCAGTATCCAAGAGCAGGATTCATATCTTGGACTTTCTGTTTTCTTTTCTTCCATTCATTCTTTTCTGTTCTGTTCTATCCGACGACCGACGAGTTGACTTGTCCACAGAGCTAGGCCTCTATCAACATACATACATACATTCACCACCTCCATTCGTTATCACGCCATAATGGATTTCCTTTCTAATATCGCCCAGCGCGCGGTCGTAAGCATCGTTGAGCGCGACAAGTTGCCCGTTCGCTTTGTCAAGATTGAGACCAAGCCCCTTGTCCGTACACACTTGATTATCAACTGCATACTGGCATTCTTTACTGTTTCCGTCGTCATATTCCGCGTTTACAGTCGTGTAACGGGCAACTCCAAGTTCGGCCTGGACGACCTTTTTGTGTGCTTAGCATTGGTATTATTTGCCTCGCTCTGCTGTTCAGTAAAGCTCTCTGCTAACCTTTACTAGCCCCAAGGTCTGGCTATGCTTGTTATTCAAGGACTGGTAAGCTTTTTCTCTATCCCCCATGCTCCAAGATTCCGCAGCTAACAGTCTACTTTTATAGTGTATGTCAAGTTCCCCGCCATTCTACCCAGGACTATTACTGACAAGCTATAGACTCTTCGCTTGGTGTTGGCTATCCTCTCAGCGTCACAATGGCCAACATGCCTCTTATTCTTAGAGTAAGTCTTATTCTTTCAATCTCCTAGATTCACAAATACTAACTCTTCAGCTTCTTGTTGCCTACGAGCTCATCTTTGCTACAAGTACCCTAACCATTAAGCTCTCGGCTCTCTTCTTCTACCTGCGTGTCTTTGTCAACCGCAGCCTGCAAATAGCCACCAAGGGCGTCATGGTCTTTGTGCTTTTGTGGTCTGTTAGCAATATTTTGCAAGTCTTTTTAATTTGCCGCCCCTTCAAGGCTACCTACGACTTATACACCAAGGGTACCTGTGGCAACCAGATTGCATCCTTCATCGCTATCGGTTCCTTCAACGCCGTTACTGATGTCATGATTCTGCTGCTTCCCATCCACACCGTGTGGACTCTCAAGGCCCGCCTCGGCATGAAGATTGCCCTGACTGGCGTCTTTATGATTGGTTTCCTCGTGACAATTGTGTCCATCTGCCGCATCTACTCGCTGACCACTCTCGACATGGCCACCAACCTGACGGGTACCATGGTCTACGCCTCCTTCCTGTCAGCCACCGAGCCGCTTCTGGGCATCCTGTGTATCTCCCTGCCCATGCTGCGTCCTACCACTCACCTGCGCTGCCTAGGCATGCGCACTGCCAACGACTCCAACAAGCAATCCAATCCTGAAGACCTCAAGACCTTTGGTAGCTCGGGCAAGCCGCGCCGTCTGCCGGATGACTCGTTTGCCATGGAGACCATTTATGCCGAGAACATGCAGGTTGGATACACGGTAGAGACGACACGGGCAGAGTCGCGTCACTCGCAAAACACGCACGGGTCTGAGACCGAGTTAACTTCTTCCAAGGAGCAGGAGGAGGATCACAGCATCACGGTGCAGCGCAAGTGGGTGGTGTCCCATGTTTAATCCCCTTTCTTTTCTTCTTTTTGTTTCCCTTCTCTTCATGTTTCCATTTAAACTTTTACTATTTATTTTCCCGTATAAAAGTCGCTCTTCTGGCCTTTTGCTATTATTTGTTCTTTTCGTTTCGTTTCGTTTCGTTTGCTACGAGTCACGTTGCCAGTTGATGTTCTTCTCCCCCTTTGGGCCACTTTTTACTTCTCTTGCTCCTTTTTTTTCTGCTTTCTATATCCTACCTTTGCGGAGTCTCTTGATATTCTACTGAAAGAAATATATCTGATGAATCTTTTCTTTCTTTTCTATTGGAAATACGTTGACGCTTGTTAATACTTTGTGGCGTGATTGATGTTCCTATATGTAGTGCGGAGCGAAAGGAAAGTCATGGTGGTTGTTACACCGACAGGTCTATTCCTGCCAAGGAACTTTGGTTTGTGGCTAGAACAGTGTTGGGTTACACCGGCCCTTTTTCTTCTTCAGATGAGGGGATTTATAACATGCTACAACCATTTAGCTGCACCCATGATCCAGATTGGCTGAGACCTATCTGCCATTAGTTTGTCAGTTGTACTACATAGTACAAAGCTACCAATGAATGTATAACTTGGTGCAAAAATTGTTTCTTTTTCGACGTTCCACAAAGTAACTAAATTACAAACTAGTGGATCGTCAACATCCTAACCAAATATTTCTATGATATGAGATCTAATCTTCACGATGCCTAAAGGTAAACCAATAAGTACATTACAGTTGTCAGCCCCCAAGGCCAGCTGCAGATAAGGGTTACCGGAATAACTTGAACCCTATATTTGTGAAATAGGGTTAATTGCCCTAGTCCTCTTTCGTTCCTAGTTCCTAAGGTTGAATGTGCCTGCATGGGGTTATCACACACTATTATATACATACATATATGTGTATCAGTTTTTTATCGCGTCATATTCTTAGGTTTCTGTATTCTTTTCCTACGCTAGAGAACGGGGCAAAAATCTGAATAACATACAAGTCAAGACGAGAACAAGAAGCCCGTCACATTTGGGTGGGATGAAGGTTGGGAGTATGTATAGAGATATGCTGGGACCTGTGTTGCTTAAGTGACAAGCGGGATTCAGTTGATGAAGTTGTAGGAAAGAGTAAATCTGCAGTGGGTAGTTGGCAGTTGTTAAACTGACAAGACTTGGACCAGCATGGGATGGGATTAGTCAGGCCATGCATCACGATTCTTTTTTTTTTTAAAAAAAAAAAGAACCTTATATAATCTTTAGTCATTGGTATCAAAGCGGGGTCCAATCATCAACAATGCGCCCTCAGCGCATAGTGTGATAGCAAAATTGTGGCATGGCTAAGTTGATGAGAGTAAGAAATGTGAAAGATGACATTGGGCTGATCACAAACCTGGATACGCCCTGAAAGCTAGGCAGTTGAAGGATACTACCCAATGCAGAAACCCAGCGGGTCATTGTGCATGGGTATTGTATGTATGTATGTACACACATAGTACGCATATGTAGCAAACATGGTTGTCGGTTAACAGCAGCAGAAAAGAACAGTGATCTGTGGAGATGGCAAAGTGGTGCGGTAGTTGCTATGCGGGATGGATTGAGTTGCCTACGGAGAAAAAGAAAAGCGTGTACTTGTATGTACATACATACATATGTAGTACATGCATACAGAGATATGTATGATGATACATACTTGCAAGGCGGCTGAGTCTGTCACAACCTCCAAGTTACTGTTTTATTCTGTTTGATGATGCAAAGATTGTTTGTTTCCCTCTCTCCGCAAACGTCTTTACTATGTATGTACATACAGAAACAGAAAAAAGAACAAAGCAAATGTTGGTTGGTGTTGCATCTCGTTGGATTCATTCAGCAAGCGAGGAGCCGTTTCTTTTTAGGCCAACCAAGATATCACCTTATTGGGAATAAGGTCAATGACCTTTACTCTCTCTCCCTCTCTTTGCTGTTTCTTTTTTTTTCTCCATCACGTTTTTTTAAACGCCCGAAAAAGAAAAAAAATCCAATATTTGCTCGCTAGCCATCCCCCCCCCCCAAATCCATCAAGATCATGATACCCAATGTCAGACAAGCGGCCGCTCAACTCTACCAGTTGCTTCCTCATCAACCTGCGTATCGACTTTGCTTGAGCTTGAGCTGTTTCTTTGAGAAAAGAAAATTATAAAAAAGACAAAGTCCTCAGTCTTCAATGGCAATGTGAAAAAACGACTTCACCACCTCCATCCTCAGCCCTCTTTCACTCCCTCTTCTTCCACAATACTGAACCCCTCCGTTGAAACCACAAAAGTGCTTGGCATAATGTCTTGGTCTTCTCTGCGGGCTCTGGCCCTTGGGTTCCTGCTGGCCGCACCTGCACTAGCCGTGCCCTACCAGAACAAAGTGCTTCGCCGTGACATTGAAATCTCCAATGCCACTTCCTCTGCCTCTGCTACTGCTGCCACAAGCACCGCATCTGCCTCGGCCCCCATCTTCTCCGCCACCCAGATCGGCTGCTACATCGACTCCACCGGCGGCCAGCGTGCTCTGGACGGCGTCTCATCCGCCTCAGTCTCCATGGTTGCCCAGCTGTGCGCTGCTGCCTGTGCCAAGTCCAAGTACTTTGGCCTCGAGTACGGCGACGAGTGCTGGTGCGGCAACACCATTGCGTACAACGCACCCCTGGCTCCAAGCGCGTCCGAGTGTTCCATGCCATGCTCGGGCGACGCGAATGCTACATGTGGCGGCAGCCAGCGCATCCAGATCTACCTAACCCCAGACTACATCGCGCCCGCACCCGCCACAATCTCCGGTACGCCGTACCTCGGCTGCTTCCAGGAGGCCGCAACGCGCGTGCTGCCAAACCGCGCGCTGGCCCAGGCCAACATGACAGCGGAGATCTGCCTGGCCAATTGTGTCGGGTACTTGTACTTTGGCACCGAGTACGGCAACGAGTGCTGGTGCGGCAACAACAAGCCTGATTTGCTGGCAGACGCCACCGACTGCTCCATGGTGTGTGCCGGCGACGATGAGCAGCTGTGCGGCGGCCCGGACCGGCTGACTGTTTACGGTCCGCAGGCTATCAAGCAGGACACGCTGCCGTCCATCGCCGGATACGCCTACCAGGGCTGCTACTCTGACAGTGCCACGGCGCGCGTGCTCACGGGCAGCTTCTACTATGACGAGGCCATGACGCTGGAGATGTGCGCGACCGACTGCTCGCTGTACGAGTACTTTGGCGTCGAGTACGGGACGCAGTGTTACTGCGGCACTTCAGTGAGCAACACGTCGGCAATCATGCCACCGACCTCGTGCACCATGACTTGTGGCGGAAACAGCTCGGAGACATGCGGTGGGTCTGACCGCATCAGTCTGTACAAAAACACCAACATGACAACGTCGGTGGGCAACGCCGCCAACGCTACTGGCTACACCTACTCGCAGTGTTGGACCGACTCGGTGTCCAGCCGTGCTTTGACGGGCGCCTCGACTTACGCCAACGACATGACGGTGGAAAAGTGCGCGGCCTTTTGCTCTGCATCGGGCTACACCATTTTTGGGCTGGAGTATGCCACGCAGTGCTACTGCGGCAACGCGCTGGCAGCCGGAGCGGCAGCACCCTCGTCGGGCTGCAGCAACGTGTGCGGCGGCAACGCAGGCGAATGGTGCGGAGGGCCGGACCGTCTGAGCATCTACGTGAAGAGCCCGCTGAGTATCAACGCGTGCGGCGACCTATCCAACGCGGTGCTGCAGCAGGGCAGTTTTGAGTGCGGCGCACTGGCGTGGACGCTGACGACCACGGGCCAGGTGGGCTTTTCGCTAGGCAGCGGCCACGAGTCAGCCGAGGCGCTGGCCATCACGGTCGATTGGTACACGCTGCCGGTGGCGGGGGTGACGCCGACGGGGTCTATTTCGCAGACGCTGAAGACGCAGACGGGCACACAGTACACGCTGGGTTTCTGGGTGAAGAGTTCGGACGGTCCGGGCAATTCGTGGACGCTGGCGGTTGCAGGAGAAGAAGTCTCGGGGGCGGCAGACGGGGCAGATTGGACGGAGAAGACGGTGGTGTTTACGGCGACGGGCGGAGATGAGCTAAGGATTTCCATTGAGGGTGGTGAAAACACGTATGGAGAGTTTTACTTTGACAGTTTTGTTGTTTCGCAGGCTGTGGTTGCTTAGGTGGCTGCTTAACTGTGGGCCGGCTGGTGGGTTGTTGGTTTGAGGGTTGAGGGTTGAGGGTTGAGGGTTGAGGGTTGAGGGTTAGTTGGGCAGTGATGTTGTGTACGTAATATTATTATTGATTTTATTGTATTTCATAGATAAAAACGGAAACTAAACCTAGTGGATAAAGCGCGGATGATCCCGTGAGGAATCAAAGACGGAAGGAGCGTGACGTATGGATGGGTATGGATGGGTATGGATGTGGATGTGGATGATTGTATGTACATAACTTGCTCTTTCTTGTTTTGCAAAAAGTAGTGACATTCAAAATGGACACACGAGTTGCAGTTGCATACACCACATGTACATGGTATATTTTCATGTACATACATATGTACATACATACATACTACGTACATACATATATACTCGTAGCACTTAGTAAGTTACAACAAAAAGCCCACTTTGTATTGGGCATGGATGTGTGATGATTCCTCATCATTGCATGTCCTTTTTTTTACTTGTCTGTTGAACATAAAAGCCATGCGTGCAGTTCGTTTGTCTATTCCCCAACCCAGCCCTTTAAATTCGCAGATATAATCTTGAAAAGAGCCTTTTCTTTTTACCGTCGCACAGCCTCTAATTCCAGCACTTCTATACCAGCCTAAGATACCCGTCATAGCCTTACAAAGTAACCTTCGCAAGCATGTCCTCTCCGCCTGAAAGCAAGTCTCCTAAAGGGAAGTCTCCTGAAATCAAGTCTCCTGCAAAGTCGCCCAAAAGTTGTCCGACACCCTCTGAAAAATCTGAAGAGTCGGGCGCACAAAGCCCTGCCAGTGAGAGCCCACAGCAGCTCGGACCGGAAGGCATCGAAGTGGTCCGTCACCCCTTTCCGTCACCAAATAAACCCAACTACTAAAATGGTTACACAGGATGGCTACGATGACGAGTCTGGTATCATCATGGGGTGAGTTTCTGCAAGAAATCACAGGAAAGCCTATACATACTAATCGAGGTAGGTCTGTCGTCACAGACACGACTTCTCTAAGGGACTCAATAATGGCGTACAAGTTTGAGAACAACAGACGCTATTATGCCTTTCAGGATGGCGCATACTAGTAAGTCTTTATCCCTTTGGTGTAAGCCAAAACTAACCAAGCAGCTCGCCCAATGATGAGACGCAGCAACGTGCCGAGGATCTCATGTAGGTTTCCCTTGACTAGCATTGTTAACTGCAACTGCGACTAATCAAAAAGGCACGAAATGTTCACCATCATCCTCAACGGCAACTACACCATAGCCGAGATTCCAACCACTATTCAGAAGGCCCTAGATATTGGTACCGGTACGGGTATGTGGGCTATGTAAGTTTTTCTCTTTCTCTTTCACTCTCTCTTGTTCTCTTTATTATTATAATTCTTCATCTTCTTCTTCTCCTGCCGCCACTGTTAAAACCAACATCATTCAACACACATTTAACAATACCCAGAGACTTTGCCGACCGCTATCCCGGCACGGAAGTCGTCGGCGTCGACCTCTCGCCCATCCAGCCACACTTTGTCCCTCCCAACTGCAAATTCGAAGTCGACGACATCACGCGCGAATGGACCTACGGCCATAACTCCCTTGACCTAGTGCATGTGCGCGCCATGACCGGCTGCGTGCCCGACTGGGTCTTTTTCTACAAGCAGGCAGCACAGGTGCTCCGGTCGGGCGGCATCATCGAGCATATGGAGCTGTTTGGCATTGCGCATAGCGACGACGGGTCGCTGAAGCCCGACTCGCCGCTGGTGCGCTGGGTGCGCGAGTTTCGGCGCATCGGGGACGCCATGGGCAAGAGCTTCTTCTTTTCTGATACCATGGAGCGCGACATGCAGGCAGTCGGGCTGGAGACTACCATAACCAAGATCAAGGTGCCGATTGGACCGTGGGCAAAGGACCCCACGCTGAAGTTGTGGGGGGATTGGAATCGGCAGTTTCTGCTGATGGGTCTGGAGGGTTTTGCCATGCGTGGGTTGACGGAGGCTTTGGGATATTCCTACGAGGATGCGCAAGTGTTTATTGCAGAGGTGCGCGCGCAAATCCAGGATCCCAAGGTTCATTCTTATGTGTACTTGTAAGTTCGGTTTCCCTCTCATTCATGTGAGTGGATAAATGCTAACAGTACTACAGAGTTGCTTGCGTTGGCCTGAAGCCATAGTCAGTTTAGCCATGCACTAGAAGTTGCCGCTTAATGATATATATCAGAAAAGTTAAACGGCCAATGCAGGCCTAATTCATTAAAAATAGGTATCCGTAAATTAATAAAAAAAAACATGCGAGAATATGCAGTCTCCCCTCATCCGCCATCTATTTTCCATTCCCTCCTTTTACTACAGAAGGGCAGCAACAGCAGCAACCAGGGCCGCACCAACGGGAACAGCCACGGCAGCAGCACCGCTCGACTTTTCAGACGAGGAAGTCGACGACGCCGACGCAGCCGAGCCAGATGCAGAGCCCGAGGCAGAGGCAGAGGCAGAGGCGGCGGCGGCAGAGGTGGTGGCAGCAGCAGCAGCAGCAGACGAGGTAGCCTTGGACGCCGAGCCCGAGGCAGAAGCAGAGGCGGAGGTGGCGACGGCAGTCGAGGTGGTGACGTACTGCGAGGCAGCGTTGCAGTAGGCAACGACCTGCTGCTGGGCAGAGAAAGCGCGGTCGTCGTTGGGGCAGTTGTTGTAGCAGCTACAAAACGCGTGTTAGCTTGTCTATGATTTCTTTTATGTGATTGTTTTGGGTCCCGGAGGAAGGAGGAAGGAAGCATGTTGGGAAATAATAATAATAATAAAAACGTACGTAGAAACGTCAGTGTAGGCGGCGCACAGGCAGGACCAGTCGTTGCCAGTGCAGGCGTCGACCTTGGGCTGAGTGCTCTTCAGGCAGGCGTCAACAATGTACTCGGCAGCGCACGAGGAGTCGGCGGCAGCAACGCCCGAGACGGAAGCGGCAACGGCAAAGGCAGCAGCAAAGAACTTCATGGTGACAGTTGAGAGGGCAAGGCACAAGAACAAGTTTGGATGAATTATAAAGAAAAAGAAGGTCAAGAAGAAAAAGAAGAAAAACGAGAGTTGGACGTGAATTAAATAATTGTACGTGAATAACAACAAAATAATGAATGAATGAATAACGTATCTGACGTGATGGGGTAAGAAAAAAGAAAGAAAGGGAACAAGAACAAGAACGGAGGGCGAGTCCAAGGCATGTTATATGTTGTTCCCTTTCTCTTGACTTTTTCTTCGGGTATTTATGTAATTAATTAGGATTTCAAGATGGCTTTTACTAAATTTCATGTGCTTATTATTCTTGGCTGCGTTTGTCGGGCACAGCACCAAATCAAAAATGCCCAAAGCTTTGTATTTTACTTGGTATCACTAGTAGTACTCATACGTAGTGTGTATGTACCTTGTTTTTTTTTTTTTTTTTAGCTTTTTAAGTTGGTCCTTTAGGTTGATTCCTTCTGCCAACAAGGGACGCACGCGAGTTGAGAAGGAAAAATATACTGGCATACTATACCAAGTATCTATACATACGGATATACTCTGTAGAACTTTGAGCTCGAGTACAAGCGTGTACATCACATACAAACTCAACCCACGCCCGCCTTTCTCCAGCCAGTTCCTTTCATTTATAGTTTCTTATCTTGTCTCCCTTCCCCCTTCTTTATTGTCTCCCCCTTGTTTTTTGCCAACCTGTTTACTCCAAAAGCTCAAGATACACAAAGTACCACAAATGCACGCGCCCTTCGCTACCACTCGACTCACGCTCGAGCCATACGGATGTTGCTTTGTTGTCTTTCGTCTTTTTTTTTCTAAAAAGTTCCATTGTGTCGTCCATTTCTCTCCCGGGCTGGAACTCAGTGTTTTTCTCTTGCCCTGCCTTGCTCTATCCTACACCAAAGCTTGATCAAGAGATTTATTACATATGTACTTGCAAAAGAAAACAACATACAAGTCATTTTAGTGGCGTTCCTTGCAGTAGCTACATTCTTCTTGTTCTCCCTCTTATGTATACATATAAAATTTTAGGCAAAGAAAATCGCGTGCACGGTCTAAATTAGGGCGAAATCAAAATTCCACCTTTTACAAAACCCCATGATTCTTTTTCCTTGACATTGCCAAGTCTCTCTCTAATTCAAAAAGCTAAAGCCTGGTCTGTATTCTATTTAACAGCTGAGAACAACCTTTTTCCCCCTAGGTTATTGATTTCCTATGGCAACTGATCATCTTCTCTTAAACCTAGCTGACTTTTTTTTTTCTTCTTGGGGGTGGATTGTCAGATCATCTTCGATTCATTCACATTGACACGAACGCTATGACAAGGGAGCCCCTGTGTCGTGCATAGGGTTATACCCTACTAAGGTCATGTAACCTTTCGCTTGCTCCCCCTACCAACCCATATGCATAATATCGTCACGTTGCTAACCAAAAGTACAAACCAAAAACAAAACCATACAAGTTCGATATTGCTCGGAGCTTGTTCTTTGATTTTATCTGTACGGAAAAGACAAAATTGATTCCTTGTTTGATGTATGTACATATGTAATATAAAGTCAAGAGCCGATGAGGGTTGGATTCGTGTAACCCTACAGCTTCTTGTGTGACGCTTGATTGAGTCGATTTCTTTTTCCTTCGTATTCATCTGTTCCCTCCGTGCGCTAAAAGATCACAACTTGCATATTTCTTACCCGCCAATAACTTAATGTTAAACACAAACGCAAACAACGCGTAACAAGATACATGATGATATTCCGAGGATTTACTAGATAACGGCCCTGGTAAGTCTCCCTGTACTATGATGTAAATTATCGATTTATTTCTCCAAAAAAACCTGGTTTCCCTTGACAAAACTCTAAAAAGGTTCAAGGGCCTTGTCGTAACCTCGTACCTTGTCATCCTGTCACCCTGTCAAACCAAAAGCTCAGCCAACGTAATGTTCCAAAGTCACAAGAAACAGGAAGAACAAAGTCTCACTATTTTCTGGTCTTGTTTAAGATCTGGGCTGGCCAAAAGAAAGAAAAATATGCTGCGTGAAAAGAGGAAAATGAAGAGACACACCAAGAAATGGTGCGAGACAAACACTCTGCTTTACTCCTTTAGTATGGATGAAAGTCTGTTGCATAAGAGGTGGCGGGTTTCCAAGGGATCTTTAGCGGAAAACCCCACAGAAAAACCAAAAACCATGGTGCATATCGCGAGACTAGGGTTGGGTGAATCCGTGGTAGTGTTTTTTTTTTTTT
>CM069898.1:1474629-1494135 GCA_036034705.1 Thielaviopsis punctulata | reverse complement strand
TTTTTTCGAGGGCTTTGCCTGGGGTATTACATATGGTAGTCCGACAGCAACCAAAAGTGGACTTGGAATTTCCAAGGCAGGCTTCATCGCCTAGAATGCCAGTTTCAGGATCGAAATCTATTTGTGTAACGTCGTGGTATGGCAAAAAGCAAGACTGAGGTTGATATAGATGTAGTACTATTATTTTGTTCTGGTGACGTCGAATAATGGAAAATATGAAAAAGAAAAATAGAGAGAAAAGAGCCAGCGGATAACAATAGCAAAGACGCTCAAGGCGTCGTGTCGAGAGAAAGAAAAAAAAAAGTAAAAACCGCGGAGCTGCGAAAAGTAACGGGTAAAAAAAACAAAACAAAAAACTCCCAGTCTTGCGTGCGCATGTGAAAAAAAAAGAATAGACAAAAGAAAAACCAGAGGACAAGATGGAAAGTGAAACAACCAAAACCAAAAAGAAAGTATCCCAGGAAACAGTAGAAACAAAAATGACATCTTTCAGCCTTTCACTTCCTGTCCAAGCCCTAGTACGGCGTGAATCCACGACCGCGGCCGCCGCGGTATCCGCCGCGGTACCCACCACGTGGGAAGAATCCACCACGCGGGAAGAACCCGCCACGCCCACCGCGACCACGAAAGTTTCCAAATCCGCCGCGTCCACGAGCCATGCCCGGCACATTGGTGCGCTTGGGCGTGACCTTGATGTTGCGGCCCTTGAACATGCTCTCATTGAGCACGAGGGCCTGGGCGACAAAGCTGGGCTCGCTAAATTCAACATAGGCGTATCTGATATGGCGTGTCAGCATCTACATAACAACACAGGCGGTAGACGGAAAGGGAGAAAAAAGAAGAAGAAATACTTACCCCTTGGGCTGTCCAGTGAACTTGTCCAGCAGAATGGTCACGCGGTTGATGGCACCGCAGCTGGAAAAGTGCTCTTGCACTTCCTCGGGCGACGCCGAGTAGTCGACGTTGCCGACAAAGACGCTACGGCTGTCAACGTCTTCGCGACTCTCGTTGGCATCGTGGCTCTGCTGGGCCAGCGAGGCTTGCATTTCACGCAGCTTGGATGCTTCGGCTTCCATTTCAGCCACGCGCTTCTTCATGGCGGTGATTTCCTCCTATTGCAGTGACCCGTAGGCACTCAGTGGTCTTTTGTAAGCTTTTTCTGTTCTGGTTTTCTTTTTCTTTTGCCTTTTTATTTCTTTGTGCCGTTTTGTTTCTTTTCTTGTTCATACACCCAAGACACTTCTGCTGCGTTGGGAGTCACAACGGTGAATGCTGGTGTATACGAAGCCTTTTGTCCATTGACAAGCAAACTCTTTCGTATACATCATACACACACTGAGAGTACTCCACGACTTCTTGTTGCGCTCTTGTGCAGAACGCATATGATAGAAGCGCACATAGCAGAATACGCCGTAGAAAAAGATGAAGAGGGAAAAAGAGAAACACCCGCCGCCCCATATTCTCAGCGTCCTCTGCCAGACAGACACAAATCACAGCTTTGGTTTTTGCGCACCTCCTCTTCATTGTTTGCAGGCTCGCCCTCAGCGGGAACGGCCTCGTTATTGACATCGACATCGGGCTTGATATCGGAAACGGCAGCGGCCGCAGAAGCTTCGGCGTCGGACATTTTCGATCGTCGGGTGCGGTGTATCGGTCTAAAAATTGTAGTGAATGTAATCAAGGCGCAAAGCCAAATGGAATGCGACGGGGCGATGGAAGCTGGAGATATGGCTATGTCAGTGGTTGCTTTGAGATTGCAACAGCAGAAAAAATGTGTGAAGCCATTAAGAATATGAGTACAGATCAAAACGCAAGGCTGCAATTTTTTTGACAACTGTCGCGCGAATACTCCGACGTCATTTCATTTAAATACAGCATCACATGCAGATGAAGCTCAATCCACCGAATTCAGGCGCGTTAGTCAATTAGGAACAAAAGGAACAGAAAGGCTTACATTTCAACTGAAGCACAATGTAGACTTCTTAAGAGCACTGAAGCCGAAGGTTTAGAAGGGTTAAGCAAAATCCAACCAAGAACCCCAAGAAACAAAACCCAATATAAATAGCTTGCGCTCCAGAACGGAAAATTAAATTGAACCGCATTATGTCAGGATTTCTTCTAAAGTTTGGCGAGGCTGAGTGCTGGGCTAGAGAATAAGTGGGTCGGATTAAGGCTAAGTTGAGAGTTTCTGGTCTGGAGCTTCTTGGACCGCCGTGCAAGAGTGGGGCCTTGTCCCACGTAGGAAGTTTAGCCGGGGAGCCGCCGAAAGTGTGGGATGTCGTTTAGAGAGAGCCGGTTGTGATATAGCGAGCATTGGCTTTGCCCCGGCGCGGTAGTTGAGGGTTGAAACAGATACTGGCGTGCTTTTTGCTTTTTTAAGCCGCATACAAAAATACAGTTTGTCTCTTCAAGTAAGCGACAATGCAAGATTATCCTCTCCAGAACCAACAGGTTGCATGATAGTATTGAACAAAAAATGCAAGATTGGAAACACGAGTGTGATCTTTTCTAGTCTAGTCAAGCTTCGGCTGATTCTCATGGCAGTTCAAGGCTGGCCATGCATCCTCTTGAACTATTATAAGCTCCTTGGATATGTTAGAATTTTGATTTGACAAAGCTGTCTCTTTTGTGTCTAAAGATAGCCAGTTGTGTACAAGAAGGCTTCAAGTTGACAAATATGAGTATGCATACATTTGTATATATATATATATATATCAACGGAGTGACGAAGAGAACGCAAGATCAAAGCTAAAGATAAGAGAAAACTGAAAAAGCAAAAATGAAATTGGCTGTCTTGTCGTTTCCAGGTCTTCTCAGCCAAGAGTTTCATGGATTCTGACAAATTTGTCTGTGTGTTCAAGAGTTCAGTCTTTTTCATTAGGCTTTGAAAGAAGTGGTCCCAGTTGCATTGCAAGACCCAGACTTGCGGGTTTTCAGCTGGCCACGTTCAAAGAATCATGCAGGGAAGGAAGATTGAAGGCGGTTTTTACCTGTAGGATGGGGTTAAACAATGTTGCTAACTTGTATGTCACATACATACCAGTAGTATGTACATAGAATTCATTACATCATGTTCGCTGTACTACACACCGTGATAAACAGAGACTGGAGTAAAAGCCCACCAACTCTGTTACAAGGAAACAAATAAACAAAAAAAGTATCAGCGACGAGATGAAGTAACCTCCTTTCAAACAAGGTGGAGAAACCAGGAACTTTTAAAACTGCTCGAGGGAGGAGGAAATGAACGACGTGATAGGTGATGATGTCAGGACTAGAGGGTGGCGCGAGCACCGAGCATTGAATAGAGGAAGTTGGCCACTCCAAGAAAAAAGGCGGTATTTTTTTCTCTTCTCAACGGTGATCTGTGAAATGCAACTATATACATGATCATACGGAGGACTTGGAGTGTGGCCGGCGGCAACTTCGCAGGCCTAAGTGGGCGCGTATACGCATTGTGCATATGTATGTGCAAACTTTTGCCCTTGTGTATATGTATATGAACAAAACTCGACCAAGACGTGATTAACAAAGAATTGCAGATGCTTGAATACAGATTGTGATTTGGGCGAACCAGCGATTCAGAAAACATGGTACATGCATAGATATAGACACAGGTCCCGGCAAGTATGTAACCAGAGAAACGATAGAGTTGAAACTCGTGATGTTCATCAAGGACCAGCTAGGCAAGGCTGGTCTTTTCAAGAGAACTGGAAGATGCCGAAAAACAGAGCTTGATTCGGGGCGAAAGAATACAGTATGCGATCTTAAGCTGGCAGTGTTTAGTACTTGGAGTTATTTACAGACGGAGCTTTATACCAACCATGTAAGTACATAGTATGTGTATTCAGAAAGTGCCGTGCTGCACAGCCCCCAATTGTGGCAGGTAGCACTTTGCTGTTCTTTGTTCTTGCTCTTCCACTTGCCATTGTGTACAAGTAACAAGTACTACATACATACATACAATGTACAAGTATGTATGTACCTGTTTTCTAGGCTCTATCCTTCCACTTTTGCCCGTTTGTTGTTTCCCTCCGCCTTTTCCATGGCTTCCTCTTTCCCTTTCCCTCCGCCTTCTTATAACTCTTTCCCTTACTGAACAAACACAGTCTTTTTGAGTTTTCTTCTCTTCTCTTCTTCTTCCTTTTCTCTTCATATTTTGCCTTGTCTACGCCAACGAGACAGACAACCAAGCCTTCACATCTCAAGAGAAGCTTTTCTTTCATCCAGCGTACCTTGGCCCTCTTCTCCTCTTTCTTCTTACTCTCTTTTGCTATACATACATAGTATAGCGGTCTTTGCGCTAAATCTCCAGAACCTTAGAGCCCTGTTCGTTCCCCTGCTTACTTAGCATTTTCCCCCGTTTTCCCTGTCTTCCTTGTGTCTCAGCCTTTTTCTGCATTATAATAAACATCGTTCTCTAATCTCCTGCTTTCTTTTTGCCCGCCTTTTGCTGCTCCGCCGTGCTGATTTTTGTTGATTTTTTTTCTTCTTATTTTTTTTTCCCTCCCTGCATATTCACCCCGCAGGCCATTCATTTCTGTTTTCCCGTTTTCCTGTTTTCTTTTTTCTCGCTTTGTATCCTATCTATTGGGATCTCCATCTACGAAATCCAATACGCTTCAATCTCTTGACGATTCTCTTTTCCTGTCTCGGCCTGCGATCTAACGAACTCGCACTCAATCTGGCTCAAACTCAATTTGGTTCCGTGCCTGAGCTTAGCCCGCCTGCCAGAGTCCTTCTCCTATCCATAATTGCTACTACATACATATACATACATACAAGCTACGTGTAGAGCTTTTTGCTGCGCTCTTCTCTGTTTCCGCTCCAAACAACTTTGAGTGAAATTCTCCCGCAGCTGGTTACTGCTTTGCTCAGTCCTGCGTCCAAAGATACAAGTTCAATTGTCGTCCGCCAATCAAGGAACACTGGCTACTGCTCGCCATCATCAAAGTACCGACACCGCACTGCTTAATTGGCACCAACTTGCTATCTCCATCTTATTTGGTCCTATCGGCTCATTGTCCTGGAATTTGCTCTACCTGTCGCTATATTTTTCTCCTACTGCTCTGCCGTCTCTTTCTCGTCGCACCCCGTCTGATTTGCTCTGCTGTGGCTATTTGTTCCGCTATTTCTTGTTCTCCAAGAATCGATTGATAGAAGATTGTTTCGCCTGTTTTCCCCGGCTGGTTTATTCCAGCGTCAATACTTGCACTCTACATCGTGCCACTCTCCACCTACCAACCAATCCACCAACTAGCCAGTCAACCACTAGGCTTAGTTGCTCGCCATGACTTCTTCTGTTCCGCAAGGGTGAGTTTGTCCTTTTCTATCCTTTCTCTCACTGTTTCTAACCGTATTTTTCTATAGCGCTGTGAATCTGCGCATCACAGGTTAGTATCCCCGCTCATGTCGGGGGCTTGGCACCGATTTATCCATATCCCACAAGCCACCTACATTTTCCGGCTCGCCCGCTTTGGCGCATTGCGATCCATCCATCACATCCTCCTCGTCGTTCTTTCTCATGCTAACCGCTGATTCCGTCAAAAGTTATTGCCGCTGATGGCTTATACAAGCGCGATGTCTTTCGTATGTTGCCTCCCCTCTTTTTCCGCGCGCTACTCAACAGAATTACTAACCCGAATGTTTCTTGCGCCTAATAGGCTTTCCTGATCCCTTTGCCGTCGTTACTCTGAACGGCGAACAGACCAAGACGACTGGTGTTTGCAAGCGCACCTTGAACCCGTACTGGAACGAAAGCTTTGATTTGTATGCCGATTTATCGCTCATATCTTCAACCCGACGAATGCTAACACAACTCCAACAGCCAAGCAACCGAGGATAGTATTCTCGCGGTTCAAGTCTTTGACCAGAAAAAGTTCAAGAAGAAGGATCAGGGCTTCCTTGGTGTTATCAATGTCCGGATCGGTGATGTCATTTCTCTGGGCCCCGAGCCTAGCGGTGAGTTTTGTATAGTCTCTGTGAGTAGAACTAGTGCCCATGCTAACGTGAAACAGAACAAATGATTACCCGGGACTTGAAAAAGGCGGCTGACAACCTTGTTGTCAACGGAAAGATTATACTCAGCCTTGCAATGAACCTCAAGACGCCTCACACCAGAAACCCATCCCTCAACCAAACGCCCATCAACGCCGCCTCCGCTAGTCGCGTGTCGCTGCCTGCCAGCACTTTGAGTGGAAGCGCAGATGGCCGCCCCCGGTCTCCTCTCGCCAATGCAGGCTCATCCAACGCCACAAACACGATGACGTTGACGCATCGACCTGCCCCATCCAATGCTTCAGCCTCTTCTACTGCGCCGATTGCGCCACCGGTAACTGCGGGAACTGCAGATAGCGCCGCTCAGCGCCCGACGAATCAGCTCAGCCCATTCGAAGACGCCCAAGGCCGCTTGCCATCGGGTTGGGAGCGCCGCGAGGACAATCTTGGACGCACATACTATGTCGATCACAACACACGTACCACTAGTTGGAACCGGCCCAATGCCAGTGGGGTAGTGATGCAAAACGACCGCGACGCAACCACACAAGTCGAGAGACAGCGTCATCAGAACCGTACTCTACCTGAAGGTACAGGTGCCAATTCACCGACGCTTCAGGCCCAGCAAGCCGGGTCTTCGGCCGGTTCAGCGTCTGCTACTCCCAACACTGGTAACCCGGCTGCCGCACAGGCTGGCAACATGTACATGAACAACACGACACAGGCTGGTACTGGCGAGCTTCCTCCAGGGTGGGAAGAACGGCGTACTCCCGAAGGCCGTCAATACTATGTGGATCACAATACCCGCACGACTACGTGGGTGGACCCACGTCGCCAGCAGTACATTCGTGTGTACAATCCGCAAAACAATGGCAACGGTATCCAGCAACAGCCTGTGTCTCAGTTGGGCCCTCTGCCGAGCGGGTGGGAGATGCGGTTGACAAACACTGCTCGTGTGTACTTTGTCGACCACAACACCAAAACTACAACTTGGGACGACCCGCGTCTGCCGTCTTCATTGGACCAGAACGTGCCGCAGTACAAGCGTGATTTCCGCAGAAAGCTTATCTACTTCCGTTCACAGCCGGCCATGCGGATAACTTCGGGCCAGTGCCACATCAAGATTCGGCGCTCGCACATTTTCGAAGACTCGTTTGCTGAAATTCAACGCCAAACGCCGACTGACTTGAAGAAGCGTTTGATGATCAAGTTTGACGGGGAAGACGGTCTGGACTACGGTGGTTTGTCAAGAGAGTTCTTTTTCTTGCTTTCGCACGAAATGTTCAACCCCTTCTACTGCCTGTTTGAGTACTCGGCACATGACAACTACACGCTGCAAATCAACCCGCACTCGGGTATCAACCCGGAGCATCTCAACTACTTCCGCTTTATTGGTCGTGTGGTTGGTCTGGCCATTTTCCACCGCCGTTTCCTCGACGCCTTCTTTATTGGAGCTCTGTACAAGATGATTCTTAACAAGGCTGTTACGCTGGCCGACATGGAGGGAGTCGACGCCGATTTCCACCGGTCGCTACAGTGGATCCTGGACAATGACATTTCGGATGGCATTCTGGAGCAGACGTTCTCTACTGAAGACGAGCGCTTTGGCACGATTGTCGTTGAGGATCTGATTCCCAACGGTCGCAACATTGACGTGACCAACGAAAACAAAAAGGAGTATGTTGATTTGATGGTCAAGTGGCGTATCCAGAAGCGCATTGAGGAGCAGTTCAAGGCGTTCAAGGAGGGATTCTCGGAGCTGATTCCGCAAGACCTGATTAATGTGTTTGACGAGCGCGAGCTGGAGCTGCTGATTGGTGGTATTGCCGAGATTGACGTGGACGACTGGAAGAAGCATACGGACTACCGCGGCTACACCGAGAATGACGAGGTGATTCAGTTCTTTTGGCAGACGATCAAGAGCTGGGACGGCGAGCAAAAGTCGCGTCTGTTGCAGTTTGCCACGGGCACGTCGCGTATTCCGGTCAACGGATTCAAGGACTTGCAAGGCTCTGACGGGCCGAGAAGATTTACTATTGAAAAGGCGGGCGACATTAACAATCTGCCCAAGGCGCATACCTGGTGAGTTTCTTTCTTTCTGGCTTTTGTTCTGGAGGTGCGTGGACTAGTGCTAACTATTTTTGACAGCTTCAACCGCCTGGATCTTCCTCCGTACAAGACTTTGGAAACGCTGCAGCAAAAACTCACGATTGCTGTTGAGGAGACAATGGGCTTTGGCCAGGAATAAGGCTTTTGTCGGTCTTTTATCCTTTGTCTCTACCCTCTCTTTCACTCTGTCTCTCTCTCTGCTTTGGTTTATTATTCTTTTTTTCCCTTCTCTCTGTTTGCCTGTTGATGACGAAGTTGACGACTACCACTTTTTTTATCCTACTGCTTGCGACCCTGTGTTTTCCTCTGTGAAGGCCTTTGATGTTTGAAACTTGAAGAATATCATGTGTTTTGGTTTTTCCTCTTTCTGATTTCCATTTCTAAGTGCCTTTACTGTATTTATATCTTTGTTGCTTCTCTGCCTGTGTTTCTCCTTTGTGTTTGCGCTTTGTTCATAATAGTTGTTCTCCTTTTGGCTCCCTACTACTACTACTACTGCATTCCGATTTGCTGTGCTGGGGGTCTGTTTGTTTTGATTATAGGCTTATAAGAGTATTAGACATGTTTGTATATCTTTTTTGTACTGAATAGTATATTTTGGGGGTTTCCAGTTTGCTTCGTGCACTCATCAATACTTGTAAAAAAAACAAAACAAAACAAAAAAAGGAAAGATATATAAATCTGGGGTTTGAATTTCTGGTGTTATAATAAAGACGCCCATGATCTAGAAACATGTGTTTTTTGTTCTCAAGCACAAGAGAGACACGGATGTGCAGAGTAACGAGAAAACAGCTTCTGAGTCCATGGCGTGACTGTGGCTAAATAACAAGAGGAAAACGACAAAGCTAGGCCGCGACCGTTTTGTTCGTCTCTAGACATCGTGAGATAGTCAAATACACAAAGGCTAGGAGAGAATGTGGAGAGGGTTGGTTTAAGGCCCAGCTTGTGTGCATGTTGTTCGCTCCGTCTGTCTGGAAGTGTTGTATGTATCTGGGTCGATTTTGATAGGCTGACTGTTACAGATTTTGGGTTCTGGGGGTGTTTGCGTGACGGTGTCTGTATCTGTGAGAAACGAAAAAAGAAAGAAGAAAAAAAAGGAAAAAGAAGAAAAAGAAAGACATTTCGAGGCTTGGTGAAGAAGAAGAAAAGTCGGCTGGATCGATCGGTTTACTTGCGGTACCACATGCGGCTGATTTTGGTGTTGCGCATCTTGCGCTGGAGCTGGAAGACGCCTTGGAGGTTTGTTAGTATAAGAAAGAGGGGGGGAGAGAGAGGGAGGGAGAAAAAAAAACTCACCATACATCAGAGCCTCGGGAGTCGGCGGGCATCCAGGCACGTACACATCAACAGGCACGACGCGATCACACCCACGCACAACCGAGTACGAATAGTGGTAGTAGCCGCCGCCATTGGCGCACGAGCCCATGGAAATAACCCAGCGCGGCTCGGGCATCTGGTCATAGACCTGGCGCAGGGCCGGGGCCATCTTGTTGGTCAGCGTGCCGGCGACAATCATGATGTCGGACTGGCGCGGCGACGCACGGAAGATGATTCCGAGGCGGTCTTGGTCGTAGCGCGGCGTCGAGAGGTGCATCATTTCGACGGCGCAGCAGGCTAGGCCAAAGGTCATGGGCCAGAAGGAGCCCTGGCGGCCCCAGTTGGCGATGATGTCGAGGGTGGTGCTGGGGGGGAAGGGAGGGTTAGCCTGTCTGTCTGTCTGATCTTGGTTTAGGACGGCTTGCTTGTTTTTGGCTCTGGCATGTTATTTTGGTCAAGGGCGGTCTCTAGTAGGACCCCCACGAGTTCCTCCTCCCCGGGGTTTTCGGGGGGAAAGGCCATAAGATGAGTTTATCTTTGTCACCCCCCATTTTTTTGGAATTCCTCTTGCTTCCCACGAGTCCACCCACTTGACAGAATCGGGCCAACACAAGACCATGATTGAAAAGAAAAAGAAAAAAAAAAAGACTTACAGCGCCCACTGCACCACCGACTTAGGCTTATCCTGGCTCAGCAGAGGAACCTCCTGGCGCGGCTTGTTCAGGCGGTAACTCTTCGGCTCGGCTGTCAGCGATGAGGCATGGCGCACGGCAGCAACGGCGGCGGCAGCGGCGGGGGACGGAACGGCGCGGGACACAAGGGCAGCCGAAGGACGAACTTTTTGCGGGGCAAAAGGCAAAAGAGAAGATTGGTTAGTCGGGGGCTGGAGCAAGTCAGAGAAAAGAGGAAGAGAGCGGGAGCATACGCTGGAGGCCCAGGGCCGGAGCCGAGATGCGGGCGGGACGCATCATGTGGGGGAGGTGTTGCAAACAAGAAAACAGGGCAGAGAAAATTATAGCGCCGTTCGGAATTGAACGGGGAGGCAAGCAGTGGGAGATTCGGAAAAGGACACAAAGAATCGCAAGAAGCAATTGAATCAGTCAATTGGAGATTTTGAGCGGACTCAATTGGGAAAGGGTTGTCTAACTCAATCGACTCAAAGCTTAGGAACAAGAACCTTTGAAGCTTATGATTGACATTGACTTTGGTATAACCGTAACTAAAAAGAGAACTACAAGATAAACGCTGACTAACCAACTATGTATGGACTGGCTGGCAAAAAGGTTCAGCCTTGGCCTTCTTTCCTCCTTCTTCCTTCTCCCCTCCCAATAGAGGCCCGCTTCCAAGAGGAAATCCTGATACTTTGATTGGCTGGAAAGGGTCTCAGCGCAAAGCGGTAAAAAGGCAGAAAGGAAAGAGCGAGCAAAAAAAGTGGAGGGACAAAATGAGAAGAGCAAAGAGAATTATAAGGGGCGTCACATGACAGAGGCTAGCTGACTTGCTAAGTACTCTGTATGTACGTACATAGTATGTATATTCCATGTAACGATGATGGCACAAGAGAGAAATGAGTGCAGCTACAACTGGCGATGATAATAATTGTACTGGCTTTTTTCCTGGAAAATGAGATATTTCCTTCCAACCCCGTACTGTGCTAACCCTGTAACCCTTGGAGCTGTACATACTCTTCGTGACACTAAGAAAACGTCGTCAGAAGGTTGGAGTATGTACAATACAAGGACTTGCATGTACAGTGTATGTACCTGGAACCACCAAGCAGAGAAAAGGGTGCACTTGCAGAGCGTAGTTCAGCTTTTTTTTTTTTTTTTTTTTTTTTAGTCGAAGAAGAGACGGAAATTGGCACCCATAAATGAGAAAATCAATGTTAAACTTAGGGAGTACCGAGAGAAAGATATACATACATGCATGTACTTTGTTATAGAGACAGAACAAAAGAGAAATACCTGACGAAGAAAAGGGCAGAATGAGGCCATTTAGATCAAGACCAATGGATTGATATAGGGGGGAGGGACAAAAGCGCGAACAAGTCATGTACAGTAGTAATTCGAAATGCAAAAATCACCATGATTATTGGTGATTTTTCTTAGTACTTGGAGCAAATCCACGGAATCAGCTAAATCATAAACACGAGCCATTTCGACATGTCTAGATACTGAATACGAAAGGAGAGAAGTACTTGTACATATCACTTGTATACATGATGCTACACTATGTACGTACATACATGTACATAGTACATAAATACGAGCCATCCCGGCTGACATCATCCATTTCTTCTTGTACCGTCTTGCGGTTTGCTCAAGCAGTATGTATGTACCGTATACACAAGTTGATATCCCTTGTATGGCATTGATCTTCCAGAAGGACAAGACAATTTAGTTGTACAGTATGTAGACTTTGCTCACCCCCCTAAACGCATCTCTCTTTCTGATCATCAAGATGAAGTCCGGCTTGCCCTCTGGCATTTTGATCGTCTCTTTTTCATCACGCGGTACGTTTCTTGTGGTTTTTTTCTGTGTCGATCTTTTTCTTGTTTTCTTTTTTTTTTAATAGAAATCTTTCGAGAATTTCTCAAACACTACCGAAACATCAACAGATACACAATTCAACCGGCGATGATGCAGTGAGGACAGAGGAATTATGCTTCTTTTTCTGTATGTACAGAGACAAGAGACAGTCAAATTGACAGGTTTAGCATCATTCTCGAAATGTGCTAATTCGGGAGTTTGTCACCATGTTTTCTCGCCTTTGAGATTGACTCCTGTCCCAGAACAGAAATGGACTCACATTGCCATCGCACTTGTAAAGCCTGTGGCTTCATCTGTGGTTTATGCCGCCGATGTGCCACCTGCATCTGGCATCTCAAACTGGAGCCCTTTGAACCCATGTGCCTGGTGTTATTCATTTGTATGTATGTACTTGGTTTTCAATGACTGATTGAATTACGTGGTATTGTAGATACATACATATCTTGATGCATAGTCTGTCATCTGTTCATTTTCGGTCAATTACCAACTGCGGCATATTACAGTTTTATTGCTCATCTTGTTCTCTTCCACTGGTTCTTTTCCATTGACTGGCCAAAGTAAATGACGTTGCAAAATGCCGAAAAGATGGAAAGGAGAATAAACATCAGAAACTTGTTCTTCTTCTTCTTCTCTGTTATGTGTATGTACATATGTGGTATCAAAGTGTCTTAACCCTGATCTTCTCATAAGCTTGTATTTTGATTGTCCTCTTCCCAAACACCCCCCTCCTCCTCTTACCTTTTCTTCTTCGTGATAGAACAAAAGAATGCACAAATCACTATAAAAGGAGAACACAAGGCTCCCCCCCTCATCGTTCTTTTGTCACGAATTAACATCTGTCATATGAAAGCGACAATCAGTCTCGATAACTACTGATTGAGTTGCTTGGCCCAGGGAGCCTTTTTTTTTTTCTGAAGAGAAGAGAAAAGAAAAAACGCTCTTGTCGAGGAACTTGCTGATAGTTGTGAACAGTACTTGAACAATTTCCAGGAATCCGCAAAAAGAGAGTAAAACGCGAAAGAATACAGAACAGAAAGGGCGGCGTTTCACAAAAGAAACTATTATGGTGTGTATATACATACATATACATAGCTGGTTTTCTGGACTGAACTTGTTCTTCCATGGAACAAAGTACAAAGTCTATGTATGTATAAACAGCAAAAACGATAAAGATCCAGCCACCCCTTTCCTTTCAAAAGCCAACTGGAATGGGGCTGGCCGATGTTTAGCTGTAACGAGAACGCCGATCCAGACAACAGAAGAAGTTTGATTGTTCGTTGCTTGGAGACAATGCGCACGGTTAATTTGGGTGTCGAAAAAAAGGAAATTCATCCTTTGTTTTTTTCCTAGATGTAAACCCTGAGCAAAAGAAGAAGAAAATGAAAATCGTGATACCCTTTTATCAACAACCCCCGAAAAAAAAAAAAAAAAAAAACCAGCAGACGCCTCTCTTCTTACATGACACATTATTTACTTCAATTACATAAGTGTCGTCGTCATGGACGTTTTCTTTTTTCTTGGCATTCTCGCCCAGAATCTAATAATCCCAGGAAGAACATATGCACCCAACTATGGTTTGTTTCTAGTTAGTTCTTGGCATCTTCTTCTTCTCTCAATAGCTTGTCAAAAATCTTGGCTGAAGAGAAACAAAATATGCCAAGATGATCAACTTCGATTACTTACGTAGTACACCGTCGTCATCTTGATATCCCCCTTCTTTACAAGGCTTTCAATATGTTTTTCTTTCCTCTCTTGACCCCAAAACCTTTGCTTAAATCTCATAACCAACCAGCCAGGCCATAATTTTACTTTGTCCAAATAACTCCGAATTTTTATTTTTTTTTGAGGAGGCCGCAGTTCAACTTGTTAAAGCCACGCCTTTAAACCCTGCTATTTCTTTTTAATACAGTCAGATTTATGCGTTTTCTCGCTTACCCTCCTCCTTCCCGCCATTTCCGAAACCGCACTTTTCCATTGAGCAAAACAAAACGCGTTTCCTTACTTATGCACATTCCCCACCCCCGAAAACACAATGTTTGTTCACTTGTTTTTATCCATAAACTATAAACCATAAGCCGCATGCAGGCAATGAATGCATGGCTCTTTAACTCACTGCATCTATGAAAATCATCTGCATTGTTGAAATTATCCTTTTGACATGTTTAACGGGGGCAATGAAAGTGAAATGAGCCATCCTTTACGAATCCTTCTTGCGGCTCTGGCCCGGCTGACCTGGATAAGTAGTACATACATACATACGTGTACATACTTACACAACTCGATAGTAGTGTTAGCATCACACAGCTCTCAACTCCCTCCCCCTTCTAAATTCATACTTGTAGTATCTCTCTCTTAAACGCGCCAGGAGGATTGCCGATTGCACCAATACAATATGAGCATAGCCACGAGTTGCCGTACCCGTCCAGCCATCATCTTCGAAACATCGGTTTCTATACCCAAACCATTTGTATGTACACATACATTTGATCGGCTGTTTCAAAATCCTCAGCTTCCCTTTTATCGCCTTGATTTGCTATAAAAAAAAAAAAATCCCTACGCCATTCTCCGTGTACTACTGCATACATACATATTCTGCGTTTTGCGTTTTTGCTGAAATCGATTCAACGGATTTTGGTCCCTTGGGCTGGGGTTCCACAACACAAAAGAGCGGTAAGCCCTCAAATGTTCTTCAAAAGGTCGACACGTTCGTTATACTTGTGCATAGTGTTCAAGATCCAAACATTGTACATAGTGTTCAACGTTTGCCACTCTTCTAGCACAACTTGTTTTTATCAAGATAAAGATAGACGCCGCTCATAATGCTATAACTTCCAAACACTTTAAACATAAAACAAAGACTAAATCCAATAAAAAACCACCAAAGTCTACAATACATGATTTATAGCCAACATGATAACATGACAAACGCCTCCTAAAGCCAAACTCAACAAAGAAACCATCAACAATACTAGCTAGCGTCCGCGACAAACTTGGGAGAGGGGAGAAATAATGCATAGAAAAAGACAACTCAAAAGCCCTTCTCCATACAACCCATGGCTATAATCCATCTTCACATGAAACCCAGTGCCGATTCCTGTCAAAGTACCCCTTTTGGCCCTTGGCGCCATTGTATTCCACCCTCACAATTCCATCCATGCTGTACATGTCAATATGCTGGTCTTGGACGCGGCGCAGGCACCACATGGGAATTTCAATGCCAAACTTGTTATGGTCAAATGCTGAGCATTCATCCATCGTCAACGGCTTCCCGTTCTTGTACTTTGTGATGATGTAGTGAATAATGGCCGCCGCATCACGTGATTCCTTGAGCAGACGCGACGTGTCCAGGCCGCCATACTGGATGCGCCGCATCTTGGTCTCAAATGCAAGCACGAGGCTGCCTGCATACACCACCAGATTTTCGCCCTGGTAAACAATGATTTCTTGCTCTAGAGATGCGTAAAAGATGTTCTTGCGGTCACGGAAAAAGTCGCGCATGTGTTCGTTCAGCCATTCGTGGTGTAGACCGCAACGGGCGCCGGCTTCATCGACGGCTCGCCAAATTTCGGCGCTGTACATTTCATCTATTGAGACGTTGGGGTCGATTATGACGTCAATATTGCTTGTCGTAGGCCGGTTACCAAAGAGCTTGACAGCGAGGCAGCCACCCAATGTTATCATGCGAACAGGGGCAATGGCTGCGATGAAATCGTTTTCGCCAAAGGTCCGGTCGAGCTCCTCAAGTCCTAGAGAAAAGACATGGTAAGAAAACGTCGAGGGTAGAAAGACAAGATAGCAGCCTATAAAAACATGTTGCAGTAAAGTTCATGGTAGACTGCAAACAAAAGAAGTCTAGCCGCAGAACATCATGCTTATGTATGATGCAGCTTCCCCGTATGTAAACACTATACATAGTATGTATGTAGGATGTTGTGGGGGTGGTCCAGACACTTGCCGTGCTACATACATACATAACATACATACTTAGTGACCGAAGGAATAAGGTGCAATAAGGAATATAATTGGCCCTCGCTAAGCATTTGGAAAGTGAGTTGGAACAAAAGGGTACATATGTATGTATACATATATTTTAGGTGGTAACGGGCAAAACGATGGTAGAGAGCAACATCAAAAAGAAAGGTCTGGGATTTATCCTTTAGCCTACGTACCTCGGACCATGTCAGACACCGTCAATACAGGCTTTGTCGCAGACATGTGGAATTAGGTGAATAATGGTGACGCCGACTCAAAAGGTGATAAGACAAATCAATGTCAATATGGCAGCTGAGCGTGGTATCAAAGCCAACGACCTTGGAGCTTGGGGGAATTGAAAGGGTAACAAGATACTCTTCTCAAAGTTGTATTGGTAGTTGTTGGCGCACTCGGCTCGGTTCGATTCGGTTCTTCTCGAAGAAAAAAAAAATTGGATATTGACAGTTAGGCTGAGGTTGAAAGAAAGTTGGCACACAAAGCTTATTTGGGTCAAGATGTGAGAAACAAACAAACAGGCGGGCGGGCTGGCGGGCGGCTTGATCTAGGTAAACGCACAAAGGTCGCGAAGATGGCGAAAACAAAAACAGAGGCAAGGCGAAAGCAGGAATCGATGGTAGAAAGCTGTGACGCGAAAGCAATTCTTGGAAATGATCTTCACGATATCATGGTATATGTGTGTTTTACAGCTGGGTTGAAGACATACGCGCCCAGACGAAGAGACCGCGGCTTTGAATATCACGGGTCGATGAAGTTGTCCTAGAATATCAGAGAGGCTAAAAGAGAATGATTGATATTGAAAGATAGTAGCAGTAGCCGTTAATACCGAGATCTTGTGAGCTTGTAACAACCTGGCGGGGATGGGGGTCTTTGGCAGTTGATGAGAGCGACAAACTTGGGTGTTCTGTAGGGCTGTAGGAAGGAGGGAAAAATAAAGACTGACAAAAAAAAAACAAGAAAAAGAAATCAGGGGCCAAAAAGTGTAAATGAGTATTAAACAACAAAACCGCTTAGAAAGCAAAGAAAAACAGAAGATCCGGAAGAAGAGGGGAAAGACGCAAAATAAAGAAAGAAAGAGAAAATTTTGCAGAGAGAAAATATCACCAAGATCCGAAAAGAGCAGAGAGGAGAAGAAAGTCAGGCGAGGAGTAAATTCTCCAGACACAATGGGGAAAAGGGATTTTGATTACACATGTATGTATAGTATGTATGTACATACATACATAGGCCACAGGAGACACAAGCAGAAAAGTACGAGGTCAAACGAAGCTGCATCATTGTATGTATGTACTGCTAATGCATACACATATGTAGAAAGAAAACCACAAAAGCGAGTGAGGGGTAACTACAGGTGATATTTGTACTACTTATTACTAACAGCTTGCCGAGTATGTACATACATACATACATACATATACATATGTACATAATTGTAGCGATATCTGCAAAACACAGGTACATAACTTGCAGAGTTTAATGCGCTCTGACAGCTGCCAGCTCAGTAATCGCCTCTACTACAGAAACAACGCCACCCGTCAAGCCAAACTTGGTGAGTTATCCAGGAAAGTGCTAAGCGGAAAGATTGGAAAGTTGAAAAGTGCACAAATGAAAACACTGAAGACAAGAGGTTGAGTTGAATGCATCACTTTTATTTCTCGGCGTTGAAAAAAAAAAAAAAAATACACCTTTGGTGTTGGTGAGCAAAAACCAAAATGGCGAGGTTGGGCTCTTTGTACTTTGTATGTACATACATACTTGTACGTAGTATGCTAAAAATAAGTCTAAGCTCCAAAAGATACCATATTTCTACATCAAGAAATCTTAAATTCAAGTAGGACAAAATGTTAGCGTAAAGCCCAGATAAGATACATGTAGACATCACAATTTGGGAAACTATGAACACGGAAATGATATAGCATCTATGTACACATTATTTACATACTGCGCATGTATTCTAATTCTACTGTTCTTTGATGCATGGTAAAAAAAAAAAAAAATACCAGCCCCTTTTGTCCCATTTGTTTGTTCGAACGCTTGTGGGCTGCTGTAGGGTTATGAGGAATAGTTAGGGTTAAATATATAAAAAGTGAACAACGGCTGCTGCACAAATTTGTGCATAAATGCATAGCAACCAAGCTATTGGGTAAGCTTAGGAACGCGTTTCCCGAATGAAACGCTTCTTAGAAAACGCAGCTTCAAACTGTGGATTTCTTTTGGGGCGCCAAGCTGCCAAGCAGCCAAAGTCACATCCCGCTTTTTGTTTCTGTATACTTGATCTTGGCGTATGTACATACTTCCATAAATATATTCGGTGCTCTTGTTTCTATTGTATCGTCCTAAATTAATCATTTTTCATTCAATGTTGGAATTCTTGAAGTCTTGGCTGAAGCTTATATGTAGTCTTAGATTGCAGGCTGGTCAAACTACCGATTAGGTCATTCCAAGTACCATTGCATAAATAGCTGCATGCAAACATAAAGTGTATGTATAACCACTTTGTTCTTCCCAGCGTGGAGTTTTCTACATTGCCGAGTCTGTTGAGTCAACAAGATACAGCAAGTGTGACAAAACGACCCTAATCAAGGCGTTTTAGAAGACGAATGTGACAAATTAGAACAGCGCCAGCTTCAATCATGGTGGTCCCTTATCTCACTTGGACTCACTCAGTAAAGTTCTGCTTACCTAGGCAAACGCCGGCTGACCGAACAAGCAAAGGTCAAACCTAGTCAACCAACCACAACCAACCCAAGGCGCTGTCGGTCGCGTTAGCGGACTTTTCAGCTGGCGCCTTGTTCAGGAACAAGGCAGGAACAGGAGCGGAAGAAAAAAAGGTAGGATGGAAGGAACAAGGAGCCAGAGAAGGCCCATATTTAGTTAGATTAATTGGCACCAAAAAAGGAGCTAAGCTTTGGAGACGGAGAGGATAAAAGTAAACAAAGCAATTATAAAAAGAGTCAGCTTTGGATGAGGCTGTAAATATTTACAGTAAGTGGCTGTGGTTGAACAAAGCTGCTTTAATATTCCATATGTACAGCAAGAAAAAAAGAAATTTGCCAGACACGTTGTGAGGTTGACGTTGTAGTCAAGACTTGCAGCTATCATTAAACTTGGCGCACCTAGCCTGTCTGCCACGCACGATGACAAGGAAAGTTAATTGCAAATTCTTGGCGTTCAACGTATATGTCTCCCTTTCCAGAATAAGACAAACAAACAACACAACAACAAGACGAAGAAAAAAAATATGCCGAGCCGAAGAAGCCAAGAAGGCGATCACTTGCACCACAGGCCATTCTTGGCTTGAAGCATGGGGGTGCGGCAAGATTGAAGCGACGACAGTTGAAGATGTCTTTGTGGATAGGGCGGGTTAAAGAGAGTTTGCGACAAAGAATAAAGGAAATGACTATGTACAGTCACTTGACAGAGGTCCCGCAACACCAAAAACTTTAGCTTCATGATCATAAATGCACTAGATAAAGATAACATGAAAACAATTAATATCTCAACAATGAATAGAGAAAAATTGTACTGGTAAATTGCATTGTACTTA
>CM069898.1:1444925-1461402 GCA_036034705.1 Thielaviopsis punctulata | reverse complement strand
TTTTTACTCGAGTACAAGGACCCGCTTGCTAGAGCTGAGGTGGACTTTAACCCATGCACGTGACACAAGGGTTATAAGAGACAACATCAATTCAGCGATGACGTGAAAGCAAGTAAAAAAATCATGAATCCCTTATTAGAAAAAGAAGACGCCCATGGTAGTACATACACAAAGAACAAGTTAATACAAAACAATAATGAATATCACAATGACGCCTCTTGGCCAACAACGTCAATCCTGCCTTTTGTCCCTTTTTTTTTTTTTCTTTTTTCTTCCCCTCTCTTGGGATCTCTAGAAAAGTCCAGTCTTAGTCCTCCGCCTTACCGCCGAGCCGCCATTGCCTTTCTGCGCGCCTTGCCCGGCCGTTGCGCCGCGCCACCCTTCTTCTTGCCGCCGCCGCCGGCTCCGCTGAAAGGGGCCTTGTTGCGCTTGTTGGAGAAGCCCGAGAGGTCGCCGGACGACGTGGCGTCGCCGGATTTCATGTGGCGCTTCTTGCCGCCAAAGCCGTACTTTTCGTTCTTCTTGAGGCGCTTGGCGTTGGGGCCGTTGCCGCTGAAGCGGCCGTTGGCTTCCGACTTGTTGCGGTATGTCTTGAGTTCGTTGTCGACGGCAACGTCAAAGACGTCGCCTTCGTGGGTGCCGAGGTCGTTTGAGTTTTCCTGGCGCTCTGTATTTGTTAGCATATGTTTGTTTCTAAAAGGGGAGACCTCTTAGAAAAGAGAGAGAGAGAGAGAGAGAAAAACACATACTTCTCTTGAGGTTCTTAATCTTGTCTAGCGTCTCGCGCTTTTCCTTGGCCCGCTCCTGCAGCTTGGCGACCTGCGTCTTCTTGCCAAACTTCTTGAGCTCGCGCAGCTTGCGCGCCTCGGCTGATGCCTTCTTGGACGACGCCTCCTCGACCAGCTTTGTCTTGATCTTGTCCATGTGGTCGTCCGACTTGACCATTTCGGCAAAGTAGTCGTTGGGCCGGGTAAACGGCACGCCCTCGCCCACGAGCTTGGCGCGGGCAATCCGCGCGGCGTCCATGCACTGCGCCAAAAAGGCGTCTTCGCGCTTGACGTCGTCCGACACGTCGGGGATGGCGTTGGTCGTCGACGTCTTGGACACGACTACCATGTGGCTGGCAAACGGCACCGAGGCGTCGCTGGGCACCAGGATGCGGTTGAGCGAGGTGGCCAGGGCGTCCTTGTTGTAGATGGTCAGGCGGGTGTGCGGGATGAGGTCCTCCTTGTCCTCGTTGTCGAGGTCCTCGAGGTCCGACATGGGAATGTCCTCATCGTCCTCATCTTCATCGTCTTCTTCATCGTCTTCTTCATCGTTGTCGTCTTGGGCATTGTCGCTGGTCGCGGGGGTCTTGGATTTCGCAGCAGCCTTCTTCGGTCTCTCAATCTTCTCTTCCATCTCAATCTCAGAGTCGTCCGAGTCGCTCTCGTTCAGGGCTTCAAAGTCGACACCAACAGCCTCGTCGCCAGACTCTTCCTCGTCGTCTTCAGACTCCTCTTCCTTGTTCTTGTCGGCCTTGACGGGCTTGGTCTTGTGAACTTTCTTTATCCGGCGCTTCTCCTTGATCTTGTTGAAATCGGTGCCCTTTTCGGCGGCAATGGCCATCTTGAGTTTGCTCTTGGTAACCATGTTGACGGTTTGATTGCAGTAGTAACAAGAAAAAAAGAAAAAAAAAAGAAAATAAGAACAAGTTGGTTGCTGATCAAGCAATATGGGGTCGAGAGATCAACTTTTACTGCTGTTCCTGCTTTTCTTGCGATGCTTGCTGGAAAATTTCCATCCAACTTTTTTTTTCTGCCGCTTGTGGGGCTTCTGATAGGCCCGTCGCATCTATCTTGCGCTTCACCGCCTTTCGGACTTTCATCACAGTGTTTTGTACAACTCATTCTATATAAACACTGTCCACTAACGTTGTACTATAAGTATGTATGCACTTATTTTTTTGTTTTTGTTTCTCATGACATCTGCAAATCAAACATGTATAAATTTACATATACTATTGAATACCAAAACTCAATACAAAACACAAATCTCCAATCAAACCATAATCAACTCGCCCCAAAATAAAACAAACAAAATGTTTAGCGTACACGAGGTTGATCCGTCTTCAAATCCGTCATGGATGCGTTCCTCTCGACGCATTTAAGTATGCGAGGCGCTTCTGCGTCCTCGGTATGACTATCGTCAAACAAAACTACCATGGCGCGGGGGGTAGCACGGCCATCTTCCGGAGGCGGAGAAATTAAACCTGGTGTGTCTCTCGGTCCCGGAGTCTTTATACTGAGGGATGTCGGGGGCACGCTTTTCGATATAGGTGGCATCCATGTCTCAACCCACGGTGCAACTGGTGTCTGGTGACGCTCCAAAACTGGAGCAGTAAGACTTGGAGTATGAGAAAGTGCCTGCAGAGGGCGAGATGGGAGGATGTACAAGCGAGAAGTAGAGCGCTCTTTTGAACTACCCAAACGCAGAGGCCTAGCAGAACTTGGGCGTTCTGATTGGTCAAAAGAAAATACTGTCCCGTCAAAGGCTTCATCTTGGAAATCGGCAGCGGGGGCATTCCAAGCGGTGCTCACAGAGCTTGAGCGCGACTTCATTCTCGTGTCGCTGGAGTGGCGAGCTCCCTGGCTGGTTGAGCGCCGACCATGACTGTTTATACCAAGACCATGAACAGGACAGCTGATTGAAGGATATTCCTCAATGCGTTTGAACTCGGACAAATCCACCGGCCGCGATGCTGATCGGCTGTTCTTACGGGCACCAGATCCACCTCGTATGGCTGAGCGAGGTTTATCGCCAGTATTAACACCAGATGAGCTTCGGTAAGCCCCATCATTGCTGTAGCGATCGGGGCGTCTTCCGCGGTGTTGGGGATTTGGTGTTGGAGTTTCAGCAGAGTATTTGGGCGATTGGGTCCGAGAAATAAGGTTCGACATGGATTTCTTCCGGTGGATGCCAACTAGGCCTTCAAAGGTCATGTGATTTCTCATACTGGGACTACCATTGAGTGGACTGGTAGTCTGAGAAAGTCTGGCAAGGTTACTTTTTATCAGCATGCCCGACTGAGGCTCGATAGGAGTCGGGCGGTGCTTGGGCTGAAGACTGTCTTTGGCCAAGATAAACCGGGGATCATGAGACATCTCGACTTTCTCAAAAGAGGGTCCACCCTGATGATATGGTGAGGAGGACTGTGTTGATATTAGCGAAGGGAAGCGCTCATTCAAGCGTTCCATGCCGTTGATTTGACGCGCCGAAAGTACACTGAATTGACCGCTTGCTTGTCCTCGAGCGCGAGACGATTGGACATTCGAACCTGAAGTCACATGAATACTTCTATCTATGCCAGCTTGTGACATAAAGTCGGATTCGAACAAATCAGAAAACGCTGTCATCTCCGAGCCTCTGGATTGCGGGCGGTTTGCAGAGGCATTTTCGGAATTCCAATAGATGGCAGGGGAGGCTGATATACTAGTAACAGTACTGACTCCCGCAATTGAGGCCGTGTCTTCTATCTCATGGTCACCATCGAGAACCTTTAGAGATATGGTGTCGTCCTTTGGCGCAAGTATGGGTGTCTGGATATGCTCGTATCCACTCGCCGGGTGACTTTGCTGAAATTTTGGTGACTTATGTGTGATAGAGTCCATAGACGAAGCGGCTCGACTTGAACGAGTTATGCGAGACGTTGACGCGGGATAAGGAGGCGTATTGATGTCTTGGCTAATGCTGATACTAGGGTCGTTGTTGTTCACTTGCGCTGTGTCTTTACTCTTGTTCGAATTGGAGAAAGTCGGAAGTGTTTTGGAAGATTTTCGTCGGACAGGTGACGGCTGTGACTCCCGCGCATCAGCGGCTTTAGCACTAAGTCGGGAAACATGACTTGACGCAATTGACTCTCTGTTCATAAAGGCGTAAGCTTGGACTTCTTGCTCCCTGGCAACATCGGCACTAGGTCTGTAGACGAGGCGACCATAAGGAGGATTGCTGGTATCAACAACGAGAAGTTCTTTGGTTCCCCGGCCGAGAAGACCGTAGACGCGAACTTCACCATTGGAAATACCAAGAACAGTACTGGTACCTGTGTAACAAGTAGAACCTTGACTGCCGCACCGATTGCAGAATATGATAATGACTTCTTCCTCATTTTCTGCCCGAATTACTGGCTCAAGGCGCGAAATCCAGTACATGAGGGTATCCGTGTCAGGTTCTGATGGCACTTGGCTGTATTCTCTCGAGTTTTCAATACTAGGCCACGCCATAGCAACAATTACAATGTTTACAGCAACTTCCATGATATGAAGTGCAAAGTCAAAGCTATCCCAAGAATCTTGGAAGCGGTATGGGCTATTGAATAGTTAGTTTATGTGACTTCCCCTCTCACTCTGTACCACACCACGTACTTGATGTCCATAGATATCCCAATCGAAACTTCTCCCAGTTCGGATATCCAATCTTGGTGAAAACCGTCGGGACCTTCCAGAGCCCATGTTTCATCTGAAGGTTGAAGCTGGCACTTTCGATAGTTGGCCACAGTTTCTCCCTCAGAGTTGATTGCAATAACAGAGTTGTAGTACTCTGGATCGCTCGGCCATTTGTGTCGCACATCTACTTTCTCGGCATATCCTACCACGACAGAACAGTTGTACTTAAGAGCTGTTGTGCGAGCCCATAGGGAAGTGATGCCGGAAGCAGAGGGCTCAAGAAATGGGTAGATGTCGTTGAGTGAATTGAATCCATGACCTATAACAAATAATTCGTCAATTCAATGCACAGCTAGCAGAAAACTGCTTGGATGACATACCACAAAATGCAAGCTCTGGTAGAACAAGAAGGTCAAGGTTCTTGGGATTGGCCTTCAAAAGGACGGAGTCGGCGCGAGAAAGGTTGTGATTAAGATCACCCTTCTCAGGAGCAAACTGGAGACACCCGATTCTCATGTTTTCGATATCATAATAGGGAGACGACGTTCTTTAATGAGTGCGCTGATCTGGAACAACAAACAGGGACAGCAGAACCCAACGAGCTTCGGCGAGGGACAAGCTTCGTGGAAAATGAGGCAGAGACGTAGGAGAGGCAAACGAAAGAGAACCGTCTGTGATATTAGAGCACAGAGAAAAGTCAACAGCAGGAAAAAGTGCGTGCATACATGGTAAGAAGAGATAACTTCAAGGCCCCTCGGTCACGCGTGATCCAAGGCAATGTACATATGTACATACATATGTACAAGTAGTATGGTATATAGTTTCAACTCCAAAGTAGAAGCAAACTACGGAGCAAAGAAAAGAGAAAAGAAGAAGAAGGAATATCTTGAGCACGAAAATGAAAGGTAAAATCAACCGACATGACAGATTCAAGAATGATTGAATAATGAAGTGCAGAAAGAAAAAGTATGTATGCACATATGGTTCCAACGGCCACCACTTTCCATCTCTGCAAAAGTCACAAAGGTTACCTACCGGCCAAAATGGGCAACGAACGGAAAGAGAAAAGATGCAGTTGCCATATGCGACGGGTTCCAACCTGCAAATTGTTACATATGTACATACATACATTACATTACAACATGTATGTCGAAATATGTTCATGACAAATACACAGTGGCTATTTACTCCCGTTAGTTGATATGTATGTCGGTTCGTGAAGAAATCAGAAATGTAGCGTGGGTTGCTTCGAACCAGTGGTAGTTACTACGTTTGCTGATTATAAACAAAGTAATCCTGCTTGTTCGATTGTATTCTATTGGCATGCTGCACAAGTATGTATGTACAAGTAAATGTGGCTATATGTACTTGTACTTGTAAGATGCAAACATAATATATACATACATACATGCATTTTACAAAACCAAAAATCACCCGCTCTTTTTGTTCTTCTCATGTCGAACAGTGGTAAGTGATAAATGCAGATAACGACCCCCATCGCCCACCGTTCTGTTTTAAATGGCTGTCAATTCGTCGGGAACGGCCAACCACGACTGTCTGTTTAGCGCTCCTGATCCTTCCAGGTCACGGCAAAGGTGGGTCTCAAGTCAGGAAGTGATCTCGTTGTAACGACTTTCTTTCACATATGGTATGGTACTTGTGCTATATGTACGTATGTATGTATTGTACTATGTACGTATACATGAATACTCTTTACATGCTCTCTATCAATGATTTTTCTTACCCATCGTATTTTCATTAAAAAGGTTACCGATCTACTACAAACACAACTTCATCCTATTGTGGAACGTCCATCCTCTCGAAGACTTGTCCCTGGATACAAAGCCCTGTTTTGAGCAGTTATATATGTATGTATACATACGTATGTAATTTGGTCTTTGCTTTGGTCGCATTCGGTGATTTATATTGAATCACACAATAACAGTAGTACTATGTACTACATATGGTACATACATATGTACATAGTAGCTTTCACATTTTAAACACCGTAGAGTTTGCTGATTTGCAACAAGCATACACCGACAAGGATGAACCCAAATCTTTGGAAAGCGCGCGTCTAAGCAAACATGTCTTCCAAGCCCACGTCTACTGGCACAAGAGTGTACAAGTACTATGTACATAGTTCACTCACTCTTATACTACGTACTATGGTATGTATCAGCCACATGAATCGGTTGTTAGCGTACACAACGACCCATGCATTCTTATAGCTGGTGGTGTTTACTTGTGTTGTTTCCAGCTTCTCATTTTTAATAATATGTATAGTTGTATTTCCATACACACATACATGTACGCTTACCAGGTTTAGTTCAGTTTACGCTACCCTATATATATGGTATATCTATTGAAAAAGCCGTATCGATCTAGTACGCAATTACGGACAATGGCCAAGGTGTTTTTAGACATATATGTATCAAGACGAATTGGAACTTCAGGTCGTGACCATGACATATTGAACCAAATACAGTGTAAAATGTAATTGCTTTACACTGAAATTAAGCGTTACATGCAGTATATCAAAGGTCCGAGATATCTGCTGACGTACAAAACCTCGAACAGAGAGACGATACCAGGTTTAAGGACTGGTAGAACTCTCCGCGACAGTACATTTATCGAATTGGGAGAGGCACGCGTATACCTTTACCATATTACCTGTATGCCGAAGAAAAAAAAAAAGCTATTCGCGTGGTGATACCTAGTAACAAAAGTATGTGACAACTTGCAGCACACTGCTCTTTTATGCTACTGGGAAATCACGATCCAGAATTTTTCTAATCAAGCTATTGTCAAGCGTCTTTTCACAGCTGTGCTCACTTTGGACTTATTTCAAGTATGCTTCTTTCAGCATCTTTTCAGCTTTATTACCCAGGGATTAGAGTATAGGACACTATGTAGAATAGACATGCGAAATACATTGCTATTTCAAAAGAAGCCGCTATCATAAGAATTTTTTTTTTATTCAAGTTTATTATGGTCCTTATGGAACCCTAAAGTTATGAAAGACCAGGGTGTTGAGCTGCACCCACAGTGGCCAATACTAAGTGCTAATCTAAGGTACATGGAAAAACCGCTCTTGAATCTTAACAGGCTAAGTCAAGAGGAACATTTGTTGTGACTTTGTTATATGCTATTCCTGTGCATTTCAACTTCAAATCCCGAATGGAAAATCCTTCCAAACCTTTGCAGCCCCCCAATCAACACCGTTCTCAACAGTAGTTAGTTTGTCTGTTTCTTTGATCATTGATCTTGCCCGTTTAGGGTTTCCCAGGCCCTTCAGACTTGTACTAGGGGTAGTCATCAACACCTAAACAGAGTTGTCCCCAGCTGGATTCTGATTGTGGTTGTACTAGCATATAAATTTATCGTTGCAAGGCATCGAGCTTCCACTGACGGAAGTACACAGAAATGTGGCTGACCAGCCACCAAGCGCCACACCCGCTTTTGGCCAAGTAGGAAGTTCGCATGTGACTGGTGCAGACTGCTAATTGGTCGATTTATTTGCATACTTATGTATGTATGTATGTACTCTGTACAAGTAGCTCTTTCCTTTTTCTTCAAACGAGTTGAAAACTGAGAAATTTCAGCCTCACAAAGTCAGATGACCTCATATGCTGTACCGCCCGCAAAAGAAACATCAAGAGCGATTTCATTAATTCGGGCTGACTATTTAAAATCTCTGCTTAGGCTTATACAAACATTACCGACGTTGCTTGTTTAGTTAGCTTCGATCTTTCGATATATGTGTATTACAACCTTGGACACCGCAGAAATAACTGCTCCTTTTCCTTCGTGCCCAGGTAAGATGAGACGGATATTGGTTCCTATGACTTGAATTGTTCTCTGTTTTCTTATACAACCTCTCACCTCACCCTGATAAAAGGAGGGAAAAGGTAAGTACAAGTAGTGCCCTGCTCCAGGGATCAATAGCTCGCTAACCGCGTCTGAACAGGGGTCTTTTCCTTCTCTTCGTCCCGCCTTTTGCATTAAGCCGATCCTGTGTATGGTACATACATACATACATACATACATTTCCCTGGACCGCTGACCGGCCGGCTTTGGACCCTCGTGGTGTCGTCTATTGGCCGTCTGCAGCTTATGACTTGCGTCCAAGTTTCTTGTTTTGTTTGAATCCTGCTTCTTTTAGCTCTTCAGCGACAGAGATACATACATACATACATACATACCTATGTATGTATGTACCTTATCTGCTTCGTCACTCGCACGTTCTTTATCTCTGCTAATCAATTAAACTCATTCTAGCCAAGCAGACTGACAGCTGCTTGAATCTAACGTCTGGTTGGTTGGTCGGCCAAAGATATCGGTACATACATACTTGGCTCTCAACACATGTGTGGCTTTTCACTTCTAATGTGACCTGTTATTCTTGAACTACTTGCCTGTGAGGTTATAAAGATTGAATCATGGCTCGTCCCTCTGCCTCTCGTAAGCGGGTCTCTCGCGCTTTGTCTAAGCCAGCTTCACTTGGCTCCACCAAGACTCCAGTATCGTCAAGTACTGCAACAGACATGAGTTCCTCCTCTAGCATTCTTTCTGGCTCAGCTTTTCGAAAATCCCACAGCAATCTGCTTCCCGTTTCTTCGAGCCATGTCGCCAGTCGCCAAAGACAAGATCGACCCCCTCCAACTGAAGAAGACCCTCTTATCCATTGCCGTTCCTGGGGTCTTGGTCATTCGCACGCGAAGCTTGCCAACTTCAACTTCTCATCACTGCTGTATGTTTATTTCCTCTTCGCACCTAAATTTCTATTCACTCTTGCCTAACTCGCCTCTTGCAGGACCTTTGCCCTCACCGCCTTTTTGATTCTCGCCACCACCCGCTTCTTCACCCAGGACCATTCCAACCGCGTCGCCACTGTAGGCGTCCCTCTAAAATGCCACTCACACAACGACTACTGGCGCCGACGCCCCCTCTACGATGCCCTGGAAGCCGGCTGCATCGGCGTCGAAGCCGACATCTGGCGCCGCAACAACGACTTGTACGTGGCGCACAACGCACCCAACACCGCCCGTACTCCCACCCTCAGTAGTCTCTACGTACAGCCGCTCGTGCACCTTCTCGAGCGCCGCAACCTTTTGCGCACCACGTCCCCGCCGCACGGCGTCTTCCCGCGCTTCCCCAACCAAACGCTCGTGTTCATGATTGACTTCAAGGAGCCTGACCGCGAGGCCTTTGCCATGCTGCATGCCCAGCTACAGCCGCTGCGCGAGCGCGGCTGGCTGACCTTTTATGCAAACAATTCTGTGACGTACCGCCCTGTCACTGTCGTGCTCACCGGCGACGCCATCCTGGACTGGGTGCTGTCCAACACCACGTACCGCGACGTCTTCCTGGACGCGCCGGCGCTCGCGCTACATGCAGACACAGACCGGCAATACAATTGGACCAACTCGTTCTACAGCAGCGCCAAGTTCGGCCACGCCCTCGGCATGTTCTCGGGGTACTTTGGCGCGCCCCACGGCGTTGACGAGTATGTTGAGATGGCGCACGAGCGCGGCCTGCACATGCGTTTCTGGAGTCAGCCGGCGTGGCCGGTGGCGATGCGCAATCGGCTATGGGGCGACTTGGTTGATGCGGGTGTAGACTTTCTAAATGTCGATGATTTGGCAGGCGTCAATCGGTGGCTGGCGGAGCGCAATGACATCGGCCGGGGCTCAGTGGTGGCTGAGGAGATTCCTGTGTTTCTGGACTAGGCTAGCTTTGACTGCCTGGCTGTCTGATTTTGCTTTCTTTTATTTCCATTCGGACTGTTCACTGCTGTTGGCCTGTGCATCTTGAAGTATGTATACGTTTGCTTTTATCCAGCATGGCAGATATGATACCCATAGTTAATGCGTTTTTCACTTATGAAATTACCCTGTTTCTTTTCTCAGTTTCTGCATACTTTCGGAAATGTAATGCTTTGATGTTCTTGTGACATATTCACGGAGGGTAGCCGAAGCTTTATTCGAAACCACAACGGCACATCTCCATTCTGTTAAGGTTATTTCTCGCATGATCAAAGACATTAGATGTGAAAACCACTTTCCTGCTTACGGTGCTTCGTAGATGGAAATGGCCATCCATAAGCTTGCAGCCATTTCAAGAACATTTGATACATTCTCGGACTCAAAACATCTGCCGAGAAATCCAAGAGATGCCGTGACTGGGTATGAGTGGGAAGTTGATTCAATTTTAGAGACAACATCCACCCTGTTAGTCTTCCAGGACTAACTGTGATTCCTCGAGCCTCAGGCGTAGGTTGTGTGATACATCGACAATCTCGGTTTGGATGCCAGATATAGATGGCCGTGAAGCCAAAGAGCCTTAGACGCGCCGAATCAAGTTTTGTAAGCTTCCCAGTTTGGAGGCTTTCTAAACCGGTTCACTTGTTACCAATATATATGTCCTTGAGAACTCCTGTAGTCGCCTTGACTATGTCATGGCGGATATGCATTTAAAGTGCTTAGATCAGTTTTTTTCTTTCAGAGTTCTGACTGTTCATTGGAGAAACATTGTCAAAGTATACGGAGTATGTACTACGTGGTACTGTACTATGTGCCGAGTTCAGCTATGCAAAATACTTGCCATGAATATGTTGAACCCTATCTAACCCTACCCGTCTATTCAAAGACAAATATGACATGTCACTCAAACAACTTGCATATGCCGTGTTTTAAGAATGATTGGAGTAAACTGAAGAAAACGGACTTCCCCTCTTTCTGAGCTTAGTGGGAGGTCATACGAAGCTCAATCTCTTAGCAACGATTCAATATTGAAGAAATGCAACGTTGAAGACAAAAAGAACCAACCTTCCAGTGTCGATTTCTACAACCATACACAACGCACATTTATACCAGATTTCCATAAGAACATCAAGTACGTCTTCGAAATGGAAGCACAAGGCTCCCCCGCTCCAAGACTCGCCTCACTGGATGTAAGCCTCATCACAAGCATCCTATCCTGCCCCGAGAACTAACAGCCTCCCCAAGGCCTCTTCCCTCTCGCACGTCCCGTCCTACTCGCAGACGCTCTTCAACGCCAAAACTACCAAGCAGCTGACCTTTGCCGACATTGCCAAGAAGCTAAATCGGTCTGAGGTCGGCGTAGCCGCGCTCTTCTTTGGGCAGGCCACGGCGTCGGAGGAGGACGTGACGCAGCTAGCGCAGCTGCTGGGCGTCAGTTCGGGATGGCTGAAGCAGTCGCTGCCGCAGTTTCCTACTCGCGGCAGCAGCAGTAGCGGGCCGATGCCGCCGGTGGAGCCGCTGATTTACCGACTGTACGAGGTGGTGCAGAGCTATGGCCAGGCAATCAAGGCGGTGATTAATGAAAAGTTTGGCGATGGGATTATGAGCGCGGTGGCGTTTTCGAGCAAAGTGGACAAGGAGACGGATGAACAGGGGACAGAGTGGGTGGTTATTACCATGCGCGGGAAGTGGTAAGTGGCCATTTGGCGGCGGGAGAGGAGGAGTAATCTGTGTAAGAAGAGCGACAAGAGGAAGAGGAAGAGGAAGAAGAGGAAGAAGAAGAAGAAGAAGAAGAAGAAGAAGAAGAAGGAATAGGAGTGGAAGATGGCACAGAAAAGGCGCGCAGAGGAGAGAGAAACAGAGAAATGCTAACCCAAGACATTGTGTAGGCTTCCGTTTTCGCGATTCTGATCAACCAAATCAAAGTAGCCAAGAGAGCAAGAAACAGAGGTTGTAGTCCAAGGGAGTCACAGACCCTTAGTACTTCCAGTCTTCCTTGGCTTCATCTTTGATTTATCCTCAGTCCTTTGTCGGCTGCTGTGATCAGAGTAAGCACCAGATAACGTTGTCGACTAACTTCACGGTCTGGATCCATTGATGTTGAGGTCACACGCAGAGGAGACGAGATGAGAAGGAGGTAGGAATCAATGGGAGCAACAAGATAACCTTTCTTTCAAGATACAGAGAATTGAGTGACTTTTGATGTAGACAATGAGTTTCAAAATGTCAGCTTCATTCACGAGCCTTGCATTCACTAAAAGCGTCGCCTGATGTGCTTGATGCATTCAATGGATAGATACTTGAGAATGGACAGATTACGAAAGTGCCGCATACAACTGTTGAAGCGAGGTACTGATCAAAGAAACTGCATACTAGACAATCCCAGCTCCAGAGAACAATGGGAGCTTCGATGCATTCAAGTCAGCCAGCAGTCCCGGCATCTCTCGCGAAACCACGCCCTCTCCCCTCCCCTTTGGTAGTGTATAGAATCCTGTTCTCTGATTGGCTGTCTTTTTATGGAAGGCAAAGAACAATCATAAGCGAGGACAGGCCCCACATTTCCGCATTGGGTTTAGCTGCATACCTCGGGTTATCTTTTGTCACACCAAGAGTTACTGTATGTACATAGTATATGTATGTAGTACTTGTATATGTGCTTGTGCTTGTACTTGTACTTGGACTTGAATGTAAGACAATGGCAAAGAGAATCGACGTCGAGTACCTGCGACTGAATTGACAGTCAAATGCAGCTGGTAGTGCATGGACTCGAAAATACATTGTTGGTCAGTAAGGGTTATGATGGCCAAACACGGAAATAGCTTGAAGCAGCATCTAGAACAGTATAGCAGCTTGCATGGCAACCACCCACAGATAAGCTTGGAAGCCAGACACAGACAGGTTTGGAGCCCACACTCAATTACCAAGCATGCAGAAGCTCCAGCACATAGTACCCAATTTGGCCTTTGGAAATCTGTATAAATACCCTTCTCCTCTCCCGTTCAACCCGATTTTCTCTTTTCCTTTCCTCTTCATCACACACTCTCACTTCTTCTCTACCACTCTTCTACACTCTTTCACTACAGCAACTCTTTGTTTTCTTCGGAAACCCAACCAATCATTCACAATGGCCTCCAACACTGTCCCCGCTACCATCTCCACCTCCACCACCTCTAGCGCTACCCTGCCCGGTGGTGCCTTCCTGTCGCAGTGCACTGTCATGTAAATTGGCTGTGCCATTCACCATGATTGACTCTCCTGTGTTGATCAGCTGGACTTTGAAGGGAGTTTAGCTTGTAAGTTTTTCTTCAGTCTTCCCATGGCATAAAAGCAAAGCTGACTTTACAGAATCACGCAATGGCCGTCACGCTTCCTCTCCGGTGCTTCTTTTCTGATTGATTTCTTTTTTCTTTGATACACACGACTTCCGAACCGGGGTTTCTTCTGGCATGCCAGCTTTTGCCTCTATGGATGGGGGACGCCTTGTCTTGTGGGGGTTCTTGCATACGCTCTCTTTATGCGGGCAAACTGGTTGACTGTTTCTGGCTTGGATGACTTTTAGTTTCTTTTTCGCACTGGACGCTCTGGGGTTTTCCTTTCTTTGCTGGTGATTCTAGGGTCTTGGGTTTGGGGCTATCTAGTTGCTGGCCTCGCTAGTTTTGTCTGGCATTGGATCTTTAGCAAAGGCGTGTCTTGTTAAATAAACGGTTATTGCAAATCTCAAGTTCTTCTCGTGGCTCATGGCTTTTATCGTCTAAATCTTGTGCAACACTTCGAGTTCCGTAGTTACTCTTGTGGAGTTTTCTCCATAGCCATCTCGCTTTTTCCTTCTGTATTCTTGTGTCCTCCATCACTACGCCCGTGATCTTTTCCAGCCTCCTGCATCTTCTTATCCACAAAGCTCAATGTATTACTAAGCCAAAAAAATCAAGTTCTATCTGGTATCATTATTCTCATACGGCGACACATGCCAAATCATATCGCTCGGCCTCGCGCCCTTTTCGATTCCCGGCCGCATACACAAATCCCGCTCTTCTGCTCCGACGCCGTGCCGTTCCAACAGCCGCTCCGGCATCACCATAAACTGCATCAACATTCCCGCCTCCGCGTGCCACAGATTATGGCAGTGGAACGCCCACAGCCCCGGGTTATCCAGCGTCACCCGAATCACCGCCCACCGATACCCCTCGACCGTGACCGTATCGCGCATCACGGGATTGTCCAGTGCATTCTGGCGCTGCAGAAAGGCATCCAATTCTGCGGCAGTTTTCGGCGGATACCCCTTTTGCGACGTCGCCAGCACCCAGAACCGGTGGCCGTGCAGATGGAACGGGTGCGAGCCGTCGTCGAAATTGTTAATCGCAATGTCGAGCGTCTGCACGCCACGCGTCTGGAACACGTATTCCTTCTTGACGTCAAAAAGCCACTCGTTGACGCCGCTGGTGGCGCTGTCGTCGGGCAGCACGCGCTGGGCCGCCGGAGCGTCGAGCAGGCGGTGCAGAGAAGGGTACGAGTGGTTGCCTTGCCAGGTGGTTTCGTTGAGGAAAGCCCGGGCGAGGTTGTAGTCGCCAATGTGTACGGCGGCTTTCAGGTGGAAGTAGCCGTCACGTTGCGGGAGAGCCGGATGCAGCACGGGGTGCAAGAGGGTGGAGTTCATGTCTTTGCAGATGATTTCGATTGATTCCGGCCATTCAGTACTAGAGGGCTCTTCTAGGCCGTTGGTTGTGCTAGTATTGCTGTTGTGATCAACATATCTCACGATACCCTGTGTATCCTGTCTCATTCTCTTGTTTTTGAATCTGAAGCAGTGAGTCACAAAACGCGTTCTCATCCAGAAAGAATCGCCTGTGGGGACACTGGCGTCGATAACAAGACTGTACCGCTGCGCCGGCATAATCTCCAGCCGGTGAAACTCCCTCGGAATCACATCAGTGCCGTCGACTTCCGTAACGTGGAACGGGTGCTCGTCAATCTCAAGCTGAAACGTGGCAAAGGCGCCAGTATTAATGATGCGCAGCCGGTGCTTCTCGCCCTTTGCTAGGTGGAACTCCGCGGGGCCGAGCAACGAGTCGTCGCACCTGGATCCAGGGAATTCCGAGCAGCTGCGCGTGCTGCGGCCGTTGATCAAAGGGCTGTCCGGGACTGGTTCTTCATTCTCGCGGCCCGGCTGGAGATAGTCCATGAGCAGCTCGGAAGTGGTGTTTTGGTAGTGGTCATGCACCATGACGATGCGGTCGCTGGAATATGCAATCTGCTGCAATTCTGTGCGCTCGTTGGCTGCGTGGATGACCAGGGGTCCAAAGAGGCCGTCTGACGCCTGGCCGCTGTAGTGGGCGTGGTACCAGTACGTGCCGCTCTGGCCGGATACGGTGAAGTTGTACGTGTAGCTGGATCCGGGGGCAATGGGGCACTGGGTGACGCCGACAGTGCCGTCCATGGCGTTGGTTCCATTCTGGAACAAGCCGTGGAAATGCATGGAGGTGGCATTGACGGCCTGGTTGTCTATGTGCACGACGATATTGTCGCCTTCATTGACTTCGACCATGGGGCCGGGAAATTGGTTGTTGATGAGAATCATGGGCCGGAACACGCCGTCGGGATTCAGCTCGGCATCCTTTATGGTCCAAAAGTATTCACGCACCACTGGCTGGGCACCATAGTCCCACGACGGATCGATGATGTACTCGTCTGAAGAGCGAATCTTGGGAGACTCGGGGACATGTTCATGGTAAAACACAACGCCAGTCGCCACAGGCAGCAATGACGTCACAGCCGTCACAGTCGCAGAAGGAGCAGGGCTAGCATCCTTTTCCCCTCCAAACTCGCTGGTACTACTGGTGGTAGTAGTAGCGGCTTTGCTGGACGACGTTGGCATGATTTCCATGTGGACGCCCATGCCGACCAGCCCCACCGCCAGCGCAATGGTAAGCAAGACCGCGCCGGCAATGGCCAGGAGCAGGCGCTTCCGGTGGAGGGTTTGTGGGATGGCAGAAGAGGAAGAAGCATGGGAAGGCTTGAGACTGTCTTCGAACTCGAGTTCGTCGTCTAGAGGGTGCGAGGAGGGGGTTTCGGGGCGAGCGAGAAAGGGCTCGCTTTCTGCGCTGGGTTGCATGATTGCGGGTTGGTGTGTTAGGGGGACATGGAGAAATGGATATGGGATAGAATAGAGAGGAGTTGGGATAGATGTACAAGCAGATGTCGATATACCTGTTATTTGGAGAATGAAGAGGAGGGGGGTTTGAGATGTGGCTGCACTTGGAAGTTGGCAACGGGGGGGCCTGCCGGAAAAAA
>CM069898.1:1401461-1443433 GCA_036034705.1 Thielaviopsis punctulata | reverse complement strand
AAAAAAAACAAGCACGGTCGCAGGAAACGGAAAGAACAAAATTCCCCACCGAAAGATAACGGAAAGAACCAGCTCGACTTATTGTACTTGTATGTATGTACATACAAACATACATACAAACATACCAGTACTATGTACATATGTATGTATGTACTATGTAGCACATACTATGTACATACAATACTACACCCAATAAACGTTGACTTATAAAAAAGCATGGCAACATTAGTCCAAACTGCTACATGCTGCTGCATACATAAATAATGCCCCGATTTCCCTTCCATCTTCATCTGTTCTTGTTCTCGCTTTTGCTCTTCAGCCCTTTACGTCTCCCTTTGGCTTCCTCTTCCTCTTGCAAAGGCACAACTCCCTGGCAGTCTTGACTGATTTGCTAGTCTTTCTACATCTCCTCTCCTCTCCTCTCCTCTAAAATCTTTTACTCCCCCTCTCCTTCAAAATGCAGTTCTGGACTTCCTTTGTTCTGGCCGCCGCCGGCTCTGTCAGCGCCGCTGCCTGCAAGTCCCACAACACCACCACCACTGCTGTTGCCCCCTCCGGCACCTCGGTCTCTCCCACTTCCACCATTGACTGGGTGACTTACTACGACAACAATAACCCTACTGCCGTCAGCAAGGCCAAGGCTACCGCCCTGACCCGCAGCCCCACGTCCAGCGTCAAGGGCAAGGTCTTTGACCGCTACGTCTCCATCTGGTTCGAGAACACCGACTTTGACAAGGCTGATGCCGACCCCAACTTCCAGTTCTTTGCCAGCAAGGGCATCACGCTGACGGGCTTCCGCGCCGTCACCCACCCTTCGCAGCCCAACTACGTGTCGGTCGTTTCGGGCGACTACTTTGGCATGGAGGACGACGATGTGTACAGAATCCCCAAGAACATCAGCACCGTCATAGACCTGCTGGAGGACAAGGGCGTCTCGTGGGGCTTCTACGAGGAGGACATGCCCTTTTCTGGTTTCACAGGCGAGTCGTGGATGAACCAGGTCACCTTTGCCCAGGACTACATGCGCAAGCACAACCCCGGTGTCAGCTTCGACTCCAACGTGCAGTACGAGGACCGCCTGGCCCAGATCAAGAACCTGTCCATGATCTACCCTGAGGAGTCGCTCTTCCACCAGGACCTTGCTGCCAACAAGCTCCCCCAGTGGCTGTTTGTCACCCCCAACATGACGTCGGACGCCCACAACAGCGACATCACCACGGCTGGCAAGTGGCTCAAGAGCTTCCTGGCTCCTCTGCTGGACGACCCGCACTTTATGAACAACACGCTGGTCACCATTACCTTTGACGAGAACGAGACGTACGAGGAACAGAACACCATCTTGACCATTGTCCTGGGCGATGCTGTCCCCGAGAGCCTGCACGGCACCAAGGACGACAGCTACTACAACCACTACTCTGAGATTGCCACGGTTGAGGCCAACTGGGACCTGCACACTCTGGGGCGCTGGGACGTTGGTGCCAATGTCTTTGAATTTGTCGGCAAGCACACGGGCGACGCTATCCGCACCTACGAGAACCTGGACCACTACTACTTCAACAGCTCGTACGGCGGTAACTTTAGCACCAGCGGATACTACCCGCTGCCCGCGCCCAACCTGGCCCTGAACAAGTCTGTGTCTGGCCGCACGATTCTGCCGTCGATTATGGAGACGTGGGCCAACAGCGATGCTCCCACTTACTACACTGACACTGTCATGAACCCCGATGGCATGCACTCTCCTGCTGGGTTCCCTTCTACTTCTTAGTGGCATTGCACATGCGGAGCGGAGCAGTACAAGCATGTATGTATGTATGTATGTATGTATGTATGTATGTATATACATCTATGCATTCGATAGTTTGAGATAGGAAAATCTTGTTTAGCGGAGGATGGGGGATCTTTTAAAGTAATGAATGATAGCTGCCTGCCAGATTAGGTATAATAATGACAAGCATGAAGTTTTTTGGCACTGACCGACATTTTGATGGATTTCCGGGTGTATGTACATATGTACTGGTATTGTAAAAACGACGAGTATGATTGGTTTGGGAGTGCAAGGGGTGTATGTATGCAGTACGCAGTACATGGTACTTATCGGCCTTGTTGAGTTTTTTTTTTTTTTTTTTTTTTTTGAGCCTTCAAAGAGAGGAGGGGGTGTGAATTTAGCTGCACTCAAATTTAAGAGGCGGGAGATTACAATACATAAGCTTTTGCCAAGACGGCTGTAGTACGCAGTACTCATTGTAGTGTATTACATATTACATACCATACATACGTATGTATACACGTAATTGTACTTGTAAGTGAGTCTTGGCTTTTCTGACCAAGACAAACGGCAAAAAGGGACAGAACAGGTTTTTCTTCTGCATTCTGCACTTCCTTTTGAGAATCCTCTATCAGGAACAAGGAATACATACATAATACATACATACATACATACATACATACATACATATTGTATGTATGTGCACATACAGTAAAAAAAAAAAAAAAAAAAAAAAAAACTGATAATTGCAAGTACCTCCTTCCTTCCTTGGCTATTTCAGCGGGGTTCCTCTTGCCCCACTAAAACGCACCTTCCAACTTTTTATAAGTGCAGTTATTCGCACTAGAGAGACTGAAAACTTTGGGGGAAAGAGCAAAAAAGATCAGCTTAACAAGGGCTATTTCCTGCGCATCTGATTGGTTTCGATTTGCGTCGCTTCAGGAAAGCACGTGCTGCGATAAAAGCAGTGAATTGGCAGGTGCAGGATCTCTTTTGGTGATATGTACATACTGGTATGTATGTACAGAGTACAAGTAGAGCCAACCTTTTTGGTGACCAGTTTCCTTTACATGCCATAAAAGGCGAGCCCCGTTCATCAACAACGGTCCGTGCTAATATGCGTCGTCAAGCATTTTCAAAGGAATCCATCCCCCCCAAGCCGCCACAAAGGATGACGAACCGATTCCGCCATAACCAACTTACGACTGTCGTAGAACAGCCACAAATGACTAGCTACGTATACGTATGTATACATACGTACATATGTACTTGTATGTATGTATGTATGTATGTATGTACATGCGCTGTCTGCCTCGCATAAAACAACAAACAAAAGCTTCGGCCACTTACAAACCCTCCTCGAAAAGCGTGTGTCCCTGTTTGGCATGTGGTAACAGAGATTTCATTCCTCTAGAGGAAGCCCGACTAACACTCCAGCCATGCAAGATAAGAGGCCGATAAGTCGTTACTTACATAGGCTTTCTCGTTCCCTGATTACTTTCTTCCTTTTCTTTTTCTGCTCATTCAGCTAGCTGTTCCGCTCTTTCTCCTCTCGTCTTCTTGCATTCTATTTGTACATATGTACAACTAAGTAGTCTTTGTTCCTTGGCGTTCCTGACTTCTCCCCCACTCTTGCTGGATACAACCTTTGTCAACCTGTCTGCCAACTACCAACACCGACTACACAATGGCATCCCTCGAACCCCGTCGCACCACTTCGCCCTTCCTCACCCAATTCATCAGCGACTTCACCCTGGGCTTCAGCGATGGCCTCACCGTCCCCTTCGCCCTGACCGCCGGCCTCTCCTCGCTGGGCAAGACCGACACCGTCATCTACGCCGGCATGGCAGAGCTTTGCGCCGGCAGCATTTCCATGGGCATCGGCGGCTTCCTGTCGGCGCGCGACGCTGTGCCCGACCGCTCGTCTCCCGCCCCCGCCAAGCCCGCCGACGAAGAAGTCCCCGCTGACGCCGACGAGAAGCGCCACATGCTCGCCGACGAGCCCGCCTCGCCCACGGGCTCCGTGCACAGCGACACTGCCTCTGACCACGACTGCTACAGCCTCGAGGGCTACGAGGGCGACCGCATCATCCGCTCCTACCTCGGCCCGCTGGGCCTCGAGCCCGAGGAACTCGAACGCCTGGTCTCCACCATTGCCACGCGCGGCCACACGCACCGCACCGCTCGCCGCATCCAGTGCACCATGGAAGCCGCCAGCGCCGGCGCCGAGTCTGACACCGAAACGGCGGCCAACACGCCGCTCATGTCGGGCCTGTCGATTGCTCTGGGCTATCTGATGGGCGGCCTGATTCCCATGCTGCCGTACTTTTTTGCGCCGACGGTGGGCCTAGGCTTGGTTTGGAGCATCTTCCTGTGCATGATTGCGCTGTTCTCATATGGCGCGGGAAAGAATTACTTGCTGGGTGGAAGCAGAAGACCGGCGATTAGCAAGTGTCTGTGGGAGGGTCTTCATATGTTGTTGCTGGGTGGAGTGGCAGCGGGCACCGCGGTGTTGTGTGTCCACTTGGTGGAAAATGCGCAGTCTTCTTAGGACAAGAGCGGGAGGTGGCTTAGATTGTATATATGTACATAGTTTGACACATTGGCAACAGTACGTCTTGGACGGATACCCAGAGGTTGTTAATTGATTTTTATTTTATTTCGTGTTAGGGTTAGGGTTCGCGAGTCCAGTTCAGGTTTACGAGATTCCGTATTCAGCTGTGTTTGTCGAAGAAAGCAAACATCAAAAGGGCCATGAATAAGAGATGTGTAATGGTTGCAAGTTAGTCTGGTGTGTATGCACAAACTCACGAAACGAGGCACGCTTAAGCAGTTATCGTGTTGGGTCGAGAAGAGGTTTCGGAAAGACGGCAAGACACGAGGCGGGGAGACTGGGTGCTTGGGAGAGAAGCGCAGTGGGAGGAGCCGGTTGAAGATTTGAGTGATCCTTTCTACATAGTACGGAGTATTCTACTATATGTACAAATATATATGTATGTATATATACGCACACTATGGCTGGGCGGTTAGAGAAAAAAAGGGAAAGAGCTTTGAAAGATGAGATAATTTCGGCTGAAGAAAGATAAATAAAGAAGAACAGCTCGAGTAAGTTCTTTCCCTGGTTCCTGGCCTTGAAGAGAACTATATGTATCAATGACTGGCGGTAAACTTTGACAGCTGATTGGCCTGTTGGGGGAAATGTTTGAAGAAAGGGTTGTATGGGAAAGAGCCAATCACAGGGAAGGATGTGACGTGACTTCCTTTTTTTTTTTTTTTCGGAAAAGAGACAAATCTTATCCACAGCCGAGGCAGGTACGCAAAAATCCAGTCTACACTACAACTACGTATGTACATACATATATTACGTGCATTGCATTAGCTCTATCCTCATCACAGCCCTGCCATTCGCTATTGAACCCTTTTTATGTTGTCGATAACATACTATGTACCATGGGCTGAAGAACAGGCATATCGATTGGTTCACAGAGTCTGCTTGGCATTTGTTTCAAAACAAAGAAGCAAGTCAAGTCGAGTATCAAATCTTCACCCAAAAGGACAAAAACTGACCAGTCAGAATGCGCAATGTCAGGAAAAACAAGAACAACCCCATTCATAGCAATTTGATAGATATGATATGGAGTTGCACAGTAGACAAAGTACTGGGTTGTTGCTGTTGTAGCAGCCGCCCGTGACGTGAATCCTTGTTCTGGAAAGAGGCAATCACTGGAACAGACGAAAATAAATAACAAGGAAAGAGCGACAGAAAAAAACAAAACAAAAAACAAGGGATCTGATAAAATGCCAAAAGGTCGCAGTTGGTAACGAGGTAGTTGCCGTGTGTTGTTTCTCGTTCACTATTCCACTGTTCTTTACTCTCCCTCCACCTTGATCGCTCTTGTTCCAACTTCCCGCTTCATAGCTTCGATACATACATACATACATACAACCCAAGGAAGAGATGAAGATTGGATGTCTTCAGTTCGCGCCCGTCAAGGGCGACCCAAATGCAAACATTTCCAGCGTTGATTCCATCCTCCAAAAAGCAGATCCGGAGCTGGACCTTCTCGTCTTGCCTGAACTTGCCTTCTCTGGTTCGTTGCTGTTTCTTGTCTGTTCCGGCGAACATGTTCCCACCCGCTAACCCTAACAGGTACCGGCTTCAAGTCCCTCCACGACGCACGTCCACTCCTCGAACGCTCCACCGCCGGAGTAAGCACGGCCTGGGCCAAGGCAACCGCACTGAAATATGACTGTGCCGTGGTAGTAGGGTATCCTGAAAAGGCGCTGCTGCTGCGCGGAGACTCAGAGGTGTACAACTCGTTGGTGGGCGTGAGTAGAGAAGGACACATAGTGGCGCAGTATCGCGCAAGCCAGTTGCAGCCCGGAGAAGAATACTGGGCACAGGAAGGAAGAGACGGGTTCTTTGGCGACTGGGTGCCAGAACTGGGACAGACGGTGCTCGGCCTGTCAATGGATATCAAGTAGGTGGCTTCCCTCAAATATGTTCTCTTCTTCTTCTTGGGAGGAAATGCTAACCCCTAGCCCAGCTCATACAAGTTCCGCGAACCCTGGTCCAAGTTTGGCTTTGCCTTTCACATTCTCCGCGTCGAAGCCAACATTGCCGTGCTTTCCATGTGCTGGCCCACGGCACTCTCCGCCGAGTCCTTCTCCGACGCCCCCTTTGACCCAGACATGGACACTCTAACCTACTGGGTCTCCCGGCTGGAGCCCGTAATCCGCGCCGACTCTCCCGACGAACTGATTGTCATATTCAGCAACCGCTGCGGCGCCGACGACGACGTTACATATGCCGGGACAAGCACTGTGCTTGGGATTTTGCAGGGAGAAGTCACCATCTACGGCGTCCTGGGCCGCGGGGAAAGCGATTTGCTGACTATCGACACGCAAAAGACACCGCTCGGGAAACTCGTGTATCGCCCAAAGACAAACATGTGTGAGGAACGAGAGGCTCAAAAGGCAGCTTTTATGGCGAGAGCAAAAGAGGATAGCCCGCCAAAATCGCCAAACTGCTATATCCAGATAACGAACCCTGACAGACGCCGGCCCGTCACGGAAAGGCCACAGGGCAGCCGGGACAAGGTACAGAGAGAGAAAGCACACGGCTCCATGGAGAAGACACAGGTGCCCCCGCCGCCACCGCTGGAAACACTCGCACAGACTACATATACGCCGCAAAAGCCCGCATCCCGCCGCACGCCAAAGCTGTCGCTCGCTACAACACTCGAAGGCCTCCAGCCCCGCTCAAAAACCAAGCCTGTGCACGTAGCCACGCCCATCAACGCTCGTCCACGAGGCTACTCTGCCCTGGCAACGCTCGACCGGCCAAAACTGCAGAATCTGGTAGAAGTCGAGACTCCAGTCGACGGCCAGAGCCATGTCCCGTGTAAGTCCCGGCAAAGACAGCGCGGCGAGAGCACCAGAGACCGTAATCCGTCGCCGCTCCTGCAGACAGAGTATGCGCACCAGGCCCCCTCCCTCTCGCCATGGGGACACGAAAGCTCGCGCGTATCCGGCTCAGACGCGCCGTCTGAGGTGTTTGATCGCGACGCCAGCTTCCTGTCGTCCACCGCCACCAGCCTTGACAGCTCGCAGCTCCCGCCTACCACACGCCAGCCATCGCCCGCCCACCTCGACGCTTTCCGCGGACGCACGTCCTCGCCACGCCTTCTTTCGCAGGGCAAGAGCAACAACCCACCGCGGGCCAACGCGCGTTCGCAGTCCGCCATGCGCCAGCCGCAGGCCAACAACAGCACCAGCGCAGACGTGATCCGCGAAACCGTGCTAACCACGCGCCCGCGCGCCCAAGAAACCCTCACCATCAAGAACAGCGTGATCCCCATCGCCGCCAGCCCGAGCATCTGGACCGGCTCCGCGACCGAAGCGAGCTTCGCCAGTGCCACCGTCGACGCCGACCGCCGGCGCGACAGGCCGGCCGAGCCCGACCGGCCGCGGCGCAACAGCCGCATCGAGGCGCAAAAAGCGCTGCGCCTGCAGATTGGCAACATGCGTGCGCGCTCGGCGTCGCAGACCAGAGCGGCGGCGCGGCCGGTGCGGCGCGTCGATTCGCCGCCGTGCGGGGTGCCGGCTAGCGCGCATCCCAATTCCGCGGGCCACTTTGAGTGGCCGCTGGTGCGGCGGGCAGACGAGGAGCAGATGGAGGGGGAGTGCGGGGAGGAAGTGGAAAAGAGACAGCAGATGGGCCGAGGCGTACAGGGAGAGTGGTGGGTGGATCAGTGGATGAGTCGCGAGGCAGAGCAGAGTGTGGGCAGGCGTAGCATAGACAGGAGAGACGGAAAGAAGAGGCTTGGCCTGGCAAGATATGCGCCTGTGACGCCAAAGCCGATGAAGCTGTCGTTTGAATGAATAAATGAAGTTCTCTTTTCAAGTTACACAAATACGCGCTTATCGCGCTAAATTTCCTATGACTAAGCATAGCCCCACCGCGGCAGCTTCCCCACTTTTTACCAAACGAAAAGATTTGCGTTTCTTCACCACCTTTCTTTTCTTGTACGTACTTGCCTCTCTTTGACCGCAACAGCGATTCGAATCACCGATTTGTACCGACTTTTATCTCTTTTTTTTTTCATCGTCAAAAATTTTCACTTTGTTTTCCAACTCACTCAAAACGCAAAGAAAGAACGAAAAGATATGGGCAGCCATGCCGTATGATCTGGAGAGTTTGATTGACTCGGTGATTTTGCACATTGCCACTTCTGGCTTTGACGGTAAGCTCCCGTGGAACATCTCAGCGCAGGAACAGACCGGCCCGGATGGAACGCTAACAAGCTCAGGCTGCGCCGTGGAGGAAGTTGTCGCCACCATTGAATCCCTCTGTGGCGGCTCGTCCAATGCTTCGTACACGTCGGCCAGATCAACCGGCCCCGCGGCCGGCTCCGCTGCCATGGTCTGGCAATGGATCGTCGACCGCCCCGACATGCACCTAATCTCTAACGGCCGCACCCTTTCTGCCCTTCCGCTCTCCGCCGCCCTCGCCCTCTCGCCGCCCGCACGGATCCATGCCGCCGACGACGTGCTCTGGAAGGCCATAGCCGGACACGCCCAAGACCTCAAGCGCGTGCCCAAATTCGAGTGGGTGGCGCTCGTCGGCATCGCGTCGGCGCGCCACGACGGCATCATCCAGGGCGACCTTTGTCGGCTGACGGGCCAGGACAAGCGCTCACTACCCAAGCGCACCGACGCGCTCGCCAAGAAAAAGTACATTGAGAAACGCGCCACGCTCGTCCGTGGCACAAAGACGAGTAAGCTCTGGCTCTGCCGCTTCGCCCCACCGCTGCTCACAGCCGACAGCGCCGGTAGTCATATCAGTGCTGCTGCCTTTGGCTACAAGCTCCCCGGGGCCATTGAGATAGACAACCTCGATGAGGTGCCGTGGGCGGCGGCCTGGACCGGGGAGGCTATCGACTACCTGCTCTTTGGCAAGACCATCATCTCTACCGTCCGGGCATTCGGAGTGCTACGCTACGATGATCTGCGCACCAAGCTTGGCATCCAGCACCAGCGCTGGCAGATGCGCGTCATGGCGCGGAGCTGCCGCTTCTTTGTAAATGTGGGCGCACTGAAGTTTGTCGCGGCGTCCATGGACAACCGCGTGTATCGCGACTGTCTCAAGTTTGTCAACGATGTGTCTCCCGAGTCCTGGGCCGTCTATCTCTCGTCATCCAAAAGATTCAAGAAGACGCGCCGCCAGCAGATCAAGGAGGAAGAAGCGCGACCGGCTGCCGAACGCAAGAGTCGTACATCACTGAATAGATGGAGTCCGGACGTGCCGTTCCAGGACATAATTCTGGATGCCATGCTCAATGCCGGCAAGGAAGGCATTACAAACACGGAGCTGACGGCCGGAACACTGGCGCCGTCGTTTGGAAGGTACGTGGCAAATCTGTCCATGTCGATTACAGTGCGGGACTTGCAGCCGGCGCATACGCGGCACCTGCAGATCCGATCGGAGCTTACGCGCAACGGCAAGACCACCACGTATAGATACTATGCGCCGAGTGCCGAGGAAGCACGGCCGCACCTAGTAGAGTACTCGGCCGAGGAAGTTGCCCAGGATAATGCGCTCAGGTATGGGTTCGCACCGTTGGCAGGTCCGGTTTTGGATCGCAGGGCGAGTGAGCGGCCAGGGCAGGGATTGCGGGTGCGCAAGAAGGTGGTAATATTGGATGAAAACGTGGAGGATGAGGATGACGCTGTTAAAAGTATAGAGCGGAGGGAGGTTGAAAATATGGACAAGAAAGAGGCTGAAAAGACCAGCCTCCAAGAGTCCGATACAGTCCAAGAGCCTGATGCAGTCCAAGAGCCCGATGCAGTCCAAGAGCCCGATACAGTCCAAGAGCCCGATACAGTCCAAGAGCCCGATACAGTCCAAGAGCCCGATACAGTCCAAGACGCGACTGAAACACAAGGTGAACCAACACAAGCTGAACCTCTCGCAGTCGTAACCAACGAAGAAAAAGAACCCACCCAGTCCTCTAGCTCTAAAAAGAAGTTCACAGCCACGGGCCGCTTCACCTGCCCAAGCTGTACCGGTTCGTGGAAAAACGACCTTGGCCTGAAGTATCACCAGACCAAGTCGCGCACCAAATGCAATCCCAACTGGGAAGAAAAGCCAATTCCGCCGCGAAAAGTTGTTTTCGGCAGTCGGTCTGATAGTTCTGTCCGCCGGCGGTCACGCCGTGCTCTGAAAGTCGCGGCATCTGCTTCTGCCTCCGTCTCTGCCAAGCCAGGCCAAGGACCCGATCCAGACGCCGGCCTGTTTCCCATCTTCCGCCGAAACAACCATGCTAATAACAACAGCGCAGTGCGTCTGCGTGGCGGCCTCGTGATTGAATCCCGTGAGTCACGCGCAACGCCCGCACGCACTCCGGCGCCTGCGGCCTTTCGCACTCTGCAGCCGGGAGAAACATTTGAGACGGCGCAGGAAGAACTTAAGAGTCTGGTGCCGTGCAAAAACGGAATGGTGTCGACACGCAAGTCGGGTAGGAGGTCGATGCCCGGAAAGAGCAGGGAAGTTTTGGTGGTTGAGAAGAGTAGAGAGGTTTCGGCAGCAGAAACGAATAGAGAGGTGGTGGTGGTGGCAGAGAGCGAGTCGGAAGAGCCAGCTCAGGCTCCATGTGAACCAGTAGACTCTGCTCAGGCCTCGACCGAGTACCCCGAACATCTCTTGCAACAGCATGAGTCTCTTTCATCTGACCCCCCAGCCTCTTCCTGTGGTCCCTCCGCCTTTCCATCCGGCCTCCCCCCCTTCGTGATGCCCGAAATCCCCAAAATCGCCTCCCTCTCCCCTGAAGCTCTCCAAATGCGTCGCTCCAGAGAAATCATCCGCTACATTGTGCGCTCCAACCATGGCGCCTTTCCCGCCAAGACTGCCCTCTGGTACGCCCTCTGCTACGTTTGGTCCCAGACTTTCCCCCCTGACATTCCGCCACCGCCGTATGAAGTCTCGCTCAAAGCGGTGCGAGAGTGTGGCCGGTCTCGCCCGTCCAAAGACCATCTGGTGGAAATCACGTATGGCTTCAAGGATAGTCAGGGCGTCAACTCGCGGTACCACGTGCTCGTCGAAGCTAATCTGGACCGCCACGGCGCTGTTGTCGAAAATCTCAAGAGCTGCATCAAGGAGGTATATCCGCAGGTCTACATCCCGTCTGCCTTCATGCCTGCCACCGGCTACTTTTCTAATTCACAGCCCACCTCGTCAGCCCCGCCATATACTCTGCTGCCGAACCCGCTGACGCGTAGAAAGCGTGCGATTGGTCGCCAAGTCCTGGTTCTCGACGCGCCGCTGTACCAGAAGCAAGCCGCGGAAATGGCGGCACAAAGGGCGTCTCAGGCTGGTAATCGACCCAAGCGGCCGTTTTCGTGGTCGGACATCGGGCTGCCGCGCAAGCGCATGAAGGCACTGATGGAAGAGGACGGTACTGTGTGGGAGAATCCGGTGGCGGTACAGTTTTTGTCATCGGAGCCGGTGTTGGCGTTTCTGCGGCCTAACCAGTGTTTGGATCTGGAGGCAGGCGAGACTGAGGATGAGGATGAGAACAAGGACGAGGACGGCGAGATGTTAAGAGAAGAAGAAACAGAAGTTGGAAACGACCAAATCGATCCTCGCCTCTTCATCGGCTTCAACTCCCAGCTTCAACAAAAATCCAAGCCAGAACCAAAGCCCGAACCCTTCTCTGTCCGCTTTGCCCCCCTCACCGCCATCCATAAGTCCAGCGGCATCTGGCCCGTTAAGACGGTCTCATCCTTTTCCGTCGACTGCAGCTTTACGATAGCGGACGCTCTCACGGAAACGTTGTGGCAACGTTCTCTGCGGCAACAAGGTTCCCAGAATCATGCCGCGCAGGTGCATAGCGTGTCGGTGCCGACTATTGAGAATCTCGAGGCTGTGCAGACATATCGATTGTTGTCACTATTTCCTGAAGTGAACGTGGGAGACAACAGCCAGCAGCAGCAACAGGTACAGCAACAGCAACAGCCACAGCCACAGCCACAGCCACAGCCACAGCAACAACCACAGCAACAACCACAGCAACAGCCACAGCAACAACCACAGCAACAGCCACAGCAACAACCACAGCAACAGCCACAGCAACAGCCACAGCAGCAACATGATAGACTGGCTTTGGAAGCACTGTCATCATCTAACGTGCCCATATTTACTGTCGGTTTGGCCTTGACTGAAGAGCCTTCGGCTTCCGTCCAGTCCGAACTCGCTCAGTCTCATCCCGAAACTTCCGACCCGTCCAAATCCCAGTCTGACGACTCCAAGTCACACGCCACCTCCTCTAAATCCCAGCCCGACCTCACAGGTGCCTCCAGATCCAAAGGTCGGCCCAGCATCAATCGCTCATCCTTTGGCAGTCTTGCAGCCAAACCACCTCCCCCTGCTGCCAACACTGAACGCATCATGTTGCCTATCCCAGAAGAAGCCACTGATGCAGCAGTCACTACAGCCACTGCCTCTCAAAACTGGTACAAAGGTTCACGCCACGAAGCCCTCACTGCCGCCTTCATCGCCGTCCGCGTCCTCCTCGGTGGCACCGACAAAGTTATCGACTGGGCCATCATGTGCACCCTCTTCCCCTCGGAATCGCTCATATCGCTACGCAAGTTCTGGGTGCGTCTGCTCAAAGACCAGGCCACCCTGGTCCGCAGCTACACCGAGCGCTTCCAGAACGCCTTTATCAAGGCCTATGAAAACGGCGACGTGCCGCCGCTCGACTTTGACCACCTGGACGACTATGACTGGCGCCCGATTATCAACTGGACCGTGTCGCTGCACATGGACGACCGCGTGCCGCTGCCCGTGTCCCGCGACGGCTTCCGCAGACAATACGAACTTGGCGCGCCCGTGCATGATACGCGCGCATGGCGCGATGTCTACTTCAACACCAACTCGAGCATCTTTGCACGCTACGCGGCCATCGCGTCCGAAGCCTCCGCCGTGCCCATGGACTACTCAGCCGCCACTGCGGCTCTCCAACTGCCCGCCGATCCGTCCGACGAGACCCTCGCGCGCTCGTGGCTGCGCTCGCTCTCTGTTACTCCCGGCGACAAGAGCACGTCGGCACAAGTTATTGCCAAGTTCATGACGCTCTCTTCGGGTCACGCTTCCAACGTCAGCAAACTGCTCGAGGGTGCTGTTTCTGCCTTGACGGCCGACCATATCATCAGCAAGGGCAAGATCTTGACGCACCGTGACCGTATTTACCGGCTCAACAAGCAGTTCCGCTCACATTTTGACAAGGCAGCGCGCGTGGCGTTTTTCATGGAGGCGCGCACATTCAAGCGCATCCTTGACACTGCCCACGAGTCACGGCAGACGACGACAACGCGCGTGCCGTTCCTCATGCCCGATGGCGCCATCATGGCACTCATCAATATGGCAGCCCACCAACGTCTGAGCCTGCGCAACTGCGACCTGCCGCACATTCCGCTCGGCTTTGACCCGGGCAACTACGAGTCGCGCAAGATGCCCAAGTCACTTTTGCTGTTTTCCCTGGAAGCCGCGTTTACCGGGTCGTATATGACGAATGCGCAAGTGCCGATTCTCAAGCGCGCAGCTGCGACGCCGGTCCCGACAGCTGGGCCAAGGGGGCTTTTGCCGTTCTGGGTGGACTTTTTCGGCGACATGGATCGGAGTCTCTGGCAGTCGGTCTTGGGCATGGTGTGTTCGCTGGTAGCAACGCGGGGGCCGTTGACGGAGCGAACGATTCTGGAGGACTTGCATCCGTTGTTGGATGTAGTGGATGTCAAATTGTGTGTGATGTGGGCGTTGGATGTTGGGTTATTGTGTTTGCCGGCCGAGATGTATGATGGATGGCCTGAGGGCGGTTCGTCAAAGGGCGGTTTATCCGAGAGAAACTCGTCGTCAGATTCACCGGCGCTCAAAAGCTCAAGAGCTGTTGGTCAGGAACTAACAGTTAGCGAGTGGTGGTGGCTTGTAGTAGCCGAACAGGGCGTACCTCAAACCACTGAACAGGACAACGCAGCACAGGAGGCTTTCCAACACCACACTGTGATGCTCAACATAGACCGCACATAGCTTGTTTTTCCCCTCTCCTTCTCCTTCAGATACAAAATATAATAAGAATATTATTCATAGACCAGACACACATGAATAAGAATAATAGTATGAAAAAAAAGAAGAAAAAAACGCAAATATACTGTCCCTTGTCCCTTTCCCCTTCTTTCCTCTTTGGCCGCTCACTCATCAAACGCCAACTTGCCATTCGACCCACTCTATGACTCGTCAGCAGGAACCGACTTGGAGGAAGGCTTCTTGCGGTCACTTTGACATGTTAGCTGTTACTCCAGGTTGAATATATCTAGAAAGAAAAAGAGGAAGAAAAAGAAAACTCACGTCGAAAGTCTCCGAGACAACTGCTGAAGCGCCTTGTCATTGTCCGCATCTTGCGCTGCCTTTTGCAGCGCTGCCGCCCGCTCCTCCTCATGCGCCTTTTGCACCTCCTCGTGGCTCGGCGGCAGTCTCTCGTTCTGCAAGTCAACCTGGCGCGCGTCCTCGAACGTCGTAATCGCATTCTTGATACCCTCGGCTCCCAACATCAGCGTGCCCGCCGGTAATCTGCCGCCCGTCGCCGTCTTCAGCTCCGTCACCTTTTCAGACTCCTCACGCAACACCTGGAACACCCGTGATAGACGTCCAATGGCCAGAATCTTGTTCTTGATCGCCCGGCGCTTGGCTTCAAGCGATTCGGCCTCCGACATCGAGCCCGGTGTCGTCGGCGACTGCGGCAGCGGCGAGCTTACCGACGTCGACGTGTTGGGCGTATCATCACGCTCCAGCTCCTCCTCAGAGCACGTGCTCAGAATGGCGATCAACATGTCGGTAATCTTCTCTCCCACAAACGGCAAGGACCATGTAAACACATCCATAAAGTTGGGCAGCCAGTACGGGTGGGGCGTGCAGTTGAATTGTCGGATGTTCATGACATTGTTCTCGTACTTAAGCACAGCTGCCTTGTTGTTATACACATCCAGGTAGTTGGGCGCCGAAAAGATAGTCATGACACTGGGGAAGCCCGTCGTGCGCGTCTTGCGGTACATGCGGTATCCGGCATCCTGCGCCTCGTGTGCGCGAATCACCGACAGCAAATTGTTCTTTTCCAGGAATGCACAAGCCGCCGCGTAGGAGAAAAAGTAGGAGCAGCCACGCACAAAATTGTGCAAAAAGTGGTCGGTGTGCTTTTCCAGTCCAAAATCGTCCAGAGGGTCCGCCCACAAGATGTCGCACATGAGGCCCTGCGTCGGCGGCTCGCGGAACCGGTCAATCTTGCGAATATCGTCGAGCGTGTGCAGCTCGGGGCTCAGGCCTCCGTGGATGCACAAAAACTGCTTGTTCATCAGGGCAGCCAGCGGCAGCGAGCAAAACGACTCCATGCACGCCTCGTACACCGCCTCCGAGTACTTGTGACGACATTCCAGCTTGAAAGTGAAATAGTCCGTCAAGTGCCGGCACTCGTGGTTGCCACGCAGAAGCCACAAGCTGTCCGGATAGTGGATCTTGAGCGACCACAGGTACAGCACACACTCTATACTGAAATAACCACGGTCGACATAGTCTCCCAGAAACAGATAGCGCGTCTCGGCCGGGTCGCCACCCACCTCAAAAAGCTTCATGAGGTCGTAGTACTGGCCGTGGACATCACCACAGACCGTAATGGGAGCGTCCATCTCGAGCAGGTTGGGCTCAGCGCGCAGAATCTTGGTACCCTCCTTGAGAATCCAGAGAGCCTGTTCCTCCGTCAGCCGACCCTCACGATGGAAGTGCTGCTTGAGGAAGGCAATGTCGGGCTTGGTTTGGGTTTCATCTTGGAAAAATTGCTCGGGCGTAGGCTTGAACATGGCGGGGGCCTGGACGTCTGTAATATGGTTAGCACTTTCTTTTGTTTTTCTTCTGGGCCAATTCGCTTTATGTGGCCGGCCAGCAGCAAAATGAATACACACCTTTACACACACGCTCCAGCGTGCTGACCTGCGTCTCATCATCCAGGGTGTGCAGAGTGAAGTCAATTTCCGGCACCGGCTGCTTCTCCTGAATGGCGCGGAGAGCGTTGTCGACCTGCTGCGACCGAACTTCTTCGGTGGCGGGCGTCTGGGAGGCGTCACCGTCCATGATGAGTTAACAGGTTGATTAAATTTGGATAGGTATCCCTGGACTTTGATTGTTGAATCGGCGTATAACGGTCTCCGTTCAAGTGGTGAAGCTTGGGAATTGGCTCGGCTATGGCGATTGATTTTGAGATGGAATAAAAAGCCGGCTCGTTGTATTATTTTTTGTTGGTGGTGATCAAGTTTAAGTTGTCGGTTGGTTATGGTCGGGAGTCCAAGTTTCCTTTCCTTGCAAGGCACGCACAGCAAAGCAAAGTCCCGAAAAAAATAAAAAAATAAAAAATAAAAAGGGAGCCAAGCCCAAGGGAGGGGTCGCTAAAAGAGCCTTGTTCCGTAGTGCTGTTCTGAAATGACAGGCTGGGCTGGGCTGGATTTTGCTTATGTATTGCTTGTGCTTGTGCTTGTGCTTGTGCTTGTGCTTTTGCCAGAGGAGGCCAGCGAAGCTAAAGACTTGGGCTTAGGTTAGGCGGGCTTGAAAGTAAGATTTAGGGTCTTGTTACATAGTATACTGTATGTAGGCATGTAACTACGTAGGCTTCATGAAGTCACAGGGCCAATAAACGTCAAAGCTTCACGAAACAAAACCTGTTTACACAAAAGTTGAATAAACAAGCCGCGTGTTGCAGAGGACCCTGAAGAAGAATGGGAGATCAAGGACAAGAGAGAAGCCTGCCAATGTAGGAGGCCTGTTCAATGGGCGGGCTGATGAAGTCGGATCGAAGTCGTATCAAGCTACACGATGCTGAATAATGATAGCATTGATTGAGGCAGCGGAATGGGGTAAAGAAAATTCAAGGCACCAAGCTTCACTTCTGGGAGGTACTACTCCTACCCTACGTACGGAGTACTATGTACATGCTGCGTGCATAGTATTGAAGGTTCATTCCTGGACTTTGTTTTGGCTTACAGGCGGAAGCAGCATTTACTCGTATTCACGTTATTACAATTGCAAAACCCCAATATCTGCTATGTATTATGTATCTGTCGTTCCTACTTCAACCCACGATACTGTGTACAAATATCCTGACACAAACGCAAACAAAATGGCAGCCAGCAAGGGGGACAAAGCTTCTCAAGTGTTCCAGAAACATAATTACGAACCCCTCGCTCAACTCTTTGGCCTAGGAAAACAAGAGGTTTAAGGAGGTAAGAAAGATCCAGGGTTGCACTCTAACTAAGATCCCCGGTCCAAAGCCAAAGCAACAACGAACAAAACTTTGAACGTTGCGCAAGTGCCTTCCTCTTTCCCATCGTGGGAGTTCTATACATGGCAGGTACATTTAGTACATACATACATATGTATGTAGTGCATACTATGAGCAAAACGAGCATCAATGTACTTCTGTACTATGTACCAGTACGTACATACAAAGTACATACGTACACATAAAACCACCCAAACCTTTGATTTGTATGTATGTATGTATGTATGTATGTATGTACTGCATGTACTGCCACCTCCCTTCCCCAACCTCTTTTCAAGATTGTCTCCTTCTCTTTTCTCATCTCATCTGCCTTGGCATGATTGTTGTTGTTCTTTTTCAAGCATTGATATCGTCTTATCACGAGTAAGCCTTTGTTCACATACTATTTATGTTTTGCTCCAATGTACGTTTTTGCAGTGACATTCACTCCTGAGATCCCCTGTTTTGGCTGTTCTATCTATGTACATGTACTGCGTACGTAGTATGTATGTATATATGTACATATGTATGTACATATGTAGTTTTCTTCATTTGTACGAAAAGAAAACAGAATTATCTCCTGTCTCCTGTTTCAGGTTCCCTCCATCTCTCCACTCCATACTACAAAACAGAACAAAAAAAGAACTGGCAAAAAACCCCCCCAAACCTGTGACAAGTCAAGTGAGCTGTAGTCAGGCCGCTAACCTACACAAGGGGGATTCGTTATCTTTGTTATCAAGGGGCGGGGCGGAGGGGCTCGCCCCTTGTCGCGCTAACCCTTGTATAATATTAACCCTATATAACATAGCAGAACTTGTAAACGTTCATAATTCCATTAAAAACAAAACTTTGTACAGCCAAAGACAAAAACGGCAAAGATCAACTAAGGCAGGCAATAACCACCGTCAATCACCATATCGCAACCCGTTGTGTACGTAGCAGCATCCGAAGCCAGGTACAGATACGCGCCCTTGAGCTCAGAGACTTCTCCTTCACGACCCATGGGAATCTTGTCCTTCCACATGTTCTTTGTCTCCTGTGAGCAGAACTGGGAAATCTCGGTAATGATGTAGCCAGGAGAGATGGAGTTTGCCCGTGCAAATCCAGACCACTCAACAGCAAGGGATTTGCCTGATATTTGTTAGTGCTTCTTCAAAACCGACGACACCAGAAAAGAATGGCTTACACAGATGAACCACGGCCGCCTTGGATGCATTGTACGACACTTGTGCCTGCGGGATGTTCACAATGTGTCCACTCATACTCGCCGTGGCCACAAACGCGCCATAGGTAAAGTTCTCAAGGGGCTTTCCGCCCGTAGTAGTGCCCTCCTTCTTCTGGCGGCGGAAATGCTTGCCGGCAGCGCGGGCGCAAAAGTAGACGCCGTCGACATTGACACGAAGCACGTGCAGAGCTTTCTCGATGGCGCCATCGAGCATGGGGCCATCGGTCCATGGGATACCGGAGTTGGCTACCATAATGTCTAGGCGACCGCCAAAGTCTTCGACGCATTTGTCGACGGCAGCTTCGACGGCGGCGTTGTCGGTGACATTGACCTGGTAGGCCTTGCCTATGAAGGGGTTAGTTTACTGATGAGATGGTGGAAAAGAAAACAGATGAAACGTGAGAAAAAGAAACATACACTGTACGCCGTACTCCTTGGCAACCTCGGCGGCCACTATCTCGGCCTTCTTGTTACTGTTGTACCAGATGGCCACGTCGGCGCCAGCTTCAGCAAAGGCCTGGACAACACCCAGACCAATGCCGGCAGCAGAACCAGTGACAATGGCAGTCTTGCCCTTGAGCGAGAAGAGCGGCATGACGCGCGAGCTCTTGACGGCAGGCATATTGTCGTGGACAAAGTGGCCTTGGTTGTCGAGGTTTTCCATGTTGGGCGAGGGGTATAGAAAGAGTTGAGAAGTAGTTATCAAGGGGGAAGAAGGGATGTAAGTGGAAGAATGTCTGTGGAAAGATACAAGTGATAAAGATGTGAAAAAGTGAAGACTAGAGATGACCCGAGTTTCTCAATGACAGCGGAACTGTTCCTTTATATATTCGAGATGAGATAGGTGCATGTTAGTCTGGCCTTTTGATAACCCTGATGTCTTGCATAGCTCCCATACTTGCTCCGTACTTGTACTCCTAAACTACTAGTCGCAGTTCCAGTTACAGTTGCAGCCGCAGTTACAGTTGCAGTTACGGTTACATTTCCAGTCGCATTTACTGTTGTTCATGTCGTTGATGCTGTGCTGTCCCCCGCATTGCCAGGTTGTTAGCTACTTATACATACACACTACATCAACATGCATCATTTTCTGGTGTCCCCGCCTTCAGCCCAGGAAAACGAACGGGTGATTCTGTACCTTGCGGCTCATCATGCGTATTGCCAGGAGCAAACAACATCATCCAATTCATACTTGCAGTAAAACTATTTAGTATGTATGTATGCCTCAAGAAGAAAACGCCGATGCAAACAACCTAGCGGTCTTGCCCTTTTGACTCTCCGGCCCGCCGTTCCAGCCCGTTGGGTTTGGATCTGCCTGCGCACTCGTTTAGAACGATATGGCGTAAACGGGGAGCTTGCGGAAATAAAATTCAGTCCTGTGACCTGTTTGAATGCATCCATACATGAATATTTTTTTTACTGTAAGTCTTGGGTCTTGGAGCTGTTTTATTATTTTGTATCCGGAATTACACAAAGAGGAGTCCTTCTAAGGGAAAAAGAGGCGGCGGATTTACCGCATGTAGCTTTCCCGTCCCCCTCTTGTTATACAAACTAAAGAGCTCAAAAGTATTTGGTTACAGCCCCACTTATTAGCCTGGTTTCCGAACGGACTTCCTTTTCTGGGAATCTCCACAACCTCCGACCTTCTTTCCTTGAGAGGATCTCACGATCTTTTATTTCTTGTTGGTCTGTTCATTATTTCCGCTTGCGAACCAAGGTACATATGTACATGGAAAAAAGGGGGCCAGCTGATACAGGTGCGGCCTTGAAACGAAACGGCCACCCTTGGTGGAAAAAGGGTGGAAGACTAGTATATTTCCATACAACACTCTTTGTCGGAAGCGGAGCCTCACAGGTTCCCTTGTGAAGCCTCATCCCCTTTTCTCTCTACGGCTACTATCCTCGCAGCTCGGACAAACTAGCGGAGTAACTTGTTTCTATTTTCAAAACAGAATCACGAGATCAAAGCGGGTTGTAACCAGGTACTTCATCCCACTATGATATCACGGATAGCAGAGGAGGAGAAGTTGGTGTTGCGCCAGCGCGAGATAAAGTCATCGCGGTTGACTCCAAGTATGTTAGCATTTCTATACATGGAACAAAAAAAAAAGAGGAACACTTACTGTATCCGCCACAAACGCGACGCAGACCGCTAAACGCTGTACGGCCGTGCATAACCCGCCAGTTATCAAATACTACACTTGTTAGCTCTCAACACCACTTTTCAACAGGAAAGAAACCTACTCAGAGTCGTTCCTGGCTTCAACAGCCGCTCATACTCCATATCCGTCGCCGTCACAATCTCATACCACGCCCGCGCCGCATCATACCACTCATCTGGACTCACCCCACCATCAAACGGAACCACCCCACGATCATCGTTATTCCAGCGCACACGATGCAGCTCGCCGTCCGTGCCCAGCTCCAGCACCGGGTACCGTCTGTCTGGAGCAATCGTAATGCCCTTGTTGCCGCTGGCATGCCACGGCAGCCGCACCGTTGCCAGCACATGGAATGCGCGGGGATTCTGGGCGCGCAGTTGCGCAGCCGCCTTGTACCCGTCGACAAGAAGGGAGGCACCGCCGTGGGCATCCGGGCCGGTGTGCGAGAGGATGTGGAAGGATTGCAGGCCGGCGGGGTCGGAGAAGTAGGTGGTATCTGTGTGTACTGGCAGGGCGATGGTGGTGTAGGCAGTGTCGGCCATGGCCATGTCGGGAATAAAGTCGTAGAAGCCACCATAGTGGGTCTCGCGGATGAAGGCAATGCGCTCAATGAGGCGTTGTGTAGGGAGGGCGGAGTCGGCGGGTGTGTTTTCCACAAAGACCATGCCGTATTCACGCTAGAGAGTTAGAGGGGGGGGGCGAAGTGAGGGAAGAACTTGAAGAAAGAGTAACATACAATGAGCTGCGTCAGACGACCTATACCAGTGTCATTTCCGTCTTCGAGCATAACCTCCTTGTAGTCAATAGTAGGCGGCTTCTCGGCAATCTCAGAGCCCCAAAGCTTAAAGCTGCACACGCGAATATCAGCACAAGATATATCAGCACATAAAAAACACTCAGGCAATAAGACTCACTCTACTTTCTCAGACTGACGGGTATCGTTGTTTTTCCAAAACCCCAAAAACTCCCACGGGTAATTGCTGCGGTGGTTGTCCGACCCTGTTGGATGTTAGCAATCAGTGACAGTAGACTAAATGAGAGATGCGTACACAAGACATTCAAGCCCTTGGCGTCATGCTCAATGCTCTGAGCGGAAATGTCTTTCGGAATCTACGTTGTTAGCTGTTTAAAATGACCACATCGGACTTGCTATATGGTGACTCCACATACTGTAAACGTCTTGAGAATGCGCTGGTCCGTAGCACTGTGCACGCATTCACTGCAGCGGCAGTTATCTCTGAAATCTTTGTCAGATTTTGTGCTCTCTTTTATTCTTCTTTCTGTTCATTGCGGACTTACCGCAACCAGATGTTTGGCCTTTATAATTCATTAGCACCATGCATATCTCTCTAACACACGAAAGAAAACAAAGATAAAGAAAAGAAAACTCACAGACTGCTTCTCTTGCTCACACCTCCACCCGAAATCTCAATACTCTGTGCACTCCCCGTCACATTCTGCCCGGAGAGAAGCCGCCGATGACGCCCGGCAAAAACACCGGAAAACGGGGCGACGGGCCGAACAACTCTCGCGGTAGAAACACGAGAAAGCGGCGCAAAAAGTCTGGCTGCCATGTCTTTTTGTGTATTCTAGACAGTTTCACAAAGACGTTTCGTTCCACAAGGTGGAGACAAACTAAAAGATGAGAATGGTCAGAGAAAGAGAAGGTTTGGGTAGCTGCCGTTTGTGGGCAGATCTTGTTGTTTCCCCAATTCTTTAATGAAACTCCCGTTTTGAACCCGCGGTAATTGCCAGTTAAGCCTTGGCTTGTAAGTTGTCCGTCCAGTGGAGGTGGGGCATCTTGAGCGATCAAGGGTTTACAGACCCTTACTGACGACAAGCCAACCTCGGCGTCTAATTTTCCCCGTAGGTCAGTTCCAAGTCGCGTTGGTTGTACATACATACAGCTGGACAAGGAAATTTGGGGGATCATAAGCGCCCGTCGCCTAATTGTAAATGCACAGACCAATTAACAAGACGAGAACAAGAAAGTAAACGCCGTGGCAGGGGAGAAGGAGTTGGTGTGCTTAGTACACTACAGCATATTACCAGGAGGGTATGTGTGTACCAGAACATTTGTACATACTTTTATGTACGGAGTATACTACGTTATGTGTAAGTTGGAACCCAGTTCTCGGAACTACAGTTAACAAACAGACGCGGCAAACACTCTAAAATGATTGGCTTAGAACTCCCTAAACCTCTTCTCGCAAGACGATCAACAACAGGATTGACTCTCAGGTTCTTTGACTAGAAAGAAGAAAGAGAACCCAACAAGACCTTGCGACCCATAACGGCGACCAGGCAAGGAACAATGGAATCTGCGAGTTATGAACCTGTGGCTGTTCTCAAAGAGTTTTATAACAAGCCCAACCACGGCCGTTTTCATTGTACACTCTGTTCGTTTGTTGTTCTTTTGTATTTTTTTTACTTGTATTTCTCTTATTCTCTACATGCCTGTCTTTTTTGATATGAGCTGTGCTCGTTTCTGTATTCCCCCTCCCCGATGCACGCTCTTAGAATTCTTGGTTTCGCGCTGCCTGTCTGCGCTCTCTGGACTCCTCCTCCCGAAAGTCTCTCTATGCCCCAAGACCACCAGCAGCCTCATACCACAGACAACAAAGCCTCCAAACTCTCCAGCCGCGCCTGGTATAACTCGTCCAACTACACCATCTGCTCCGCCTCTCTCCCATCGTCATTCTCTTGCCCTCTCGACAACACATGTCTGCTGCTCGCCGCCAACACCAGCACCATCTGCTGCCCCGAAGGAAGCCGATGCACGCGCACGCGGGCCATTACGTGCGACTTGGCGCTGATGACGGATGATGTCGACGGGTACACGCAGGTCCGCACACTGGTTGGTAGCAGAGGCAGCGAGCAGGTAGAGTTGCCTCAGTGTGGAGACGGGTGCTGTTTCTTTGGGTATGAGTGTGCGGGAGACGGGGTGTGTGTCAAGAGTACGGATCAGGAGAGTGAGGAGTATTTAAGTCTAGCGGCGGATGTGTCCTCATCATCATCATCATCTTTTTCTACTACTACTGCTATTACTACTTCTACCTCTACTTCAGCTACGTCAAGGGCAGAAGCAACAGCCACATCCGCCAGTCCTACATCTTCAACTTCTTCTTCACCTGCTCCCATGTCTACGTCTACTTCAGAGCCAACTTCTATTACGACACCAACACCCACCACCGACTCAACCACCCACAAAAAGTTCTCTGTCTCCGTCCTCGTTGGTGCCATCACCGGAACCGCAGGGCTCATCTCCCTCTTTTCCCTCCTTTTCATGCTTTACCGCCGCCGCCGCCGCTCACCCCATACTCTGCCCTCCTCCTCTCATCTCCCGACAGACCCCTCTTCTTCCACAACCGCCTTTCCCTATTCTTTTGGCTACACCGGGCCCTTCCCGTCGCCCTCCTCCTCTCCTACGACAGTGACTTCTCTCGGCACGGCCCCAGGAAAAACACCCGCCCCGGCTTCTGAGGCCGCCTCGCCATATCGGCCGTCGTACGGCGTGCACGTTGGCCACCATGCCGATATAAAGCCAAGTCGGCGCCTCAGCGCGTCTCTTTTGCCACGCATCAGCCGCGCGCTCTCGCTCTCTCCGACGACTCCGTCTCCGCTCTCTGCCTCTGCCTCTGCATCTGTATCTGTGTCTGTACCTGTGGAACTCCCCACACAGCATCAATACTGCCACGGCAGTTTACGCGCATCATCACCAACCGACGCTTCTTTAACAGCAAAAACAACAACTAATACTACCACACTGGCTGTACCACTAAGAAAAGGCTTCTCAACGTTCACTCCGTACACACGGCCGTTTGAAAGACCGGGAGAAGTGGAGATAGAGATTGCAGAGTTGCCTGCGTCGCCGGTGCCAATAAGGCGGAAGCCTGTTCCAGTGCGGAAGTAATTGCCTTGTTCTTTTGTGTTCTTTCCTCGGCTTTTTTTTTTCTTCGTTCTTTCTTTTATGTTTGTTGCTATAAATTCTACTTCCTCTTTCCACGTTCAGCATTAGCGTTGCTTCTTTGTTTGCCTGACTGCTTTATTCTTATATACCATATTACCTCTAACATCTTTGATGGCCCCCTTTTAATGATAGTCATGATAATTTCCTTTAAAACCTCACTTGAAGAATAACATTGTTATCTACTGTTCCCAAATCCTCAATATTTCGGCTGTAGCGTAGCTTCAAAGAAATATCAGGAAAACTTCTTTGTGCTACACAAACAAACTAGACAAAACAACTCAAAGGGACAAGAAAACACACCATTCTTTGTAATCTATAATCTATTCCCTTCCTTTGATGCACTGGAAACGTTACGATGGGCGGATCTGAGCCCCAATACTTAGAAAAGCGTCAGCGTGAAAGAATTACATATATAAGCCTTTGAGAATGTCTTGGTCCAGTTGCCGTTCTTGAGCTTTTGTGCTTCGAGTCGACTTTCCTTTCTTTTCTTACCCCAGGAACTCTCCAATCTGGTTTTCTATTTCTTTCTTTTTTCTTCTTTCCTCTCTTTAGTTAGTCCTCTTCAACCATGCCACCCACCAAGCGCAACCCCACTCCCTCCGGCATCGACACCGGCTTCTTCAACCGCCGCGGCGTCCTCACCCACCTCCCCACCTCCCCCACCGTCCATCCCGCCTGTCCCGCCCACCACTCCGCCCACGCCATATGCGCTCTGTGCTCCCAGCCCAGCCCATCACATCCCGCCCTCCGCCACCGTAGCAAAAACACCCGCAGCCCTCCGCCGTTCACCCACCCGGATCCCCTGCGCAGCAACCCTGTCGACGAAATCCCCATCTCCCTGGCACAGATGCGCCGCGCTGTCGTGTACCCCGTGGTCGCGCCGGCTCACCAGTGCACGAGTCGTCCGCTCTTCAAGACCCATCGGATTTTTATCTCGCCGGCCGGGAAAAAGTCTGTGGCTACATCCAAAAGCTCATTTTCCATTCCGCCGAGAGGCACTTCTGCTGCGGCCGCCAAGAACCCCGCTTTGCCGGTTCCTACGTCTGCATCGATTCCCCGCAACTTCTCCGAGTGGCTCGCCCACAGCAAATCAACCCTCGGCAAAAAGGCAACAAAGCGCGCCCTCAAGAACCCTCATATCCTCGCTCTGATTGCTGAAAGCGCCCAGGAACGCGCTCCTTGCATGCTGGCTTGGGGAGTCAAGTCTCCTGTGGCTGATCACTTTAGACAGTCCGTTGTTGTCATGTAAATTCTGCATACTTTGGTCCTTTGTCCTTTTGTGGTCACAAGGAATAGTTCAAGAGACCACACAGATCAGAATACCAGTTTGCCTCGGCTGGATCCTGATGGCAGAAATCCTCATAGATTCAATATAAGTGCTCATATGTTTCCTATATTAGTTTAAAAACGTGCAGTAAATCTATCTCGTAGCTTTGACCACGGCCGTTATCCAGAAGCCCATCAAGACACTCATCCAGAAGCCTACCAAGGCATTCATCCACGGGCTCATAAAGCCACTCACACCCGCTCACTCAATAGCCCGTCCCAACATCATTTAAAGAACCGATCCCAAAACGACCCGCCCGTCTTTGCCGTCGTCTTTTTCTCCCTCTCAACCTGAACTCTCGGCGAAATCAGAGTCATGTTCCACGCCGGCTCTCCATCCAAAAACATCTGATAAAACAAGCTGCTCCGCTCATCACCATCGCCCAAATTCTCAATCGTAATCGCCCCAAACTTGGACAGACCGAGGTGCATGTACTCAACCATCTCATCCTCTCTGTCAGTCTGGCGATACGTCGGAACTGGCGACGAAAACTGGTTCAGTGGGCTCACTGAAAACTCAAAAGGTGCGGCATTTTGTGGCCACTTGCTGCCGAGCGGCGGAGGGAAACGAGTAACAGCAAACTCGTGGCGGTCCCCAGAAAGGATGATGACGCCGACTCCGTGGATGTGGGAGTCCCAAATGGCCTCTAGAACCAGCTTACGCTCAGCCAAGAATCCTCCCCACGTGTCAACTCCGTCAACTGGAAAGTTCTTGGTAAACGGAACCGAAGACGCAATCACCTTCCACGTGACACCCCGGGGCTCCGGCCGGTTGAGCCAGTAGAGAAGATCGGCAAGCTGCTCTTTTCCCAGCATTGTTTTCCGGGGATCGGTGGCATTGAGCTCGAGGTTATCGGAACGGTGGGTTCTAGTGTCCAGCATGAACACACTGATAGGACCCTGGCTAAACTCAAAGTAGGTGGCCCCCGGCCGACCAACGTTGGACCCGGCCATGTGAGCAGCGGGAGGGTTAGCCGAAGCATGATAGTGCTGGAAAGCGGACATAGCATTGCTATACACTCCAGTCGTGTTAGCCGACCAGTTGTTGGAGATTTCGTGGTCATCCAGCGTGTGAATCCAGCTCAAATTCTGTCCGACCGACGGCCACTCAGGCGACGCGTAAACCTGGCGGTACTTGCGGCGATAGTCCTCCGTCGTCTTGCCAAACACAACTGGTACATCAATGTAGATGAAGTCACCCAAAAACAGCATAAAGTGCGCCTTGAGAGACGGCAAAACCTTGGCCAGAGACTGCATGCCAGGAATCGTAAGCGGGTGGTTCAATGGGTTGTACGGGAAACGCGGAATAATGCACGAAGTCGACAAAAAGGTAAACTTTCCATCATTGTACCGAGACTCTGCACCGGGCTTGGGAGGCGCCATAAACTCGCCGCTGTGGTTGTTGGAAGTGCGCCACTGGTAAATGTGCTGCTGAGCATGCGGCAGCGGAACGCTCAGAGCAGTGGTAAAGTCTGTGTCGTTGGTGGTCCAGCGAGCACCGCCGGCAACTTGCCATTGGTTGCTATCGAAAGGGACCTGAGGGTCCTTGATACGGATCTCGATATCAATGGGCATCTTGGCTTGATCGGGCTCCCGGATCAAGAAGCGCGCTTCGGTCGGGGACACATATCCAACGCGTACAAACGAGACATCAGTGCTGGGCCAAAAGTGGTAAGTGGTAAAGGTAAAGTCAATCACACCCAGAGCAATAACCAGATTGACCAAAATCGTCAAGAGTGAGGCGAAACCGTTCGTCTTACGCGGTACACCGGAAAGCAGAGTCGTAAGTGGTCTGCTGGACTTTTCCTGCATCGTCACAGTCTCGGTGATTTCACATTCATCCACCACCAGTGGCTCTATTTCAGCGTCTGAAGTAGGGTTCTCCTCGCATTCTTCGCCCTCGCTCGCCGCCACTGCCGTTTTTTCAATCACGTCGACATCAACCTCAGTGTCGATAACATCGTATCCGGTGTCAGCACAGTATGTGGCGATGGCAGCAGGGGCGTAAACAGCAAAAAGAGTAAGCAATGTTGGGGGAAACGCAGCCTGTTTTGGTTAGTATATATGTATATACTACTGCGAGCAAGTCTCGATTTTGGTTGCTGTTCGCCTAGAACTTACTGGACCAGGAACCTACAAGACAATGTTAGCTTGAGAATCGAATTTGCTCGTCACACACAAACAGCAAACTTACCCATCTGAAATAAACATATGAGCCTAGTCTTAAAGCCGTCGATGTGATGGCGGCAATTTTGGACTGTGCCGGCATCTTGACTCGGCCTCGGATTTTGTTCTTGCAGCCCGTAGATTCAACCAGACTGAGGATGAGTTCGCAATATCAAAAGTGATGCTAAATTCGCAGTGCTATCACAAGTGAAGCTCGAGTTGAAGACGGTACGTACGTATGTATGTATGTATGTATGTATGTTGTATGGTATGTAGTATGCAATATGCGCCAAGTGGAGCGAGTTGCAGCCAAGAAGCAAGAGGATTCAAGAAGCGAAGAAACAAACCACCGAAATGGTCGGGGCTTATGGTGTTTTGATGGTTTGGTCGCTTGATGGCAGAAGAATGAAAAGAAGAAAAGAGAAAGTAAAAACGAAGAAGAAAAGAAAATATGGCACTACGCAGGCTTATGACTATGTATAAGTACATATGCACTTGTAGTAGTATGTAGCCAGACAAAGGCGGTGGCAACTACGGAAAAGGAACAAGAACTACCGAAAACGAAAAGGAATGAGCAAGCTTTGAGGTACTTGTATAGTAAGAAGTACTTGCTTGTATGTATGTACTTTACTTGTACTTGTTGTAGGTGTCGCTGACCAAACAACCAACTGCATTCACTGTAAATCGGTGTCTTGGCCCTACAGGGAAGGAGCACCCGCTTTTGAACTTGATCCAGCACTTGTACTTAGGAAAGCAGCAAGCACGTATTTACTGTGCTATTATTTCACTCATCTCATATCACGTGAAGCTGGCCTATCACACACGGGATTTTAATCATGTCCAGGAGGTGGTGATGACGAAAACCACTTTACTAGTCCGTATTATACTATGTATGTACATGCAGTTCAATCGCAAGTTGACTCAGATAAATTCCGCTGCTACATACTCCGTACAAATATGTATGTATGTACATAGTATGTACATACATGTACTCTGTACCCAGTATGCCTTTGATGAATGATGTCAGCACCAGTGAGCTTTTTTCCGGCTTTCTATCAAGCTCACAAGCTTGAGCTTGGACACGCCCCATCACGAGCGATAAACACAGTTATCCTAGACTCACACTGTCCTAGACACGGTCTACAAGCTACAAGCCAACCCCTGTATCTTCAGCTGTTTTTCCTTGCTTAGCCTTGCCTTGCCAGCTGCCAGCCAAAAAGCGCAACCAACGACCAACGCGACAGCTTGTCCTAAATCTGGTCTGCTTGTTAGTTCAAGCCTGGTTAATTCTGTCAGTGGTACATACTGCGTACATACATACACTATTTTGAAGGCTACTGGTTTTTATCTTAATGCTTTTATAGTACGACGACGATTGCAATAGCAGCCACGACAACCATTTGTTTTTCCTCCCCAGTTTACACACAACTCGACACTCTGTTCGTTCCAATGAGAGTACCGCTGTTTATTGCTGGCCTGCTGGCCTTTTTCGTGTCGAGCGTTTCTGCGACGGCACTTAGCTACATGCTTAATGCGAACGAAAAGGCTTGCTTCTACACTGTGGCCACCAAGCAGGGCGAGAAGATTGCCTTTTACTTTGCTGTACGTCACCTGCGTTGTCCAATTGCGAGCTACTCTACTGCAGCTATTCCATCAGAGCTGTTCTCAAGGCATGCGTAGCTAGTTTCCATTGCTAACATTCATTCACATTGACAGGTGCAATCGGGCGGTTCCTTCGATATAGACTACGAGGTCAAGAACCCCGCCGGCCGTCTGGTCATGACCGGCGAAAAGGAGCGCCAGGGCGACTTTGTCTTCACTGCCAACCTGCTGGGCGAGTACCAGTTCTGCTTCAGCAATGGCATGAGCACCTTTGTCGACAAGCTGGTCGACTTTGAAATTGCCGTCGAGAACGAGTCCCGCGCCCAGCTCCCCTCCAAGAAGGGAACCACCCCCGAGCAGACCAGCGCACTGGAGGAGTCCATCTACAAGATCTCGGGCCAGCTGTCGACCATCACCCGCAACCAAAAGTACTTCCGCACCCGTGAGAACCGCAACTTCAGCACTGTGCGGAGCACCGAGGGCCGCATCGTCAACTTTAGCTTGATCCAGTGTGGTCTGATTATCTGCATGGGTGCTCTGCAGGTGTTTATTGTTAGATTCTTCTTTCAGGTATGTCACCATGGTTTAGAGAGAGCTATTCAGCATACTGACAGCCTATGTAGGGTGCTCGCAAGGGCTACGTGTAAACTATCAAGCTCGTCAGCTAAACGAATTCAAGTCAAGTCACGTCAGTGAATGGGGAGGATTAGGATGGCAGAAGTGCTACGACCATATGCAAGCTAAACATGTATATTTGTTCCCACGGCCGTTATGTAATGTGTTATTGGAAAGAGCCTTAAGAGGACCATTCGTTAGAGATTGCCGTTGGCGCTCGGTATGCCTGAAAACGGATGCCGCATGATCAACAACGAATTTTGCTGTTTTGTTCGGGTGAGGAATCATCCAGGGTAGAAAATGGCATTCATATTTGTGTGTTTGATTCAAGGAAGTGTAATTTATACGATTGAGGTTTAATCGCCGTGGAGGCTATATGCGAGCTTCCGAATCATAGTGCTTTTCCGCTACAGCGTTGCTAGAAATACTGTTGACTTATTAGACTATGTACATGTCTGTACATATTTCCGCCATGGACCCACCTCGAAAAGCGGTGTGAATTCTGCCACATCTTTTTTCTGAATTTCTATTAACTAGGCCAGAAGCCTGTAACTTTATTTTCCACAGCCTTGCTTCATTTGTCGCGAGCTCTTTTTGTGTGATTTTTGCCATTAATTTTTTTTTTTTTTTTTTTTTTTTACTTTATTTCTTCAATCGATTCTTCAACTCGAAATCCGAAATATCATGGCATTCTCACTGGCTGCGGCCCTGCCAAAGCCTAAATACACTGGCGAAGATGAAGAACTCCCTACCCACGCGAAGCCCAAGGGACCTCGCATTGTTGGACCTGGCCAGATTGATGAGTCTCAAATAGTCCTCAAGGTGCGTCGCCTTCTGTCTCTGGCTGTTTACGAATTATTGCTAACAAACCTTTCTCTACAGAGAGTAGGTCCTCCTCCATACGGCGAACGTGCTGGATGGCGCCCTCGATCGCAAGAAGACTTTGGCGGCGGTGGCGCGTTTCCCGAAATCCCGATTGCCCAATACCCTCTAGATATGGGCAAGAAAAAAGCCACCAAGAGCAACGCGCTGGCTATCCAGGTTGACGGCGAAGGCAAAGTCAAGTACGATGCGATTGCACGACAAGGACATTCCGACAAGCGCATTATCCACGCGTCCTTTAAGGACTTGATTCCTCTGCGCCAACAAGCCAATGCTGGCGAAATCAGCCTAGAGAGGCCCGATAAAGAACAAGTCGCCGCCACCACAGAGCGCACCCGGAACGCTCTTGCATCACTAATCAGTGGCGCTGTGGCTGCGCAAAAGCCCAAGAACGTCAACGCCGGTCCGCGCAAAGACGCCACCTTTGTCAAATATACCCCGGCCAACCAGATGGGCGACAGCAGCAAAAAGCAAGAGCGCATCATGAAGATTGTTGAGCGCCAGCAAGATCCTATGGAGCCTGCCAAATTCAAGCACAAAAAGGTCCCCCGCGGTCCTCCCAGCCCCCCGCCGCCTGTCATGCACTCGCCTCCCCGCAAACTCACAGCCGAAGACCAGGAGGCCTGGAGAATACCTCCGGTGGTATCTAACTGGAAGAACCCTAAGGGTTTTACTGTTCCTCTGGACAAGCGTCTGGCTGCTGATGGTCGCGGTCTCAAGGATAACGGCATCAACGACAAATTCGCCCAGCTCTCCGAAGCTCTCTTCATGGCCGATCGTCACGCCCGTGAAGAAGTCAGGCAACGCGCTGCTATGCAACAACGTCTGGCAGAGAAGGAGAAAGAACAAAAGGAGGAGAACCTTCGGGCTCTGGCTGCCAAGGCACGCGAAGACGCTGCCATGGCTGCATCGTCGCACAACCGCAGCCGCAGTCGCAGCCGCAGCGACAGCCGCTCCAGATCGCGCTCGCGCAGCTACACAGATAGCGAGTACTCGCACGATTCTCGATCCCGGTCCCGGTCCCGCACGCGGTCTCGTTCGCGTTCATACTCTCGCTCTCGGTCGCGGTCACAGTCACGCGGCCAGTCTGATGATGAAGAAGCCGAGATACGCGAACGTGAGCGTGCGCGCCGTGAAAAACGCCGCGAAGACGAGCGCAAGCTGCGGCAGTCGCGCATGGGTACGGAGCGTCGCGCGCAAGTCATGCTGCGCGAGCAGAACCGCGACATTTCGGAGAAAGTGGCCCTGGGCCTAGCCAAGCCAACACAGAGCAAGGAAGGCATGTACGACTCGCGTCTGTTCAACCAGTCTGGCGGATTTGCAGCGGGCATCAACGAGGACAATCCATACGACAAGCCGCTGTTTGCAGCGCAGGATGCGATTAGCAGCATCTACCGGCCACGGGCAAACATGGAAGACGACGAGGAGGCGGGAGACCGGGAGATGGACCGGATTCAAAAGAGCAGTCGGTTTGGCGAGGTGCTGGGGCGTGGAAAGTTTAAGGGCACAGAAGATCAGGAGGCGCGTACGGGGCCGGTGCAGTTTGAAAAGGATGCGGAAGATCCGTTTAATGTGGACAAGTTCCTGTCGGAGGTTGGCAAGGATGAAGGATCCGGGTCTGGGCCTGGATCAGGGTCGGGTTCGAAGCGTGGATATGGCCTACAGAGCGGGGAGGAACGGAAGGATAGTAAAAGAGCACGTATGGAGGAGGATGAATGAGTATGGTTTGATATGTCTACGAGATTTATTTATTGTTTGGGATTATTGCATTCACGGGGGGCTTTATTGTTTTGCTCGAAATTAGCTTCTACATACATACTTGCTGCTGTGATTGTCTTTTGTTCAATTCGTTTCTTACCAAGGTGGTAGAACCGCTTGAAGTGATAATCAGAAGACAACTTCGAATTTGTAGTATTACTGCGTATGTTAGTACACACATACTCGGTATGTAATATATTATGTGAGATGCCATGAGGGTCTCTTGATATGCACGACGATGGAGAAGCGAATGCAGGCTATAAGTTTTAAGTGGGTTCCCCAATGCTACAGTCCGAACTGTGTATGCTACTAAGGAGGAGGCAGATACATATGTATTGTACTGAAAAGGCAAAAGTGCGGAGAGAGCAAGCAAGTTGGCTGACGTCAATGAAAGAATGTCGTTACCACTGTTTTGAATCTTTGAGCGACGATCTCTTTGCTCATTGAACTGTCTAGACATGGAATGAGGCACAAAAAGGCAACACGTGCTGTTGAACATGCAGTTATCTTGATGAGCGGGCGTTGAATTGTGACGCAAGTTTCTTAGTTATGTACTTGTATATGTATGTACATCAATATAAAGAAAAGGAAATGGCTCGGCTACTGTTTGCTGCATGGCTTTGTTTGCATTTTAATAAAAGCACTCCTTCAGGCGAAGCATCTTGCATGTGCCCATTCTTGATATGTATTTGGTTGAGATGAAAGCCCAGTGACGTCTTTGGTTTACTACGTATGTATGTATGTAGTATCTACAGGGTCCTTCTTGCAGGGCACTTGCCTCTATCTTTGAGCGCTTAAGCCTGTTGAATCCCAGCCTAGCTGCTTTCACACGAAGAAAGACCCCTGTGGATACACCAGTACATACCAGAACATACTTGTATGTATGTAGGTATGTACATACATAGCTTGAGGCAATGGCAACTTCCTTCCCTCCTTTGCCCTTGCCCAAAACGCTGCTTCTTTCCATCACGGGATTTCCATTTTTCCTGTCGTTTTGTTTTGCTCTTGCCTTCATGTATTTCCTGCATTGATGTTCGTGTAAAGACAGCCTCACTTCCTTCCTCTTCCCCTCCTCTATTTCACCTTTATCTTTGTTCTTTCTTTCTTTCTTCATTGTTGTTGCCTGTCTTCTGTCTTTTGTTCTCCACCCTGCCCTTTGTTCTTTCCACATCCACCTTCACTTTCAGCCCTTTTTACTATCCCTTCTTCCTCTCCTCATCCTGCCTACCCAATTTATTTCCTCTTCTTCTTTTTCTTTCTCTCTCCCTTCTCATGGACGCATCGCTACGGTGTCGTCTCGTCTTTTCCCTCTACGTTTATCTGCATTATTGAGCGTCTTTTGATTTAGTTTGACCATCTCGTTGTTTTTCTTCTTTATTTATTCATTGCTGTTGTCTGCACTCTATCTACCCTCCAACTCTTGTACGTCCAACGCTACGCCGTCATTCGTGATTCAAAGCCACCGACTCACCTCTCTTTATCTCTTCTCGTCCGGGTCTGGTCAAGTACACAAAAACGCCAAAAGAAATGCGCCGCCCTCGTTTGTTTGGCGGGTCGTCCAGTGGCGCTGCTGCTGCTGCTGCCAAAAAGGCGTCTGGCAAACTGGGAGTGACGTCAGGCGTGTACATTCCGGTGTGCCTCAATATTATCAGCATCCTGATGTTCCTACGTTTTGGCGTCATTGTTGGTCAGATCGGTCTTGCCGGGATATTAGGTATGCTTTGTTCACTTTTTGCCTCTATTGTTTTGCTATTCTGCATGCCCTTCTTCAATATTGTGCTTTGCTCAGTCTTTTCTATTATCACGACTCCCTGAGATGGATAGCTCTTTTTTCATTGTTTCACGCGCCCTTTACCTTGCCTTTTTTGCTTAATGACAGGGCTCAATTCAAGCATCAGCTCAGCAAATAATCCCTGCATGATTGATTGCAAGCTTGCATTGATTGGATTCTGATTGCACAGGTCTATGCCCCACTCTGGAACTCATCCTGTCTTGTTCTGCTTCTCTTCCTGACCAACCTCTTGGAACGCCGTGATAACAAGCTAACATGTCTAGGTCTCTTGGTTATTGCTTATTCCATTGACCTTCTTACCACCCTCTCACTATCTGCCATTGCTTCTAATGGTGAAGTCAAGGGTGGTGGCGCATATTACCTAATTTCACGATCACTGGGCCCTGAATTCGGTGGTTCCATTGGCCTGCTATTTTTCTTGTCACAAGTCCTCAACACCTCGCTAAATGTTGTTGGTCTGTTGGACTGTATTCGCCTGAATATTGGTGATACGTTTCCCCAGGGTTACTGGGTCAACTATGGCCTACAAACCATTGCTCTTGTGTTTTGTACCGCCTTGTGTTTGGCTGGAAGCGCCATTTTTGCCAAGGCCAGCAACGCCCTGCTGTTAATTTTGACCATTGCCATTATTAGCATTCCGGTGTCGTCTTTCTTCAAAACGCCGTTTGTCGATGCTGAACTTGGCGTGGAGTTTACAGGCATTAGCTGGTCCACATTATCGACCAATCTGTTTCCAAACACCAACAATGACCAGTACAAGGGTCTGGACACATTTAGAGACCTGTTTGGTATTCTGTTTCCGGCCACCTCTGGTATCTTTGCTGGTGCTTCCATGTCTGGCGACTTGCGGAACCCTAGCAAGTCAATTCCCCGTGGTACTTTGTGGGCCATGTTCTCGACTTTTATCTGCTACCTGGTGGTCATTACAGCCATGGCTTCTAGTATTACACACGACTCGCTCTTGGGCAACCCCAATGTCATTCCCTTGACTAATCTCTCGGCTGAGGTCATCATGGCTGGCGAATGCGCTGTGACGCTATTTTCGGCCCTGATGGGTGTGATTGCGGCTGCTAAGCTGCTTCAGGCACTGGCTCGCGATAAACTTCTGCCGGGCATGTCTGTTTTTGGAAAGGGGACCAAGAAGGGTGATGAGCCTATTCTAGCTATTCTTTTGACGTATGCGCTGGCTCAGCTTGCTCTTCTGGCCGATCTTAACCAGATTGCCACTCTGATTTCCATGGGTTATCAGATGACGTTTTTTGTCATGAACCTGGCTTGCTTCCTACTCAAGATTGGCTCTGCTCCCAACTTTAGGCCGGCTTTCAAGTTCTTTAACTGGCAGACTGCTGCTGCCGGCGCGTTTGCTTCTGCATTTGCAATGTTCTTTATCAACGAGACTTATGCTTCGGCTGCCGTGCTTATGCTTGTGTTTTTGTTCACACTTATTCACTACCTTTGCCCTCCGAAGCGCTGGGGCGATGTCTCGCAGAATCTTATTTACCACCAGGTGCGCAAGTATCTGCTTCGTCTGCGCCCTGAGCACATCAAGTTTTGGCGGCCTCAGATTATCCTACTGGTGAACAATCCGCGGACTCAGGCCAGGCTTATTCAGTTTTGCAACTCGCTCAAAAAGGGATCTCTCTACATCTTGGGGCACGTTATTGTGTCTGATGACTTCAATGTTGGTGTGCACGAAGCCAGACTCCAGCAAAATGCATGGACAAGTTACATTGCCGAGTACCAGCGGCTCAAGGCATTTGTGCAGCTGACCATGTCACCTTCGATTACATGGGGAGTAAGAAACCTGATTCTGGCAGCTGGCCTGGGTGGTATGAGACCCAACATCGCCGTGCTTGGTTTCTACAACATGGACGAGCTGTATAAGAACAAGAAAGTTGCTGGTGATAGCCACGATGAATCCACCACCTCGGCTCTTCCGGAGCAAAAGGCGCCAAGACGTCGTCGGGCGGACACTTCATCCAAAATGATGGACGGAATCCTGCCTACAGACTTGATGCGGATTGAAGGGTCGATGAAGGTTACCGAGTACATGACCATTTTGGAAGATTTGGCTTTGAGATACAAGCTGAATGTTGCTGTAGGCACGGGCTTTGAAAACCTGGAAACACCGGATAAGCGCGGGAACAATAGCAAAAAGTACATTGACCTCTGGCCAATTCAGATGTCTGCCGAGGTTACAGCCGATGGCCGGTCCATTCAGACGACCAACTTTGATACTTGTAGGTACTCTCTGTTTTTAGACATTATGGTGTAGGACTGGGCTAACTTTTCAGACACTCTGATTCTCCAACTGGGCTTTATCCTGCGATCAGTTCCTACGTGGAAGTCGGCATACAAGCTACGTGTTTTGGTGTTTGTGGAGTATGAGAATGAAGTTGAACAGGAACGCATACGTGTAAAGGCACTTCTTGACAAGCTGCGCATCGACGCTGAGTTTCATGTGTTTTGGCTGGCTGACGGAAACCTCCGCACGTATAACCTGTTGGTTAATGGCGAGTCTAACGACGTAGAAACTGAAAACATGGTACACAGCGCTCTGCGGGACGAGGAATGGTGGCATGAACTCAAGATGTATCGCAGTGCTTCGTCTATGAGTGCATCTCAAGAGGCTGTAGCCAAAGACACGATTAGTGGTCGCAGATCAAGCTTTTTCAACTACGCAGCTGGGGATCTGGAAGCTGCTCGCAACCGTCTCCGGAGACACAGTGTTGCAGACTTGCTTTCAAACCCAACAGTATCCAAGCTGTCGCGTCTGGGTGTTACAGTGGGAATTCACACGAGCCGTTTGGGCACTGACGTGTTTGACGACAGCGATATTGATGTTATGTCGTCTGATGATGAGTCGCACGCTGAGATGGAGATTGGAGATATGGAATACTTTAGCAGTGCGGACGAGGCCGAGTTTGATGACGAGGACAGGCCAGATGTGCGCCAGCCTCTGTTGGATGGTGCATCCAAGCCGGCGTCTCGGTCTGGCTCGCAGAGTGGAACGTCTACACCGCGCTCGCGAAGGAAAAATGCCAGGCGTAGTCGCTCAGGTGGCACGGGCGACTCGACTCCGGTGTCTTATGGGTCTCTTTCGACAAGCACAACACTCGTGCCTCCTCCTAAGCGATTGACACTTCCGCGGCAGCAGTCATCAGTGCGTTTCAGCAGCAAGCCGATGCCTGAAACTCTGACGAATGTTGACGGAGAAAGTACTGGACCGACAATTATGTTTGCGGAGTCGCCGGCCAAGATTCCGGGAGCTGCTGTGGCTACGCCCGCAGTTTCGCGGTTGTCTTCGGCTATTGACAAGCAGCATGGTGAAGAGGCTAACGGATCGCAGTCGACATCGCGCATCACGTTTGGTGAATCGACGTATATTGAGCCAGTGACGGAACACACGGAAGCAGCATCACGGAGTCCGTCACCTACAGGGTCAAGCAACCCTGCATACTCGGCGCAGCACATGAGTCTCTCGTTCAACGACTTACCAAGCCGGGCGCAGCATCTTGTTCTCAACGAGCTCATCAAGCGCCATAGTGGAGAAAGAGCGGCAGTGGTTATGTCGACGCTGCCGGTGCCCGTGGAGGGCACGAGCAGTGACGAGAAAGCCACGGTGGCGTATCTGGAGGACGTGGATGTATTGTGCAGGGAGCTTCCGCCGACGCTGCTAGTGTTGAGCAATAACATGACGGTTACTGTTGGATTGTGAATGGAGAGAGAACGAATGGCGTATTTTGTTATTGTGCACGGGCTGAATTTGTATGGTAGGACAAGGAAAATATTGATGCTTTGTTCTTGTGTGACTTTTGATTTGATTTGGGCAGTGACAATGTTGAGAGGGGTGAGTGGTGATGAGATTCAAGCAGTGATGAGCAGAAGTTCATAAGAATGTGAGATACCAGATTTAAGGAATTATTGAACAAATAGAAGCATCCCTTCTGTGGGTGGTGAAAGAAAGTAAAATCATCAAAAGGGCAACAAAGGAAGTCCCTTGCATTGCTGGCTAGGCTGGGTTGGAGGATTTGGGTTATTGGCAGTTTAATAGATGGGTATGTACATATGGGGTTGTGAATAGTCATCCCTTTGGGAGCAATGGTGAGACTTGTATTTCTTTTTAATTGTTTGTTTTTATTCGACGTGAAACTGTGTGAGGTGTATAAGCGGATAGAGGAAGAGCAAGCTGAAGCAATATTTCGGCTGCTGTTTGTCTCTTTTGATCAGCAGCAATTCTTTGGGGGTCAGGTTATGTACAACTATGTGTGTACTGTGTAGATATTGTGTGTATGGGACAATATTGGACCTCTGTTTGTTTGTGGTACATACATACATACATGATGCTTTTTTTTTCCATCTGGTAAGGATTGTTGAGTATGAAGCTGAAGCTAAAGTAGACTGACTCTTCAGATGATAAAAAAAAAAAAAAGAAAAAAGGGCAACGCAGAGGATTCTCGAGCTAAATATTCATGAAATGTCAAGAGAAAAAATAATGGAAATAAAACATGCCTCCTACACAAGGGAAAGGGCTGAAAGGAAAATAGAGATAAAATATAATATAATATAATAAATAGTCAAGAGACAGAATCTTGGAGACTCCCTTGGTGTGATATACTCTCGAGATAACACTTTTTTACTTCGTTTTTCCCAACTTTGCTCTTCCTCTTTCTTGTCCAAGTGAGTTTTTGTCTGTGACTGTGAATAGCTTCACTTTTCTTATCCGTCGTTGCTCATGCCTGCCTCTTCTTGGTCACTTATACGCCCCAGTTTTTTTTTTGTTTTGTCAACAACTTCCCATTCTGGAAACCTCTGCAAGACAGACAAAAAAACAACCCAGTCCCCCCTCCTCCCATAAAAATGTCTGCTCCTTCAATATCCTCAACCTCTTCACGAAAACAACACGGCTGGTTCGCGCGCATCAGGACTTTTCTCCCCTCCGCCTCTTCGTCTTCTTCGTCCTCTGTCTCCTCGCTTTCCTCGTCCGCATCAACCTCGTCGGCACCCAGCACCACGCGCGACTCCACCACGTCCTTCTCTGCTGCCGACTTCCCCCTACCGCACTGGCCCGACCATGACCACGACGCCATCGCAGACTACGCCGAGAGCGTCAAGGCGCTGCATCTCGATGTCGGCGCCGGCGCCGGCGCCGCAGCCGACAGGCCGGTGAGCTATGTGGTTGATGCGGCGGAGCGACTGGGCCGACGACTGCGCGAGCGGGCGGGCGAAAAAGACCTGCAGCAGCTGCAGAAAACCAAGGAGGGGGAGACGGAGGACAAGGAAAATAGACAGTTGCTCTCAGCTGCACTGCGGCAAGAGGAAGAGACACCGGCGTCGCCGGCGTTGAGTATGACGAGTTTCGAGGCAGAGAGTGAGCAGACCGACGTTGCCCTGGCCGAAATCGGACAGGCGCAGTCAGTCCTCAGAGGCGCTACGGCGGGACACGCCGTCCGGGTTGTAGAAGTCGCGAGGGGGCAGCGAGAGAGGAAGGAACCGCCTGCGGATGCGAAAAAGAACACGGGAGTAGAGAGGAAGGAACTATCTGCGAATGCTAGAATAAACGACCCCGCACACCCGAAAAAGGAAGCACAACAAGAACAACTACTATTAAAAGACGCACCACCAGAGCACTGCAAACCCCCGGCTACAAACCTCCCGCCCGCAAAATCCCCCGCAGACTATCCCCTCCCCGCATCCCCGCCGCCCGCTCCGCCGCGCCGCAAGCGCCAGCCACGAAGCAGCGTGCTCCTGCACATCGCCCCGATCCCTAGCTCGTCACCGCCGCCATCACCGCTCCTTTGGTCCACGCCTGCGCTTGCGCCCACGCCTGTGCTCTCGCCGCGCTCTTCCCCGTCTGCGGCACCCCGCCAAAAGCCCTCTTCGCACGACGCTACCCACCACCTGCTGAGCCCTCCGCTGGGCTTTGCCGAGAAGGCGGCGCAGAGCAAGCGTCGCGGGCTTATCGTCGACGCGCCGTCTCGGCATCCTCTTCCTCCCTTCCCGCCGCTGCGCACGCCCCAGGAATTCGACTTTTGGACTGCTCGTCCACCGCCCTCTCCGCTCGTCGAGTCTTTCTCTCTAAGCCCCCCCTTTCTGCCCCAACAACAACCACAACAAAAACAGGACGAAGAAGAAGAAGAAGTTGCATCAGAATCCCCGGAACCAGCGGGCAGAATCGGCATCGCCATCACGACGCCCGTTGCGTGCTCGTTTAGTCTAGTGGCTATGCAGCCGTTTGAGAGCGCGCAGACTGCGGGGACAGCGCACGATGGGTTGTCTGCGGCGGATTCTTCTTCTTCTCCTTCTTCTCCTCCTTCACTCCGGGCCTCTCCCGTAGCAGACGATGCGTCACAGGATGACGACATCTACTCCTCCTGGGCAGACTACTACTTTGACCAGTCCAACTTTGCGCACGACGCCCCAGCGCCAATCAATAACAGCAGTAGTCCAACGACAACGACAATGCATCATCAAAGGATCGTGCCGCGGAGTTTGACAGCGGCAGCGAGGGGTCTGTTGGAGAAACAGCATTGGCTAAACCAACTGCAATGATGCAGTCCGTGAACAAGTTGTAGTCTGTTTTTTTTTTTTTTTTTCTTTCTTTCTTTCTCTTCTTTCTTGTAAAAAAACAGTCTCGCAGGCGAGTTGAGAAATGTAACAATATATATGTATATATATTTATAAGCAATATACCAAGCCCCGTTGTAAACACACAACCCTAAACAAACAAAACACTCAGGCAAGCCGTGTGAATACCAGTCTAGCAGCAAATCCCCTCTCCAGAAACTCCGTGCATGCAAACTCCAAGAATCAAGCCAAGTCAATAACAGAATGAAACAAAAAAAAAAAAAA
>CM069898.1:1365063-1384124 GCA_036034705.1 Thielaviopsis punctulata | reverse complement strand
TTTTTTCAAGTGTTTGGCCCTGAAAATCTGAAAATCATCCACGCAGAGTTGTTCAAGATCAAGACCCAGGTGCCGGTACCTTCTCCGACGTTACTCTGAACCCTGTTTTCATTTTTTTTTAACCCCTTGGCTGAGTTTAGGACCCAAACACACAGACGGCCCTTGAATCAGTACGGATGATAACAGCAAACGAAACATAGGATAGAGAGAGAGTAGGACGGCTTGAGAAAAGAGCCCCTATTTACAAGCAGTGATTGACGAAAAAAAAAAAAAAGTATGTATGTACTACTTGTACATACAGGTAAGAAGCTGTATATGGTAAAACAAGTGAAGATCGGATTCGCTTTGTTGTTGTCTTGCTGTACAAGTAGTGTTTGTTGCGGTATACTAGATATACATATATACAAACATACATACATACATACATACATACATACTTGTGATGGAAGAGGGAGAGAGAATGAAATAAAAACATGTCAACCCCCCGTGACGGCCGACCCGACAAAGACATGTCGTTGTCAAAGCCCTGGCCTAGCTAGGTGGGAACCAGGAATAAGCTGTTGCATACAAGGACAAGTACAAAGTACATACCAGTATGTACATACATAGTAGTATATTATGTACTGGTATGTACCGTACATTGTAAATATAACAACACACCACGACAGGGTCCATCGTGGCCAATCAGGCGGGGTTAAGTGGGCCCAAGCTCTACCTTAGTTTAGGGGTGGGCGAGGGAAGCTGCGAGGAAAGGGAGCAGCAGACCCATTTAGAGCCAATGCAATGCAGCGATACAGGTTGGTGTAGTGGGGTAGCGAAGTATGTACTTGTACTTGTACTTGTACTTGTACATACGTATACAAACATACACATGTACATATGTATTTGGGTAAACAGCTGGCCAGATTTTATATTTTATTCAGGAGTCAAGACTGGCCTGGAGTTTTGGATTGGGCTGTCAGCTTTTTCAGATGTACTAGAGTAGCTCCCCCTCCTCGTTCTATGGTGATGAGAGGGTTTGAATAAGGGTCCATTGCCGGTTTTCTGGATGACATGATCAACGCCAATGAGAAAACGAATGAACTGTTCAGATGGCGATTGGCTTGGTTCCAAGGGATAACGCCGGCAATTGGTGGCAAGCAAGGCTTTTTGTTTGATGTGTTTTGTTGGATGACTTGTCGTTTGGAGGGAGCCTTCTGTAACTGTGCCCTGAAATATGTGCAGTGGCCCGCCACTTCGGTGTACCCGCATTTAACTTGTACATACAGAGTACGTACTAAGTATGAGATGGCATTTAAAGTTAGTTGGCGGCTGTCTCTTGGTCCATAGTAAACTGCAAAAAGTTCAGACAGGTCAACTTCACAGCCTCAGTCTTTGTCTGACGTGTTTTTCACAAGGAAGATTTATTTACAGTTGGCGTTTGAAGATGGTGATATATAATATGCTGCGTACATACATACATAGCGTACATACGCAGTAGTTTAGTTGTAACTAGGCCTTTTTTTTTTGGGGGGGGGTTGTTCAAGAAAGAAGAAAGACTAAACAACATAGCCAACTCTGTTCTAGAAGTAGAAGTAAGAGGCAGGAACTTACAAGAAAAGAAAACAACAAAGTAAGCAAGCACATGCAACAAAACAAACAAAGGAAATCGTAGCAGAAAGAAGCAGCTGCGCAGACTTGCCTTTTCCTATGCATACATACATAGTACAAATATATGTGCCATAGCTGCAGTTGAACCTCTCCCCCCCCCCAATCCCCCAAACTCGCAGGCGTGACCCTTTATCGATTGCATTGGAATTGGGATCGGGACTTGGCCTTGAACCTCTTGCTTTGCTTCTGCTATTCTGTTCTCTTGCATTTTCTTCCTTTTCCATCTCGCCCTTTTTTTGTCTGCCCATCCCACTGGATTCCCAGAATCACATTGGACGTCAGTCAAGAGGAAAAAAAAAAAAAAAACCCTCCCCCAAAGCAACGGGAAAATAAGGGAACCCCTCTTTACTTTATCGTTTTTGCTCTTTGTCTCGTTTTCTCTTTTCCTTTTTCATCTCTTCGACGGCCGCCCCCATCCAGACCCTTAATATCTATATTCTTGTCAGCGTGTCGTTTCTACTGCAAACATCAAAGTCTCAAATTGAGTTGATTCGACCTGACTAAATTGATAGCTGTGCTGTCCTCTTTGCGCTCCGTCTTGAGGTTGACTTGTGCTGAGTTGAGTCGAGTCAAGTCGAGTCGAGCCGTCGAGTCGAATTGGCTCTACCACATACAGCAGGACTACTCAACACACACCAAAGCCAGCCGCCAACCATGTCCCAAACCTACGAAATCGGCACGCGGGCCTGGCAGCCCGATGCCACCGATGGCTGGGTTCCTTCCGAGCTCATCTCCAAGAACGAGGAGGGACCTAACGTGAAGCTTGTTTTCCAGCTGGAATCTGGCGAGGTACCGACCCCCTCAACAACACCTTATGAACTGCAATCAACTTGATCCGAATTGGAGCTAACAATGTTTGCTGTAATAACAATAATAGACCAAGGAGGTTGTCGTTACCCAAGAGGCCCTTCAGTCCGGAAGCCACGAATCATTACCACCGTTGATGAACCCTACCATCCTCGAAGCCAGCGATGATTTGACCAACCTGTCACATTTGAACGAGCCTGCCGGTATGAAGCCCGAATTTTCTTTGATATTCTCCCGAGGAATACACCCACTTCCTCAAGACATGCATCCGCCTCCGACCAGGCCCGTACACTTACTGACAAGCAATGTGTGTCACCAGTGCTCCAAGCAATTCGGCTCAGATATCTCCAAAAGGAGATTTACACATACTCGGGTATTGTGCTGATTGCCACGAACCCCTTTGCCAGAGTCGACTCACTATACGTACCCGGCATGGTGCAGGTCTACGCTGGCAAGCAGCGTGCCACGCAAGCTCCCCATTTGTTTGCTATTGCCGAAGAGGCTTTCATGTAAGTTGACCTCTGCTATCACGTAACCCTATGACAAAATAATTCTCCAGTTGGCTAACTTGCTTGCTTGCAGGGACATGTTGCGCAGCGGCAAGAATCAGACGGTTGTCGTCTCTGGTGAATCCGGTGCCGGAAAGACAGTCAGTGCCAAGTACATCATGCGTTACTTTGCGACAAGAGAATCCCCCGACAACCCGAACCGCGCCACAAAGGCCAGTACCGACATGAGTGAAACCGAAGAGCAGATTCTGGCCACCAACCCTATTATGGAAGCCTTCGGTAACGCCAAGACCACGAGAAACGACAACTCTTCGCGTTTCGGAAAGTACATTGAGATCATGTTTGACAAGCAGACGGACATCATCGGTGCCAAGATCCGTACCTATCTGCTGGAGCGCTCTCGTCTGGTCTTCCAGCCGCTCAAGGAGCGTAACTACCACATTTTCTACCAGTTGGTGTTTGGTGCTTCAGACAAGCAACGCCAGGAGCTGAACCTTCTGCCTGTCGAGCAGTTTGACTACCTGAACCAGGGCAACTGCCCCACCATTGACGGAGTCGACGATGTGGCTGAGTTCAAGGCTACCAAGGACTCACTCAAAACCATTGGTGTGGACGAGGCGCAGCAGGATGAGATTTTCAAGCTGCTGGCTGGTTTGCTGCACCTGGGTAATATCAAGATTACTGCTTCGCGCAACGACAGTGTGCTGCCTCCCGATGAGCCGTCACTGGTGCAGGCTTGCTCGATCCTCGGAGTTAACGCCGCTGAGTTCTCGCGCTGGGTTGTCAAGAAGCAGCTGGTGACGCGTGGTGAAAAGATTGTGTCCAACCTGACGCAGGCTCAGGCCATTGTCGTCAGAGACTCCGTGGCCAAGTACATTTATTCGAGTGTCTTTGACTGGCTGGTGGAAATCATCAACCGCTCACTGGCCACCGAGGAGGTTCTGGGCCGTGTCAACTCGTTCATTGGTGTACTGGATATCTATGGTTTCGAGCACTTTGCCAAGAACTCATTTGAGCAGTTCTGCATCAACTACGCCAATGAGAAGCTTCAGCAAGAGTTCAACCAGCACGTGTTCAAACTGGAGCAGGACGAATATCTCAAGGAGCAGATCGACTGGACCTTTATCGACTTCTCCGACAACCAGCCCTGTATTGACCTTATTGAGGGCAAGCTGGGTATTCTGTCACTGCTGGACGAGGAGTCTCGTCTGCCCATGGGCTCGGATGACGGCTTCGTCAACAAGCTGCACCAAAACTACTCAGCCAAGCACAAATTCTATAAGAAGCCTCGTTTCGGGAAGTCGTCCTTCACGGTGTGCCATTACGCCGTGGATGTCACGTACGAGTCGGAAGGCTTCCTGGAGAAGAACCGTGATACTGTGCCTGACGAGCACATGGCTGTCCTCAAGGCCACTACCAACAAATTCCTGCGCTCTGTTCTGGACGCTGCTCTGGCTGTGCGTGAAAAGGATGTTGTGTCGGCTTCGTCCAACGCTGTTAAGCCCGTTGCCGGCCGCAAGATTGGTGTCGCTGTTAACCGCAAACCCACCCTGGGTGGTATTTTCCGCTCGTCTTTGATTGAGCTGATGAACACTATCAACAACACGGATGTGCATTACATTCGTTGTATCAAACCTAACGAGGCCAAGGAGGCGTGGAAGTTTGAAGGCCCCATGGTTCTTAGCCAGCTTCGTGCTTGTGGTGTTCTCGAGACTGTGCGTATTTCTTGCGCTGGCTACCCGACCAGATGGACGTACGAGGAATTTGCCCTCCGCTACTACATGCTGGTTCACTCTAGCGAATGGACTTCGCACATTCGCGATATGGCCACAGCCATTCTGACCAAGGCTCTGGGTACTAGCACCGGAAAGGGCCTGGACAAGTACCAGATGGGCTTAACCAAAATCTTCTTCCGTGCTGGTATGCTGGCGCTGCTGGAGAACCTAAGAACCAACCGCCTCAACCAGTGTGCGATTCTGATCCAGAAGAACCTGCGTGCCAAGTACTACCGCCAGAGATATCTGCGTCTGCGTGACTCCATCATCAAACTGCAGAGCGTCACTCGTGGTCACATGGCGCGTAGACAAGCCCAGGAGCTCCGCACTATCAAGGCGGCCACGACGATCCAGAGAGTGTGGAAAGGCTACAAACAGCGCGTCAAGTACCATGAGATCCGCAACAACGTCATCAAGGTGCAGGCGGCCATCAAGGGTTATCTGCGCCGTCGCGAGATTATGGAGACACGTGTGGGCAATGCGGCTTTGGTGATTCAGCAGGCGTGGCGGTCAAGACGTGGTATGCGCACCTGGCGCCAGTACCGCCGCAAGGTGGTTTTGATCCAGAGCTTGTGGCGTGGTCGTAAGGCTCGTCGCGAGTACAAGACGATTCGTGAGGAGGCTCGCGATCTGAAGCAGATTTCGTACAAGCTGGAAAATAAGGTGGTTGAGCTGACTCAGTCTCTTGGTACGGCCAAGACTCAGAACAAGACACTGATGGAGAAGGTGGAGAACTACGAATCGCAGATCAAGGCGTGGAAGAACCGCCATAACACGCTCGAGGCGCGCACCAAGGAGCTGCAGACCGAGGCCAACCAGGCTGGTATTGCTGTGGCACGTTTGCAGGCCATGGAGGAGGAGTTCCACAAGCTCCAGAGCAGCTTTGAGGAGTCGACAACCAACATTAAGCGTCTGCAGGAGGAGGAGCGTGCTCTTCGCGAGGACCTGCGTAACACTAGCACAGAACTGGAGACGTCCAAGGAAGAAATCTCTCGTCGCGAGACAGAGAACTCGACGCTCCGCCAGCAGCTGGCCGATCTACAGGATCAGCTGGAACTTGCCAAGCGTGCCGGTGCCTTCAACCCCACTTCCGAGGCCAATGGCCAGGGAGCCTCGTCGACCAGCGGCCTCATCAACCTGGTGTCGGCCAAGAAGCCCAAGCGTCGCAGTGCCGGTGCCGAGTTTGGCGTCATGGATCGCTTCAGCAATGCCTACAACCCCCGGCCTGTTTCGATGGCTGTGCCGCAGATTCGCAACTCGCTGCCTGTGGTTGAGAACATTGAACAGGAGCTTGAGACGCTGCTGGCTGAAGAGGATGTTCTGAACGACGAAGTGTCTGTTGGCCTTATTCGCAACCTTCGTATGCCCTCGCCCAACAGCAACCCGGCGCCGTCGGACAAGGAGGTGCTCTTCCCGTCGTACCTCATCAACCTGGTGACGTCGGAAATGTGGAACAATGGCTTTGTTAAGGAGTCAGAGCGGTTCCTGGCCAACGTTATGCAGTCGATCCAAGCTGAGGTTATGAAGTACACGGGTGACGATGCTATTAACCCTGGAGCCTTCTGGCTGTCCAACGTGCACGAGATGCTGTCGTTTGTCTTCTTGGCCGAGGACTGGTACGAGGCGCAAAAGTCGGACAACTACGAGTACGACCGTCTTTTGGAGATTGTTAAGCACGATCTGGAGTCTTTGGAGTTTAACATTTACCACACGTGGATGAAGGTTCTGAAGAAGAAGATGCACAAGATGATCATCCCGGCTATCATTGAGTCGCAGTCTCTGCCCGGCTTTGTGACTAACGAGGGCAGCCGGTTCCTGGGCAAGCTTCTGGCCAACAACTCGCCTGCGCACACGATGGATGATCTTTTGAGTTTGCTGAACGGCGTGTTCCGTGCCATGAAGGCGTACTACCTGGAGGACAGCATCATTTCGCAGACAATCACCGAGCTGCTGCGCCTGGTTGGTGTGACAGCCTTTAACGATTTGTTGATGCGCCGGAACTTCCTGTCGTGGAAGCGGGGTCTTCAGATTAACTACAACATTACGCGCATTGAGGAGTGGTGCAAGGCTCACGACATGCCTGAGGGTACTCTGCAGCTGGAGCATCTGATGGTGAGTTTTTTTTTTTTTTTTGTATTGCATTGTATTGTCAAGGCAAGATGGAGCTAACAACACACTTATAGCAAGCGACGAAGCTGCTGCAGCTGAAGAAGGCGACTCTGAACGACATCGAGATTATCCAGGACATTTGCTGGATGTAAGTGTTTCCCCTCCTTCTTTCTTATATATTCATAATCAAAACTGACCATACCTCAAGGCTTTCGCCCAACCAAATCCAAAAGCTGCTGAACCAGTACCTGGTGGCCGATTACGAGCAGCCCATCAACGGCGACATCATGAAGGCTGTGGCTTCCAGGGTGACGGAGAAGAGCGATGTTCTGCTGCTGCAGGCCGTCGATATGGAAGACAGTGGCCCGTACGAGATTGCCGAGCCGCGTGTTATTACGGCTCTGGAGACATACACTCCTTCTTGTAAGTTTTTGGTTTACCCTCAAGCGGTGTATTATTGAATTGTTGCTAACAGAACCAGGGCTGCAAACTCCCCGCCTCAAGCGCCTTGCCGAGATTGTCTCCGCTCAGGCTATTGCCCAGCAGGAGAAGCTCGAATATGGCGAGGAAGAAGGCGAGTACGAGGATGAGGATGACAACGGGTCTATTGCTGCCGAAGAGGCCGAGGCCGTTTTGGTTGAGAACTAAGAGCCTCGCCATTAATGACTGGTTTTGTTTCTGTCAGTCTCTCTGTCTTTACCGGTCCAGTGTCTGTATAGACGGAGGGTTTTTTCTTTTCTTTTCATTTCTTTGTCTTTATTTTGCTCCTTGTATGGCGTCATGTTTTCCTTTTTTCTTAACGTTTCCTTATCTTTTCCTTTCTCTTTCTTACACTTGGCATTTACATGGTTTTCTCCTCTATTTTCTTTTCTTTTTCTCTTACACTTTTTATTACTGTACTTTTTTTCTTTTGTTGATCTTCGTGTCTCTACTTTTTTCTCTCTGTTGCTGTACGGATTTGTGAGGGTGTTTTGGGGAGATAGATATTTAAGTGTTGATTTGATATTTGCTATTCTGTTTTCTTTTTGCATTGTATCGTGCTTATTAGATGTGAGGTTGGGAATACATGTTGGAAGATAGGTTTTGTTATAATGAGAAATTACTCATTTGGGTCAGTTGGCGGTTGTTTTTCATCTGGTCTCTGGTTGGCTCCTTCCAGAAAAAAAAGTTAACTTAAAATTTTTCAGAGGGGCAAGTTCAGTCAGCCTGCTCAGATTTGGACATGTTTGATATAAAAAACAGCAAGAACTCAAGAACAACAACGGAGTAATTACCTATTTCTAAACGAAACAACTCAAGTAAGTTGAGCCACGTGCTCTTGCCGAATTGGATTTAGCTAACTGTTGACTAGATATATATTTACGGGTGCCTCGTTTGTAAAGAAGAAGAAGAGAGAGAGAGAGGAAAACATAAAAAGCAACAGAACAAGAGGAAGATGAGCAGAACACAGCCCAACATCATCATTACTGGCACTCCCGGTGTCGGCAAGACGACGCACTGTGAAATCATTGCTGAGCGTACGGGGCTGACACATTTGTCAGTGAATCAGGTTGTCAAGGACCGGGAGTGTCATGATGGGTATGACGAGGAGTATTCATCGTGGATTGTTGACGAGGACAAGGTGAGTTTTGTTCTCGCCAGGTTTTTTTTTCCTTTATTTTTTTTCTAAAAAAAAAAGAAAAAAAAAAGAGACTAACAAAACCCCCCCCAAAAGCTACTCGATGCAATTGAAGACCAAGTCAAAGCCGGCGGCTGCATCATCGACTGGCACGCATGCGACCTCTTCCCCGAGTCCTGGATCGACCTAGTCGTCGTGCTGCGCGCGCCGTCGGCCACGCTGTACGACCGGTTGCGCGCGCGCAACTACGCCGAGGCCAAGCTGCAGGAGAACATGGACGCGGAGCTCATGGACGTGCTGATTGGCGAGGCGCGCGAGGCGTTTGACGAGCGCATCGTGGTGGAGCTGCAGAGCGCGGATGTCGGCGACGTGGATGAGAATGTCGAGCGCGTGGTGGCGTGGGTGGAGAATTGGCGCAAGGATAACGCCGAGTAGAGAGAACGACGGGGGGGAAGAGAGAGAGGGGAAGGGACGAGGAAAACGGGCTTCGGTAGTTGCATAGCGGGTTATTCATATAGACGCAATAGCGGGGCACCTTCTACATACATTTCAGAAAGCAACTTCTTGACTCACTTCACCGTACTTGCATGTTTGACGAGCCCACTTACAACATCACGTCTTCCATTTTCTAATTCTCTTTTTTTATTTTCTCTTTTATACACATTCGTTTTTTTGTTTATTTTTGTGTTTTTTTTTTTAACTATACATATATAAAAGGAAAAAGAAAATGGCCCCCGTTCTCAACTTCATCACCGGCAACGCCAACAAACTGCGCGAGGTCAAACTCGTCCTGGAACCTGCCATCCAAGTGACCAACCAGGCGATTGACCTGGAAGAAGTGCAGGGCACGCTGGAGGAAGTGACCATAGCCAAGGCGCGCAAGGCTGCTGATATTGTACGTCCCTCTTGTGTGTGTGTGTGTGTGTGTGTGTGTGTGTGTTTGCAGACAAGAGTGTCAAGAAGAAGAAAAATAAAAGGGCGGCGCTCGCTGTGTATAAAGACTAACACAAGACGAAAAAAACACAAAAGGTCGGCGGCCCCGTCCTTGTTGAGGATACATCGCTCTGCTTCAACGCTCTCAACGGCCTTCCCGGTCCGTACATGTATGTCTTCTTCCTCTTTTTTTTTCCCCCCTTCTCCCCCCGTGTTAACCCCCTTTCTAACTAAATACCCAGCAAATGGTTCTTCCAGTCCATCGGCTTCGACGGCCTCAACAACATGCTCGTTGCCTACCAGGACAAGGGCGCTGAGGCCGTGTGCACGTTTGGCTACTGCGAGGGACCCGGAAAGGACGTTGTCTTGTTTCAGGGTCGCACGGCCGGCAAGTTTGTCCAGCCGCGCGGACCGACCAACTTTGGTAAATATTTTTTTTTCCCTTTGTTGTTGTTGTTGTTGTTGTCGTTGGGCTGTTGAAAACATGAAAGCAGAGCTAACTCTTTACAAGGCTGGGATGCTGGCTTTGAATACGAAGGGCGCACGTAAGTTTCTCCCCTCTCTCTCCCCTTCCTTGCTTCCTCTGATGAATCAATGTCTCCAATATATTCCCGCTAAATCATGATCTGCAATAAAACAAAAACCCTATACACCATCGCTTGCTAACAATCAATGCCACCCTCTCTCTCGCCCCTACATGCAGTTACGCCGAAATGAAGAAAGAGGAAAAGAATACCATTTCACACCGTGGAAAGGCACTCAAGAAACTGCAGGCCTGGTTCAATGAGCAGAATGCCGCCTCCAGCTAAAGCGCTTGTCTAGACTTTGTATAAAAGCGAAAATACATAGCTACATACATATATATGTATGCACAAGCTATTATGTATCCACTCTCAGCTCAAAAGTCAGATCAAACAAGACGCCCATCATCAATTAACCCGAAACTCTAGTATTTCAAACTGCGAGTGTCGACTCAAATAACCCATGCCGCGTCGGTAATTCTGCAGAAGCTCAACGGTGCTGGAATTCGTGTGTTTGGTAGCCAGCCGAGAAGTTTGTTGGACATCGTAGAACTTGGGATCGAATACAATCAGGTTCAAGTCGCCGCTGGTCTCGTGCTCGATGCCGACAACCATCATGGAATGGGCTAAACACAAAGAGTTAGCAGTTGACTCAAGAAAAAAGAGCCCGAGAAGAAGAAAATACCAGGTGTCTGGAGATAAATTGGCGGAAGCTCAGTCTGCCGGACCTTGGATGTGGTATCTGCTGTTCTTGCCATAAAGTACTCGAGAACCCAGTTCAGCAGACTCTGAGCCGCCTTGGTCCGACTAGAGCTGCGAAAGGCTTGGACACTGCACGGCGTCCCAATCATTTTGAACAGTGCCTCGGCCTATCCCATAACATCATATGTTAGTCAGTTGGTGTCCCTTTGGCCCAAGGGAAAGCAAAAAAGAAAACTCACCTCAGACGTTCCAATATACTTTCGCGTGCCTTTAATCCCTCCCGTTTCTGTTCGCGCGTGGGAATTGATGCCAACATCCCACGCACTCTCGACAATATCCTGAATCTCAAATATCGTCGGAAACCGCCCTCCTAGAGCCTCCACCCCCGGAAAGTTGGTTGCGTTGATGAACGACGACATGGCCTGGATAGTGCGGTACCCGCAAAAGTGGCCTTCCCGACGCAGCTTAAACACCTGCTGCACTCCCGGATGGCAGAGATAGGCGTAGCTGGTGCTGCGGCTATGATTCAAGTGCCACCCCAGCTCGCCAATCATGCCCTGTAGCGCCACGACTTCCTTGCGCTCCAGGAGCGAGTGCAGCCAACCCGGCATCTTCTTTTCATACGCAAATAGCCCCAGGTTGGAAACTCCCAGCCTCTTGATGTCATCGTCGGATTCTTCCTCGGTCGAACCAGATCCAACATCGCCAGCACTCTTGCTGGCGTCTTTGCGGGACGAAGACGATGTGCCTTTGGATTTGTGCAATGGCCGAGCCAAAGACTTGGATGCGCTGCGGCCCGAAAAAAGATGGCGCATCAGTATCATGGCTGTCGGTTCCTCGCGCTCGTCCATGTTGCTTGAGTGGCCGCCCGGTCGCACCTTTTCCTTACTGTGTAGCAACAACGTCTTTTTCCTTTCCGTTTCTTTGTCCTTTTCCTTTTCCTTTTGCTGTTCCTGCTCCTTTTCCCGGCGACGCTGCTGGTCACGCTTCCGTTCGCGATCAAGTCTGTCTAGCCACTTTTCTTTCTGCGCCTGCATTTCTCGATCTTGCTGAGAAGCTCTATCTCTGTGGGACTCTCTTTCTTTGGGCGGCTCATTGCCTTTTTCACATTCTTTGCTTCTTTTCGAGTCGCGCATTCGTTCGGCCTCTTTGATCCTTTGTTTTCGGTCCTTGTCCCGTTTCAGCCAGTCAGAAGCTGCAGAATCACCTCTTGACGACGCTTCATCTCTCGCCCGCTGGTGCTTTTCCGGCGACGCATGCCGACTTCGATGCCTGGTGTCATCGCTGACAGTCCTGCTGTGACGTATGCGCTGGCCCATGTTCTGGCCCTTTTGGTATTCCTCTTCCTGTAGCTTGTGAAGCGACAAATGGGCCGGCATTTCCGACACTAAAAGGTACTGCTCGCAGTACTGGACCTGGCACACGGTGTATCTGTCGTCCTTGGCGTTGGCTTTTGAGCTAGATTCTGCGCGTGCACCGGCTCTTGTGGGCGGTGGACTGTCTTGCGACGATGAATCGTAATTGCGACAGTAGTCAGAGTTCAAGTCAAGATGCTGGCGGTGTTCAGATGTCAGATGCTAAAGCAAGGCGAGTTAGCGAGCATTTCTACGCCTCTGAAAATGTTGCCAGCAAAATTTCCCCAGGAAACAAGAAAAAGGGCATATGACGTTTCAATTTCAAGGGGGCATCACACAACGATTCAAGCGAACCCGAGAAACAACAAATGATGCTGGCTGGTTGCATGACAGGGGGGTGATACTGAATTTAGAAGCACAAGGAGTGCTAGGTCCTTGGGGTTGAGTGAGGCTAAAAGGTCCATGACCCGTTTTGTCGCCAACCGCATTACCTCTCTCATCTCATCGCGTCGGGGGTCAGTGCGGCCAGCAACCAAGCCAACTACCGTGTTTCTTCCTGCATTGCAAATCCACACCATGCCCATGAGATAAATGCTCGCAGACAGACACTGCGATGGCCAACTTACAATAACCATTCCGTATTCCTCATCACGGAACCGACAAAACGGGCAATCGAGGACCGGCGGAGCGCCCATTTTGAGGCGCTGTTTTGGTGGGATCCAACCGTAATCAAGGCGTATAAAGTTGACTAAAGCGACAGAAAACCAGCGACGCCTTTAGGCGATGGATGCGCTGGACAGGGCGTCAATAAACCAGTGAGCAAAATGCAAAGGATAGAGGGCAAAACAAAGAAATGAAGCCGTTGAAGAATTATTTTGAGAAGGGAAAGAAAGAGAAATTTCTGACAACACGAGAAAACCCAAATAATAATGCCCCAAAAATCAACAAGGGCAAGTACTACTTACTATGTACAAGTACAATCAATAGCCAACTGACTCGAAAAGGAAACAACCTTGGCCCCAAGTTTGGCAACAACCAAATGACTATTATACATACATAGAATCAGATAAACATCTGGAGTAGAATCAGATAAACATGGAATCAGATGCGTAAATGCGTGTGAAAAGACCTGTGCGAGAAAATGAAACTGGTAAAAGGAAAGTAATAAAATGTTTCTTCTCACCAAAGAAAAAAACCACTTAGGCAGGAGGCCCTCCCTCCCTAAATAGATCATCTCACGATACACAACCTTTCCTTCCCAAAGATCAGATCAGCATGCACCTCCGATGCCATATAGCCGAAATTCCAAGTCATCTCGTATTTTTCCAATGTATCAAATACATGCTTACTCATCCTCTCACCGTACGCCATCTCGCATCATATTGACAACCGTTTTTGTTTTATATTCCTCTTCTAAATACACGTTACTCCTGTTCTAGCCTTGAAAAGAAAACCAAGTCGGCTTATTTCTTGCGGTTGGGCAGAGCCTTGGCCGCAGGCTCGGGCGCAAGCTCCTTCTCAAACGGAATGAACTCGGGGGCACCGGGGATATACTTGCGCAGAGGCTCGGGGATTTTGACGCCCTACAACGGTTTGGTCAGCTTATCTTTTCTTTCTTTCGTTCGTTCTCTCTCTCTCTTTCTCTCTGTTTCTCTCTCTCGTCTTCTACATGCATAGCCTTTGATACGTACCTCCGGGGTCTGGTTGTTCTCGATAATGCACGACAGCGTTCTGGTGGTGGCAGTCAGAGTAGAGTTCAGGCAGTGCACGTACTTGATGCGGACTAGTGGTTTGTTAGCATCAGCTCTTTCTTTCCGGCGCTCTCGATAATAAAACTCACCATCAGTCTGAGTCTTGGCACCGAAACGGATGTCTAGCTCTCGAGACTGGTAGTCCAGGCAGTTGGAGCACGAGACAAGCTCGCGGTACTCGCCCTGGTGACTGTCATCAGTTAGCTCTTTGTTCATTCCTTATTTTTGAGAGAGAGAAAAAAAAACTTACGGGAACCACGCCTCCAAATCATACTTCTTGGCCGCCGCATTGTTCAGCTCCGAAGACACAATCGAGACAACACGGTACGCCAGACCCAGAGACTGGTAAAACTCCTCAGAACTGTTGATCATCTCGTCAAACGCCTCCCACGACTTCTCGGGGTCCGTGAGCACAAACTGCTCAACCTTTTCAAACTGGTGAACGCGGAAAATACCCCACGCGTCCTTGCCGTTGCCAGCCTCGCGGCGGTAGCACGTCGAGTAACCCGCGTACTTGAGCGGCAGCTGCGAAGTCAGCAGCCACTCGCCGGCGTGGAAAGCCGAAATAGGCTGCTCCGAAGTGGCAATCAGGTACTTGTCGTTCTGCGGTTCACCGTCGGTAATCTTGTACAGCTCGTCGTCAAACTGCGACAGCTGCGAGGTCTTGGCCATGTAATCCTTGACCATCATCTGAGGCGTCTGCAGGGGCGTGTAGCCCTTGTTGTGCAGAAATTCCAGACCGTAGTTGATCAGAGCCTGGTTCAAAAAGACACCCCACTTGCGCAGGAAGTAACCACGGTGGCCCATGACCTTGACACCACGCTCGGGATCGTAGCCGTCCAGACGGGCCAGAACTTCGTGGTGCGACAGGACGTCCTTCTTCTCGATCGTGTAGCCCTCGGGGGCCCAGGTGCGGATAGTCTCGTTGTCATCCTGCCATTGGTTAGCATCCACATCTCGAGAGTCTAGTCACACATCAAACGCACCTCAGTCATGGACACAGGCACAGACGAGTGGACAATGTTGCCAACAGTCTTGGCCTTGTTGCGGAGCACAGTCTGCTTCTCCTCGGCAGCAGTAAGCAGGTCCTTCTTCTCCTTCTCCAGGGCGATCTTTTGCTGCAGGAGTTCATCGGCGTTCTCCTTGGCCTTCTTCTTGGCGCCAATCTCTTTCTGAACGGCGTTGATTTTGCTGCCGATCTGCGTGGCGGCTGGACATTGGGCAGTTAGTTTTCCGGAAGGTGGTGCGTATGAGAGTTCGAGATAGATATAACAGGGGTGGGGGGCTCGAATGTTTAGAGGCGCAAACTAACCGTACAGGGCTATATTCAAACAAGAAAGAATGTTAGCAAGCTTGTTAAATATGTACATGGTGTCAGGGGACAGGGACTTACTCTTGCGGTGGTCCTGCCACAGCTCGATGATCTCGTCGACAATCTCGACCGAGGCGCCACTATCTGACGTCAGTCTTTTGGTTCTTCTTGGGCCCTAATCCCCAATAGCGCAATCGACATCCATCACTGCATAGAAAAGGCAAGGCAGAAAAGTAAAACATACCGGGCGCGCTGCGATTGACGGATAGCCTCGGGGTTACCGCCCCTGTTGGTGGGTTAGCATGTCGATCCAAGGCATCATTCGAGTGCAAGAAAGAGGGAAATTGGCATGTGACAACGAACCGCTCGGTGATGAAGTCCTGGATATCAAGCATTTTGAATGTGGTGGGGGGGTGTTTGCTTCGGGTTCAAGCGACAGGAAAGAAAAGAAGAAGAGAAAAACAGAAAGACGGGTCCAAAAAAAAAAGAGGATCTCAAGAGGTCAAGGAAAGATCATAGAAGATTGGATAAATACAAAACGCGACGCGCCTTTTGCTCTCGTTTAGACTAGAAAAAGGAAAAAAAAAAAAAATTAAAAAGATCACAAGTTAAAGTGACTCAAACAACAATAGGTCTGACAACCAAGAAACCCTCCCCAAGAAAATAGCTTGGGTTTTTTCTTGTGACAGTTGCGCCCAGCCCAGCGCGGGGGAGGGGACAGAGTCCAGGGTTTGGATACAAGGGTTACATATTCATTGTATGGAAGTTTTCAAAGGAGGGGCAAGAACGAAGATACGTATTGTACATACATACATGCCAGTATAGTACAAGCTTTTGGAGGGTGGGGCATGTATGTACACTGTTGCGCATATCTGGAAACCACACTGTAATCGTAAAGTGCGGGGCATTCTGCTTGGACAGTGCACAGTTGACGACAGTGGTACCTTTATGGAAATGCGCATTAAACAGTCGCCTATTAAAGCTTCACTGCAGCAGCCAACAAGTTCTACCGATCAGACAAAACACCATGATGATCAAGTGACTGGCAGCAGGGTGTAGATTATTCATGTATGTACCAGTATCCTATTCTCCGCGCCATTGCACTGCGTTGTCGAGTTTCGCCAATCTTGTGTAAAGAATAATGATATAACCATAAGTTTGTTGCTACATACTATGTATGTCTGTGATTTTACAACTACCACTACATACATACATACTTGGTTCCTGTGTCACACAGCCATCGATGCATTAATCCCACCTGATAGCATCTATGTAATCTCAAAAAAAAAAAAAAAAAAGAAACACGGCAGAGCAAATTCTACAGCTACTCCCAAAAACAAAATGCATATATGATTAAAGGGGGAAATAGAAGAGAAGAAAAGAGAAGAGAGAGATATATAACAAAGAAACACCTTACTTGTGAAATAGACCATCTGCCACTCTCTCTCGGTGTCGCAATGTTGCATATCCTCGTGGCCCAGGTTGCAAGACTTCTTAATGCATAAGTGTTCGATTGGCCCATTCCTTGGACCAGCATCAAAAAGCAAGGTAACCGGAAAACATGGCATCGTGGCTGGACCTTCTGTCTGCCGCACATCAACAAGAATTTCATACGGCCATGTGTGAAAAGCCATCAGTGAAATGAAGCATAGGTGAGTCTGACTTACATGCCCCAATGTGTTTGGTCATGTACGACGCACTACCCGCCATCTTGACCGAATCAAAAGAAACAGCCAGGAAGAGAAAGCAACGTTCTGGTGTCTTGTCTTGCATGTGACCATTGTACCACTCTACCGATATCCTGAGCCATGGCTTCCAGAAATTATTGAGGATATAAGAATAGGCAACCAAGGCAGCAGCTAATTCATCATGGAGTAACGTCGTAGAAACAAATGGTAAAAAAAGAAAAAAGAAGGAAGAACAAAAAGAAAAGAATAAGAAGGATCAAAGAAAACGACATGGCTTTACATGAGAATACACTGCTTGGCAGCCTCCGGCTCGTCAGAGCCCTGCGACCTCTCAATCTCACCAATCATGAGCTCAAAGGCCTTGGTAATGTTCTCGTTGTAACGAGCACTCGCCTCGGTCCACGCACAGTCCCATTTCTCGGCGAGCTTCTTTCCGTCCTCGACCGAGACCTGCCGTTGCTCTGGCCGCAAGTCGGACTTGTTGCCGACTATTGTGATGGGGACGTGCTCGATACCCTTTAGAGTTGACATTAGTGGGTGCATTTTCTCTCTGAAAAAAAAAGGGAAGGTCTCACAAGTTGGTTGAGAATCTTATCTCTAATGACTTGGATCATCTCAAAAGATGAGAGAGACGCCACTGAGTAAACCATCACATAGCCATGGGTGCCGATAAAGTGCTTGGAATTCAGAATACTATACTCGTCCTATGCAGAGTTAGCTTTAGCTTGCGCCGGGCCGAATGAAAAGCTGAAAGCAAAATGTCTTACCAAGCCGGCTGTATCGACAATCTCAGCCTGATATTCTTGGCCCTTGTATCTCAGCGGCTTAATAAAAGTGTTTTCAATGGTAGGATAGTAGCTGTCAACAAAGTGGCCTTCGGTGAACTGGACTGCAATGGATGATTTGCCTGCAAGTGAGTGTTAGTTTTATTATTATTTTTTTATGTTTTATATATATATATATAAAACATAAAAAAATAATAATAAAACTAACACTCACTTGCAGGCAAATCATCCATTGCAGTCCAGTTCACCGAAGGCCACTTTGTTGACAGCTACTATCCTACCATTGAAAACACTTTTATTAAGCCGCTGAGATACAAGGGCCAAGAATATCAGGCTGAGATTGTCGATACAGCCGGCTTGGTAAGACATTTTGCTTTCAGCTTTTCATTCGGCCCGGCGCAAGCTAAAGCTAACTCTGCATAGGACGAGTATAGTATTCTGAATTCCAAGCACTTTATCGGCACCCATGGCTATGTGATGGTTTACTCAGTGGCGTCTCTCTCATCTTTTGAGATGATCCAAGTCATTAGAGATAAGATTCTCAACCAACTTGTGAGACCTTCCCTTTTTTTTTCAGAGAGAAAATGCACCCACTAATGTCAACTCTAAAGGGTATCGAGCACGTCCCCATCACAATAGTCGGCAACAAGTCCGACTTGCGGCCAGAGCAACGGCAGGTCTCGGTCGAGGACGGAAAGAAGCTCGCCGAGAAATGGGACTGTGCGTGGACCGAGGCGAGTGCTCGTTACAACGAGAACATTACCAAGGCCTTTGAGCTCATGATTGGTGAGATTGAGAGGTCGCAGGGCTCTGACGAGCCGGAGGCTGCCAAGCAGTGTATTCTCATGTAAAGCCATGTCGTTTTCTTTGATCCTTCTTATTCTTTTCTTTTTGTTCTTCCTTCTTTTTTCTTTTTTTACCATTTGTTTCTACGACGTTACTCCATGATGAATTAGCTGCTGCCTTGGTTGCCTATTCTTATATCCTCAATAATTTCTGGAAGCCATGGCTCAGGATATCGGTAGAGTGGTACAATGGTCACATGCAAGACAAGACACCAGAACGTTGCTTTCTCTTCCTGGCTGTTTCTTTTGATTCGGTCAAGATGGCGGGTAGTGCGTCGTACATGACCAAACACATTGGGGCATGTAAGTCAGACTCACCTATGCTTCATTTCACTGATGGCTTTTCACACATGGCCGTATGAAATTCTTGTTGATGTGCGGCAGACAGAAGGTCCAGCCACGATGCCATGTTTTCCGGTTACCTTGCTTTTTGATGCTGGTCCAAGGAATGGGCCAATCGAACACTTATGCATTAAGAAGTCTTGCAACCTGGGCCACGAGGATATGCAACATTGCGACACCGAGAGAGAGTGGCAGATGGTCTATTTCACAAGTAAGGTGTTTCTTTGTTATATATCTCTCTCTTCTCTTTTCTTCTCTTCTATTTCCCCCTTTAATCATATATGCATTTTGTTTTTGGGAGTAGCTGTAGAATTTGCTCTGCCGTGTTTCTTTTTTTTTTTTTTTTTTGAGATTACATA
>CM069898.1:1337784-1365040 GCA_036034705.1 Thielaviopsis punctulata | reverse complement strand
AAAAAAAAAAAAAAAAAAAAAAGACCAAGAGGCGTGCCGGTGAGATGCCGTCAAGTAAATGCATAGCATGGCATACATATTGGCATGCAGTATGTGCTGATTACATGTCTATACCCATTATGCATGTGGATGCGCATATGTTGTAGTAGCCAGATAAGAAAGAGAGAAGCTTTGGTGAGCCAAGTCAGTCAGCTCCTTCATGATATGAGTAGATGGAAACTGAGAAACTGAACTGGCACGCCGAGCTTTCGAGATTTCTCATGTGCTGGAAGACAGAAGCGGCAGTTGAAATATATAACCAGAACCCAAAAATAAAAATAAAAATAAACTGTCATGGCAAGCAAGCGAGAAAACGCGGCTTCTGTTTGATATGGATGTAAAAAGAATAGAGTGCAACTTACCGACAGAACGGCTGCCTACCAAAGCCATCTTGCGCTGCTTAGCCATGATGATGAGACTTGAATAGAACCTGGATAGTTTGAAATGGTACGTGGAGAGATGTCGAGTTATCGCTAAAGGCGAAGACACCAGCCCGGAGAAAGAAAAGAAGCGCGTGTACTATAAGATGAGATGCCACTCAAGCGACTTTGGAGGGGGGTTGACTTTGTGGATGGTGTTTGGGTGTCGTTGCTGTTGGTGGAGAAAATAAAAAAGGTAGGTGCACACTGAAATGAGAGATAAAAAAAATGCAGGGTTAAAGGTAAGAGAAAGTCGTTATGTAATGCTGCTGATTGGCGTTGTTTATGCTGCTGCTAGTATGTATGTATGTATGTATATACATCAGATCAGCTATGTAGCTGGCTGCGGTGGAATGGGTGAAAAATTAATGTGTTAACAGCCCAAACCCAAACAAATGGAAGTGAGTAGAAGAGAAAGCACGAGTATATATATATATGTATGTAGTGTAGAGTAAGAAAAACAAGAGTCCCAGCAAGTAACTCAAGTAGATAGCAAGCTCAAGCAGGAGATTGGTCGCCGGAAAATCAAAGGACAGGACATGAAAATGAAAATGAGGCCGACGATGGAGGAAACCATACATATAAGGAGAAGAGAACAAAGAAAGGAAGAACGAAAACGTAATGTATCCATCTGTGTATGTATTTATGTATTTACAAAGCCCAAGTAAGCTAGGCAAATAGAATAAAGCCAGGGTTGACTCTGTTATGTACTTGCAATCCACTGGAATTAAACCCATGATGATACAAAGCAACTATGTATGTATTTAAGGGTGTAAATTCTGAGTGTTGCCGGAAACAGAGGTAGAGAGTCGCATACAGCAAACAGTAAACAACTGCGAGCGGCTTGTTTTTATCTCCTTGGTTTCCATATACACTTCTGTAGAAGCAGTTTTTAGGTGGCCATGTATTCTATAAAAGCCAGCCGGATATGTACATATCTTTAGGGCTGCTTATGATATTGAAAGCTTCTCACAATGTTCACGATCCATCACGAATACAGGCAAGTACTGTCCCACTGCTATTTCCTCTTTCCTCTTATTTTTTTTTTATTTATTTATTGGAAACCACAAAAAATAAGGCTCCCCAAAATTGTTGTTCAGCCTCAAACTTAAATACCGCCCGGCTTTTCCTTCCTTCCTCCTTGGCTTCCTTCCTCGATTCCCCCCCGTTTGACCGCACTTTCTAACATCTGCAACTTCGTAACTCGACAAGTTCAGGTTTTACCTTTGTGCAATTACTAAAAACAGATCGTCGCGTTTCTGGCCACTCTTTTTTGGCAAGGCACCTTGTTCTTTCGCCTTGTAGACTTATCCATCTGATAACAGTTAATCATAATCCATACAACACTCATTCTCCTCTATCTCTCTCTCTCTCTCTCTCTCTCTCTCTCTCTCTCTCTCTCTCTCTCTCTCTCTCTCTCTAACACAAATACAAAGTAAAGCATCATCATCCAAGCCAATCAAATCCCCATCTCCAACTCATTCAGTAGATTCTGGATCCGCCGCATGTGGTCGCCACCGCTCTTGCCCCCGTCAACCTTGGCTTGCAATATCATAAACTCTCGAACCGTATCCCGGAGATCAGATAAGCCCTTGCCGGCACTACGCGCCTCCAGCTTCCGCCGGACGGGCCGAGAAAGACATAGATAGGCAAGGAGGATTGACAGGTACCCAAAGCCAACGTTGAACTGGGTTTTTTCAACAGAGTCGGCCTATTCATATTAGTACAAGAGCAAAAAAAAAATAAGAAAAAATATAAAAAAAATAAAAAAAAATACCTGGTAAGTTGCCAAGTGACTCTGCAGAAACAACTCAATCAGCCCGTCAACCGGCGATCCCTCCTCGAGCCAATCATCCACCGAATGCCGCACCGGCGGACAATGCTCGCAAAAGTTGATTGCCGTGCCAAGCATCAGCAACAGCTTTGTAAAAAGAGAAAACTCGCTCGTGAAATCCATGCCGTCAAACTGCTCCTTCACCGTCTCAAACGCCCCGTGGATCGCGGCGCACAGATTCTTGAAAAAAGCCAAAATACCCGTCGATGTCGCCGCCCCGGGATTGTTGTTGGACATGTTGAGCGCCAGCCGCAGCACCGCGTTTTCAAGCGGGCCAAACTTGCTCTTGCAGAGGACCACGTCAACGACCGCCACTACTATCGGCATATGATTGGTGTTCCAATGAGCCGCAAGCTCCGACCGCTCAAACCCCATGGCATGCGCCCCAAGAACAGATGCTGCCAGCTGGCAGTCCAGTTTTTCGTCCAAAGTCGCGTCTTCGCGCCACTCGTGGTCGCAGTACTGATGAAGAATCGAAAACAACGTGTCGCCCATGCTCTTTGAAGACACGGCATAGTTGCCGAGATCTGCTGGCTTACAGTACAGATCCATAAACTTGAGCGCCAATGTACGAGGCGACAAATCCTTTGGGGTTGGCGATCCCTTCCATACTGAAAGGTTGGCAATGTCCGTCTTTAATGCGACAACAGTTGTTTTGCCAACCCGTGACAAGTTAGTCTGCCGTTGGTGCGAAAGCTCTGTAATGCTTTCCGTAGTCTGAAGAAGCCGCTCCAGCAAGTTCGTTACCTTGTGCTCCTGCAAGAGTGTGAGCACATGTGGCAGCGACGCCGACGACATCAAAGTGAGCAGCGTAGCAATAAGCGCAAAGCCACTGACAATGTCCGTTTCCTGGCCAATCTTGGAAAACAACCGACTCTCGGCGCCATAGTCACGGAACTGGCGCGAGAAGGACTTTTCTTTGATGCGCGATGCTACTTCCAGCAAAGAGTTGCGGCGCATAGAGCTCGGGTTCGCTGACGGTTCACCGACTCGGTCAAACAGGTCGTCCATCTGGTCGGCAAATCGATTGTTGGCTCCCGCCATGCGGAGCTCGTGTACGCTGCGAATTGCGCCCTTGGGAAGAGCATCGTCGTCGCTTTCCAGTCCATCATCAAAGTCAAACGAATCCTTCTCTTTGGTAGGCGTGGAAACCGATGTAAGAAGTGGCAACGCAAAGGGATCATGGTTTGGGTCACTCTCACGAGGGTCGGCCAGGATAGATCGATTAGAAGCATATGTGACCTTGGGGCCGTTTGAGCGCATGCTCAAACTAGGTCGCAGGATTGGCGGCCGTCTCTGCTCCAGCACTCTTATGGGCGTGCTAGTGACATTGGGCGGCTCCATTCGCTCGTCTTCAGACGAATCGCTCGACGAATCGCTCGACGATCCAGCCTCATCTTCTGCCTGTGCCACCAAAGCATCAATGAGACGTCTACGCTTGTTGGGTGGGTTCGAATCGCGCGCCGACTTGGATGTAGCTGCAACCCTTGGTGATTTGGCGGTCAACGCCCTAGGAGATTTGGCTGTCAAGGCTCGTGGCGACTTGACACCAAGGCGGGGAGATTTCACTGGCGACTTGGAATTCAGCTTTGGTGTGGTAGCACTGGCGTGTGGTACAGGTCGTGAAGATATGTGTGAAGCTGGAGGCCGCGAGATGCCCGTCTTAACTGGAGATTTAAAGACTGGGGCTGGCGCGAGTCCTTGCGCCTTTGGCTCAGTTGCATTTTGTAGCGTCGTGAAGGTCTTGGCGCTTATCGCTGAGGGTTCTGATGATTTCGTAAAATATGAATCGATACGCCCGGAAAATTTGACACCGGGTTTCGTCTTAGGGGGGTCGAGTTTTGGCGGTGCTTTTAGCGGTGCTTTTTGTTGTGGTGAAGCTTGCGTTGAAGGTCGAGGTGCAGCTCTCAAAGGCTGCGAAGGGCGTGACGTAGACTTTTCGGATACTGATTGTATGGGAAGAGCTCGCAAAGAAGGCCGTCTGGGAGGAGGCGCATCGTCCATGGGGAGGTCGAATGGATCCGAAAACGCAGAGCGAATTAGCTTTGCAGGCTTCGGTGCGGAAGCTTGTTCTGCTGCTGACGGAGCTGTTGATGAGCGCGCCATGGAAGGTGTCGAACGTTGGGACGCAGAAGTCCGCTCAGAGTCCTGCTTGGTAGCAGCGGGCAATGTTGGTGCAGCACTACCAAGAACAGCAGACCGGGGCCGCGCCTTTTTCACGGATGCTGAGGGTTTTGTCAGTGACGCAGCTGGGCCAGCCGAGACTTTGTTTGTGCTTGCGGTAGTGCGTAGAGTTGGTGCATTCTTCTTCGTGGGACTAGTAGCGCCTTTTTTAGGGGTAGCAAGAGACTTTGGTTGGATCATGGGCCGACGCGCCGGCTTGGATATGGGGGCATCAATGTCGTCGAAATCATAGAGCGAGGCTGAAGCGGCGGGCGAAGGCGCCGCAGAGGCGATGGAAGGCGCAAAGGCGCTGTTGAAGCCGCGCTTTTTTGTAGCCATGTTTCCGTGTGTCGTCATTGTGATTTTACCGAGCGCGCGTCATTTACACTGATTGACGAATATAGGTTTTTTCTTTTTTAAGAGAGAGAAAACGAAAGCAAGGTGCAGGCGGCAGAAGGGTAAAACAAGGCGCTGTATGAATAATACTGTACTTGTAAACAAGGGCGGGAATAATGGTATAGCGGTTCTGGCGGATGGATTGCTCGCTGAATCAGTCAATTAGCAAAAATAGATAAGTAATAAAAACAACAGGCCGGTCGTATCAGTTGACGAACGGTGCATACTACGTATGTATGTACATATGTACACACACCAAAGAAACAATTAAACTTTTCTTCACGCAATATGTCAGAATGTATGAGGAAAATGACAAGTTTCACTGGTGATGTGTATACATAACAGACAGGCTTTGACAGAAATATAAGGGAACAAAAACGCTTCAAGACGTAAATACATACATACAGTTAAAGGCAAAACCCTGCCAACGCCAATTGAAGACACGAAAATGGCTTACAGGGCAGTTAAAGCAGCTTTCTACAAGCTTTTTTACAGTGATTGATCCTTCGATACAAGCATATATGCTAGCCCCACAAACCAACACACTGTGGTACCCCATATATGCATATACTCGTGTATTTACATATGCATATCAAAAACGCATATAAGCATGGCTTGCTCAAGCAATACAGCAACGCTTCAACGCCCACACTACTAAACAACATGTATTTTTTGTTCAACTTTGCGCTTCTGCTTCGATATTTAGTTGTCAACATTTCAAGCGCAATGGACATTTACATACTTTTTATTTGCTTTGCAGGCGACTTGCTCAAGAAGTAAACCAACGTGGGGCTCGAGTTCTCAAGACAAGGGTCCATGGCCTCGATATTTACATAGTATAGCACCTACAGGATTCAAATTCAAAAGCAATTATGTATACGTATGTATACTTATGTATACATATGTACTTGTACGTACATACATACATACATACATATATATCTCGAAATACCACAGAAAAAAAACCCACAATCTTTGCCTGTGAAGCCTTGACTCTCTTTTATACCTGGCATATATCCTATCCCGCTCAAAACTACCCAATACATACATACAAGTACACTCAAGCTATGGACACCTCTACTGCTTCCTCGGCCCCTCTGGCCCCCGTTAACCCTGTCACCAAGGTCGACGGCACCAGCCCATTCGCTACTGTTTCCAAGACCGTTCCCTTTGACAATGTCCACATTCTGCCTCAGACGCCGCAGCTGATTGCTCTCTTGACGTAAGTATCTCTGCAGTTGGGCTTTTGTTGCGCTTTCGGCTCCGTCACATGTTGAATACCTCCAACGTGCCTGGATCTCAGCCTTTCCCGTCCTTCATGTTCACAAATTGTTATACACATGTAGATGTGTACATATATACAATATACATATGTGCATGCACACACTGTATCCAAGATACAAGTTTACAGTGCCTTATAGACCCTAGCTGGTCTCACCGCCTCTATTCGGGCAGCTTGCCTACCACTTGCTTATACTAACACCCACACCCAGTCTCATCCGTGACAAGAACACCGATCGCGCCGACTTTGTCTTCTACTCCAACAGAATCATCCGTCTGCTAGTTGAAGAGGGCCTAAACCACCTGCCTGTCGTGTCCCATGACGTCACCACGCCCGTCGGCCGCACCTACTCGGGTCTAATGTTCCAGGGCAAGATCTGCGGCGTCTCCATCATGCGTGCGGGCGAGGCCATGGAACAGGGTCTGCGCGACTGCTGCCGCTCCGTCAGAATCGGCAAGATCCTGATTCAACGCGACGAGGAGACTGCCCAGCCCAAGCTCTTCTACGACAAGCTACCCGAAGACATTAGCAAGAGATGGGTTCTGCTGCTCGACCCCATGTTTGCCACTGGTTAGTGCTACATGGCAATTCAATGCATTTGCCTGCCTTCCAATAGTTTAGAGTCAGCGTCTGCTCGCTTTTGCCATGTCCCGTTGTACCGCTCACCATTGTCGTCTAACTAACTAACACATGCGATAGGCGGCTCTGCTATCATGGCTGTCGAGGTGCTCAAATCCAGAGGTGTGCCCGAGGACCGTATTCTGTTCCTGAACCTTATTGCTAGCCCCAAGGGTGTTGAGAACTTCGCCTCCAAGTTCCCTAAGCTGCGCGTTGTCACCGCCTTCATTGACGAGGTATGTTGTCCCTGGATATTTATATTGTTTTGTATCGATATTAACTTTGCGCCACAGGGTCTTGATGAGAAGAAGTACGAACCACCAACGAAAGATTTAGCACGCAATATAATGGACTACGTACTAACTATCCCACAGCTACATCATTCCCGGTCTCGGCGATTTTGGCGACCGCTTCTACACCCTATAAGGGCAAAATTAAAAGAAACGAAAGAATCACTTTCATTGAATATTTATCTCAGCGCACATGGGATTGCATGTGAAATACGAAACCAGGCACATGTCATGCATTTGGAGAGTCTATCTGTGCCGGGACACGAGTTGGTATCACTGAAACTTTATAAATGCTATAAACTATAATGCCGTACTGTGGTCCGGTCGGTTTGGTGAATTAACGAAAACAAACGGATATCAAACGAAGCGAAAGGCCGTGCAGCATATTCGCCTAGTAATCGTCCTCGTCAATGTCCTCGATGGGCTTGCGCGTAGGACGCGAGGTGAAACGGGCGCCGGCCTTGCTGTTGGCAGTAACAGCATCTATATGCGAGGATTAGAATGTACTCCAGATATAGTGCCAACGATAAAGCATTGTATCTGTGTGGCGAGGTCATGTGTAGTTTGGGAGGGGAGGGAGACTAAAAGAAGCATACCGGCAGCATCGACCCAGTCGCTGTAGACATCGACAGGCGCAGAAAGGTCTGTGTTATTCATGTCAGTATCATCATCGTATATACGTCGGTTGTTTCGGCAGGATAGAGGCGTACAGTTGATAGCGCACTGGAAAGTCTGACCACAGATGCTGCAGTTGAGGTTTCCGACACCGCCGCGACGATCGATCTTGACGGTAACAGCGTCTTCGTGGTTGCAGAAGAGGCACAAAAAGGTAGTAGGAAGAGGGTCGCTCTATGGTAGTCACGAGGGTTAATTGGCTTCCTATGATGTAATCGAATCGACGTAGCTGGTTTCTTTGTCCGCTGTAGTTCAGAAAAGAAAAGGGCGTTGTGATACAAAATCGCCCATATGACGCAGGAAGACCGGGTAATAAACAGCTGCCAAGGCCCGCTGCTAGTCCATCCGAACACAGAGGTCACAAAACCCCCGTTTTTGCAATACTGGTCAGGCCATCTACCGGCCAACCCGATTCAAAGGCCCCCCAGAAACAAAGAATCGAGATACATAGGAACAAAGAAAGAAGCGGCTCAAAGACTCACCTTCTTGGGGCCTTGAGGCTTGCTAGACGACTTGCGCTTGCCCATTGTGCTGAGGTCTCTGATAGAGAGGTGGGAGAGGCGCTTTTGAGTATTAAAGAGCGTCAAGTATAAAGGGACAGGTTCGTGATTAAGTCGCGGTCGTACGGGAGCTTCGAGTGAGAGATAAAAGTTAAAGATATCTTTGATATGGAACAAGGGAAAAAATTAAAAAGTTGCTTCTTGACTGAAACCGGCGAACGCGCGCTTGGGTTGCTGTGAGCAAAGCTGAAGTGGCGTTCTAGCAGCAAATCAAGGTGGCGCGCATTTGTGAGGCGCGGTCACGTGACTGTAAGTTCGAACATACCTTTTCAGCTTTCAAGCAAAACGGTCTCTAATGCGTTATTGTTTGTATCACCATAAAATAAAGCAAAGTGAATACAACATGTTGTGATGTTTTTGACAAATTGTAACTAAGATTTTAATCACGATGTATCCTATCAAAACTTGGATGCGAATGCTAAGGGTTAAATCCTTGTTTCGGGGTCTGTACCATAGTTCACTTCTGTGGTTACACAGTCAACCACATCAAATATCACATTGCCCCTTGAAGGTGGTCTCTAGTGATGGAAACAATATCGATATATAGGTCACTCGCGAGACGCGAATCTTGGGAGCCCACCATATGAACAGCCGATTGAGTCTCATTCAATATGATTTTATCCTTAGAGTTCCATGACCATGTTCGTTTAGAACTAATAAAATCGAGTCTCAGTCTCACAGAACATATATAAGCATGAGGAACTCTCACTTACTTTATTGGGATTACTTTATTGGGATTGAAGTCTCTCAAGTGAGTTCCCACGATTACATAATTTGAGCACCCTCGGTCTAAGGACCGCAAGTCTCCGTACTACATCACATGGCTTACAACCCCCCAAATGTCCGACAATCTGCCTTGACGTCAGTTACTGCATGGAAGAGACAGCTTAACAGGATTTACTTGACTATCTGGAACTACCCGATACCCTCCGCGAGCGAGTCCTGGCTCGTTGACGGAACGGATGATGGTGGTCGAGGTTTTGTCTTTTCTCCATATGCTTTAAGCCGTCAGACGACAGCTTCATGTGTGCAAGAGAGGATAAAGACCGAACATCTTTCTACTTGATTTTGTCTTGACACCGAGTGTCTTTTTAGCACATCCTTTGGGATGGACTGTTATACAGGTGGAACTACAGTTATGTTCAATATATACGTGTGTATGTATATGCCTCAGTGCACTTCAACAGGCCAACAAGGTGACCTTGAAGGGTATAGGATGTTGAAAACTGCCAACACATATTGGTGTATAAAGGTCCAGACCAACTCTGATTATCTTAGGCATCAATACACCAAGTCTTTGTATGTCGACGCATATTGTTCTTTGATTTTCTCGTCTCCTGGAGCCCGTTGGTCTGCATAACGTTTCTCTATGTACCGAGCCGGTTTTACATGGGGTATTTAATCCATATTATCAATTGAATAAATCACGTAGCATATTTGTTATATCGTTACATGTTGACGAAGCCCTGATACTAGTACAAAAAGCTTGTGAAGCCACTCTTGCAGCAGTACATCCGGACCGTGATATGTTGTCCCTATTCATCATAAAGTGATTTGTACACGCATAGTCCTCCCCAATCTGGGGATCCCTCGCAACGGGATTTGCGGATAACGGATAGAATGGACCAGGTAAGGGAAAGGCGGCGATGCACTAACAAAGCGGGTGCATGGTATACATACATAGATGTGTTACAGGGTTCGGGTTGTACCTACTACACAAGGAGCCATTTCCCGCCAAACCCAAACACCAAGCTCGATCCATGCTCATGCTCTATGTATTGCTGATGCTTGTACAGATAGAATTGGCCCCTGCTTCGATGGACCAAAGGGTGGTTTGGTGGAGCATGCATAACGGAGGAGAAGAGGAAGAAGCAAATATGGATGTTTTTATGATGTGCATACAACAAGTGTCAATTGCATACGTATCTATGAGGGCATAACATAGAATGGGCCCCACAACATTCTCACACAAATTTATTGTTAGTTGGGTTGGGTTGGGTTGGGTTGCATGAGAGCAGCTCATTATATATGGTATGGACAAGTAAGTTGGAATGGCCGAAGAAAACCCCAAACTCCGCGGTAGTCCGGAGTACATACCTTTGTTTTGGAGGTATGTACATACATAGTAGAGGGCAATCAAATATGCAAGTAGTAAGTCGCTATAAACCAGCCATAATGATAACAGGGAACAGAGTGGGCCTCGACCGACATCCGGGCTTGTTTGAATAAGGAGATACTATGAAAAAAAAAAAATTAAAAATTTAGCTGAGCCAAGAAGGGAATACCCTTGAATCTAGAAAGGCGGTGATTGATCCAGAAGCCAAAGAATATGCACTTGTTGACAAGCTATGTAGACTTAGTGGGTAATGTATCTGTACCAGTACAATGTATTTTACAGGCCGCTAAGAAAGGGCTACTATAGTATAGTTGAAGAAAAAGGCACAAGGCCTTCCCAGACAACAACCAAGCAAAAACCAGCCACTAAAGCCCCCCCCCCCAAAAAAGACTCTGGCAATGCAGCTGAAGCTGTAAGACAAGACCACCTTTATTTTATTTTATTTTTTTTTCTTGGATTGCTACATATCTGGATCAATGATATGCTTGCTTCGAAACACTGGCTATGATTTGCTAAGTGTACATACATAAAAAAAAGCACGGTCTACGTTGTTTGCTGCTATATGTACATACATACTTGGATATGTACTATGTAAGTCATGATAACGCAATCAGCCTGGATACGTATTAATGTGTGTAAACGAGAGTTTTGACCCATATACCGGTACTTGTAATGCTTAAAAAAAAAAAAAAACAGGACAGAGGCCGGACTAGGTCGGCATTGCACAGAATAATGACTGGTGGAGGCATCCCGAAATATATGGTACAGTAATTGAAGTCGTCCCCACGGCCAACGACCCGCCGACGTCAACTTTAGGCCCTGGCGTCTGAACTTCCCCAAGTCAGGAGTTGGGCGAGAGCTGGAACAAGGTTCTAGATGCCATAAGCTGGTGTTAACATTTTTGATTTTTGAGAGGGGAGGGGGTGTCATGGTTTTTCTTACCTCTTCTCGTTTAAGCCTAAAGGCATTATGTATGTATATACGCAGCATTTACGCAGTATGTGGCAGATCGGAATCGAGAGGCTAACGATTGGCAACCCACGAGACCTGCAAAAGGCCTATTTGTGCATCGTGTGGAGTAGCGTGGCATGACCAGGGCCACTAAGCTAACTTAGTTGGGTTTTTTCTTTTTGCCTCGAAGCGGGTCTAACCCAGCCATTCAGTTGGTTGTACATACATACATATTCATACTACATACGTATGTACTGCGTATGTATATGGAAGAGGACTTGGTGGAATAATAGACGCCTTGAGATACGTACAGATTATGGATGTATCCATATACATACATACTATGTAGTATGTACACAGTACATCACAAAAGAGAGGCTTAAAAAGAGGCCGAGATGCACATTTACAATTTGGATATGGGCTAGCTCACAATTCCCGCAGATCCAAATAGAGTTTATAGGAAAACGTGACCGCGCCCCTTCCCTCTTCCAGGAGCACACGGTCTTTGTCGGCATTGGCGAAAGGAAGGGCTCAACAAGTGAAAGACACCGAAATCTACGAACTGTGCATATCTTTAATCTTTACTTTGTACCATGCCACATACAAATATATATGTATGTACTAAGTAGTGAGTGGATTCAAGTATGCCTGCCGTTTGCTTGTTTTACCCATTTTGGCTGGCACTTGCCGGCTACCGTTTGACCGCCTGCTGCTTGCTGCTTGTTTACTGCACTTGTAACTTGTACTGTGTTGTACATACTATATGCTCTGTCAGTTTTCGGGTGGGTTTTTGGCTTGTAGCTGGCCTGCAGCCTCAACTTAACACTCCCTTATTATTGCCTTATTTATAGATGCAGCCATGTAGCCCAAGATTATAAGCTAGTCCTGAGAAGTGCTGCGAAGTATGTATGTACTGGTATGCACACACGAAGTTGTCCATTGTCGTAACATTTGGGCAACTACTTGTACAAATAGCAACGTTATTTGTGGCGGTGCCAGATGACAACCACAGAGTGGCGATAGAAGGGGGCTGTATACGCAGTATGTACATATTATAGAACAGGAGATAGGGCCAAAAGAAAACAGGCAAGTTTATGGCACATACAATATACAAGTATACTATGTACATCAACATATCAAACCATTTAAAACCCGCTTAGCAAAGAAAAAGCAAAAGCAAACAGCTTCGCCCTGATTCAGTACCTTGCTTAAACAGGCTCATCTGCTGACTGAGTACAACCAACCAACACATGAAGGATCTGTGTGCTGGCCGCAGAATGTATGTATGCACAAGTAAGTTGACCAGCTTTGCGCACAGCAAACGGTAAGGAAATGCATATGTATATATATGTACTAGTATGTATGTACATATGCTTAATCGGCCTGGCCTTTGCCCAAGATAGCGGGGCCGGTTGGATGCATGAGTAGGGTATGACCAAGGAAATCTAGGCAGTATCCTATTTCTAGGGAGATACCGTACAGTTGTGAGATGTGCAATGGTTCAAGTTGCAGCTGATTGCCTGTTACCCGCAACAAAGACATTTGGAACTCCGGATGGTAAACCAAACACAAATTGTTACCGGGGCCCGGAAAGTCAGACAGAGAAAAATGATGGGAAGAGCGGGACACAACAAAACCCAAAGTACGTATACATACGTACATAGTACATACAAGGAAAAATAAAGCCAGACAGTCCAAAGAAAAAGACTCATCTAGAGCATTGATTGTGGCATCAGATCGGGACTTGCTATTGGGTGCACGAATTACAATTCATGGTAGAATTGCCAGGTGCCTTTTTTTACGCATCGCATCGGTCCTGCAGCGCGATAATTAATAGGCTGCATTGCGTTGCAGTATTGCGATCCGGTTTAAGTTATAAGGCCACTTCCACGTTTGGGTCTGGGTAATAAACGAGGTTAAGCAGAAACAAATGAGAAGAAACATGTCAAAAGCCAATCAGTTCAGTTCAGTTCAGTTCAGGCTTATCCGGACCAAGACTGAGCAGATGAGCCGAAGAAATAACCAAATATTGGGAAGAAGAAACGCAAGTAAGCCGCAGAGACGAAGCGAGCCCAAGTGGGCCAACCGTATGGTACGCCAGCCAACAAACGAGAGATGGGATATAAGGAAACGAATGCCACTGCCAGATGGCCCGACTACAACATGATGCTCACTAAGAAAACAGGACGAGAAGGTACTTGTACAAGAGAGAAGATACACAACCAGAGAGAGAGGGGGAGAGAAAGCCTCCCTTTGTCTGGGTCGGGATTGAGTGTGAAGAATGAAGAAGCATGTGTGCCTGAAAACTAGCCCCAAGACAGACAAAGACAAACACGACATGCTGATGCTGGAAGAAGAAGGAAAATCGATGCCGAAAAGACAAAAGAGAGACGGCCATAAGACACCCACCCACCCATTCTCTTTCTCCAACCAGCGGCTGATTGACATGTGGTAGTTTAAGCCGGACAAAGGACCCGCTTTCATACTGGTATGTATGTATGTACAGCAGTAGTTTTTTTTTTTTTATTTTTTTTTTTTTATTTTTTTTTTAGGGGAAAAAAAAATCATGTGGCAAAATTGGGAGCAACCAACTTAACAAAAAGCAAAAGCAATCAATGATGACTGGCGCAAAGGCGGCGCAGAAGACACGCCAAACACCTTCGTAACCTGTAAACCCGTAAATTTCTACGTTGATGTAGTGCAAAAGTCGTTCTAGACAACTTTACGCATACCCAAATAAATTTGTTTCGTGATGTGCGACTTTGTTCTTCTTCGTGTCCTGATTCCTGGCTTTCCGGGGAACTTTTACCTGCTCATCATGTAGCAAGCTTGAGAGTGGGTTGACTGAGGCCATCCCGGGTGGCTTTTTTTTTTTTTTTTTTCTTTTCTTCTTCGTCTTGGAGAGGGGAGGAATTTTTTTTACATACATACATACACACTTGTCCCGCTACGAGAAAACAAGTGGAAATAGACAAGAATGTACGATTAAGACCATGCAAGTAAGGAAAAAATTTCACTCAAAATTGCAACAGTACATACAAGCCGACGGCTAATATTTGTTGCGCCAAACAATGGTATGGATAAAGAATGTTTGGATAAAGAATGTTTGGATAAAGACTGGGAGAGAGAACAGCATAATGCGTACTATGTACAAAAAGACTACGTACTATGTACTGGTACATATGTATGGTACTTGTACTTATATATGTACGTACATACATCATACAAATGAGCCGCATCTACGTTCCAAATATGGAAGTCAGTAGTTGCAATTCAAAGACCCACCCAAGTTTTAGGTCTAAAAAGAAGAGAAACGGGAGGGGATTTGAAGGAAGAGAAAAAAAGACGACAAAGGTCCACTCGCGAGAATCAAGGAGAAGGAGTCACCAAGTTACAAGTATGTACATATGTATGTACAGGCCGCGAAGCAAGCCAGCAGAACAACGAGAATTGACAAAGCAAGAAGAAAGGGGTATGTGCGTGTTGTGTTAGGTGAGTGCGTGTTAGGCGGAAGTTGAGGGCGGCGCTGTCGCTTGCTAGTTCGTTGTGCCTGTTTTTCTTTGTTTGCTTGTCACTTTGCAACTTGTATGGTATTCATCAAAGAGGAAAAAAACAAAAGTCCGCTAACTACTGACCCAGATTCTAACAAAGGTCTGTGAACCAGTTAATCCACGATGCGATGAGCAAAGTTAAACGCCCCGGTGAAATGGGAAAATAGAACTGGAGAAGAAGCCCAAGAGAAACAGGGAACAATGCAGTTGCAAGGCAAGCCTGAATCTGAGCTGGGTTTCTTGGGGAAGAGAAAGGGCAAACATGGGCTCCTTGAGCTGGCTGGGCCTTCGTTGTACATATGTGATTGTCTATACTGTACTGTACATGTACAAGTACTTCTAAACTACATTCTGACCTTCCTCGGAGTATGCTCTGGCATGTACAAGTACTTGTACAAGTCATGTACTGTTTTTAAATCCTCTCTACTTGCTTTTGCTTGCCAATTCGGTTTGCTTGCTACTTTCTGAGTTGGCCCCGCTTGTTTTGCAAGTTCCTTCCATCCTGGCCAGACCAAGGACCCAAAGAAGAGTAAAACTAAGGCCAAAAGAATTCATATGTACGCAATACATACTCAGTACATACCAGTACGTACTGTATGTACCGGCATGTATTGTACTATGTACTTGTATGTATGTACAATAACCTTTAGCCCAGCCTCCTAGTATACACCCCCTTTTTTGCACACCCCACCCCTCTTGCCCCCAAAAGAAACGCATGTTGAACAACAAAGAATGGGCTAGTACCAGCGGTCAGGTAGACTGGGGAATAAAGGTGTACATACTTGTTACAAGTACTCCGTACATACATAGCCAAGTGCCACGAACATACCAGCTTTCAAGCCTACATGGTGGAACCGACCCAAGGTGCAAGTTCTCCTTGCCACTAAACTTCCCGCTCTCTTCTTTTTTAAAGTCCGGGGCCTTTGTTTACTCAAGTTGTCTCTCGATCCCCCGCGTATAATGCTTCTGCATCCCCTCTTCTCTTTTTCGTCTTTTTTCCCTTCCTTTTCCATTTCATTCTTCAATTGTTCATCTTCATTAACCCATCGTCGTTCTCATATATCAACTTGAGCATTCTTCATCATTTCAACTTCGACATCATAGCAACTTCGACCTTGTTTTCTCTATTCACTCTTCATTACACCAACTATTGCCTCTTTGCTTCCTGCCCATACATACAACCTACGCTGCTTACCGTCGACTTTCCACGACTTCTATCTCCGCTGCCAAATCCTTATACACAGCATTCCCTTTTATCAAACTATCAACAACACATCCACAACTGCTACAATGGTATCTAGCCCATTCTACCCCCGCTACCGGTCCTCTGGCGACTCCGGCAACTTCGACACCGCTAGCTTTGGCTTCCAGAGAAACTCCGGCATGGCTGGCTTCATCGCAAACATTGTCGAGGCTGGCGTTCTCCGGAGAAGAAGCACCTCTTCCTCTCGATGCTCAATTTCGGATGACACCAAGAAGCCCAGCCTTCTCCGCCACCAAGCCACTGGTGAGCCTAGCATCACCACCTACAAGGAGAGCGTGAGCCGCTCGCCTTCTAGCTCTGACCGCACCTACACTGCTACCGATATTCTGTCTCGTGTTGCTGTTTCGACTCAGCTTTCCGAATTTTCTTCTCCCATTGGCTCGCCTGAGGCAAGATCCCCTTCGGAGCCTCTCAGTCCCAAGAGCATTTCTTCTGATTCCACCATTGATGAGAGCTCCATCTCATGTAAGTTTTCTACTAGGCACGATGCGCTTTTAATCAATCCCTTGTCAACCACGTTGCTAACCCACCTGCTACAGTGTCTGACGCCTACTTCAGCTTTCCGCGGTTTAGCAGCTGGAATGGCGAAGATGAGTTCGACTGTGACCAGCAGCAAAATGAAATGTAAAGCCAGCTCAGTTGAACATTTTGCTGCATTTTTACCTGTTGATTTGTGTGGGTGACAGGTTGCTGGAGATGTATGATTCGCTAAACTCTCGGTTGTGAGACAGCATTTCATCCTCTGCAATCTGTATCTGCACCTTCACGCTGCACCATGATGTTATTACATCATTTTCCACAACATTTCTGCCCAACGACCCAAAAAGGTGGCTGATTAGGGTCTTTCGCGGCCACGTTTAACAAGGCACGCGCACACTTTGCCATTTCTTTTTTCTCTTGCTTTTCATTCTTTCAGCCGCTATCAGTGCGGAAGCGAGTTTATTATTTTTTTTTTTCCTTTTCTTATTTTTTTCAGGTTTGGCTTAGGATTTGGGTCCGGATTTTTCTTTTTCTTACGATTATTATCATGGTTTGGTTTGGCTTGGCTTGGAGAATACCCCGGAACATACAAATATTTCGCATCATTTAGCTGCAATTCGCATTGTACATAAAATACAAAAAGTGTACATCTTTACATTTGTGGTTTTTTTTTCTTTTTTTTTTCGTCCCGTAGCTTTTGTTGACTTGTCGTGATGATTCATAAACTGGACTTCGTTGTGACCAAGGACGACTTTCCTTGGCCTGGTTGTTCTGAATTAGTGATCTACGGTTGGTTGTTGCCGGAAGGATTGTTATTCAGTCTTGTCCCCCCAATCACATGCTAATGAATCGAGTGGTTCACTTGGCTTAGGCAACAGAAAAACAGAAAGCGCCACCTTTATTAAGCGCCGAGTGTGGCGTATTATAAAAGCGTGGCACCATTGAGGGCTCGCAGTGGGGCCGCAATCATTTTAGACTTACGTTATCGATAACGATCACGTGTGGATTTTCGATTCCGGGCTGACTATGGCCCACACAGTTTTGGCGGGCACGCACAATTTTCACCTAAATCCTAAAATTCCACCACCCTCAAACGCCCACTTTCCATCTGCGAAATTCTTCTTCTCGTCATCTCCAATCATCACGAATTAACCGACGGGGTCAATATCTATCCAACATGGCTGTCGGAAAGTAAGACACCCCCTGCGACTCCCACGATACTCGATTTCCGATTTTCGATCGACATCTGCACCCATCATTCTCGACCGCGATGCTGACTTGAGGTCTTCAGGAACAAGCGCCTTTCTAAGGGCAAGAAGGGTCTCAAGAAGAAGACCGTCGACCCTTTCTCTCGCAAGGACTGGTACTCTATCAAGGTGCGTTTCGAATTTGCTTTCTGGCAGCTGATTTGAGTTGCAATTGCTAATTCAACTTCCAGGCTCCTGCGCCTTTCAACGTTCGCGAGTGAGTTGCACCAATCAAAACCTCCATTTACCAAAATCGAAGAATTATCGGCGCTTGACATTCGAACCATCACCAATCAAAAACTCCGACGACCGCGACCCGACAAACCTTCCTACGTTTTCGAAACTAGTTCGCCAAGATGTCAATAACGAATTCGCCATCGACCGATTTATGCCCGGAAGCACTACGCCGAAAGAAGCCAGGTCAGAATACTGACTTAGTTTTTTCTACAGCGTCGGCAAGACCCTCGTCAACCGTACCGCCGGTCTGAAGAACGCCAACGACTCCCTGAAGGGCCGTGTCTTCGAGGTTTCCCTCGCTGACCTGCAGAAGGATGAGGAGCACTCGTTCCGCAAGGTCCGCCTCCGTGTCGACGAGATCCAGGGCCGCAGCTGCCTGACCAACTTCCACGGTCTGGACTTCACCTCCGACAAGCTGCGCTCGCTGGTCCGCAAGTGGCAGACTCTGATTGAGGCCAACGTTACCGTCAAGACCACCGACGACTACCTGCTGCGCCTCTTCGCCATTGCCTTCACCAAGCGGAGACAGAACCAGGTCAAGAAGACCACCTACGCCGCCTCTTCCCAGATCCGCGCTATCCGCCGCAAGATGACCGAGATCATTCAGCGTGAGGCCTCGAGCTGCACTCTGACCCAGCTCACCACCAAGCTGATCCCCGAGGTCATTGGCCGTGAGATTGAGAAGTCGACTCAGGGCATCTACCCCCTCCAGAACGTGAGTTTTCTCCATCTTCCCCTATATAGTAGGGGGTTGTTTTTTTTTTGGCATGTGTATATATGCTAACAAGATTGACAGGTTCACATCCGCAAGGTCAAGCTGCTGAAGCAGCCTAAGTTCGACCTGGGTGCCCTGATGGCTCTTCACGGCGAGTCGACCACCGACGAGCAGGGTCACAAGATTGAGCGGGAGTTCAAGGAGCGCGTCCTTGATGAGGTGTAAACAATAAACATTGTTGTATTGTGACCATTTTGTGGGCGTGTGCGGGATTGTGAGCTCACGGCGGGTATGTGGAAAAACTATGGCATTGTTTCCATTGCTTGGGTTCGGCATTAAGGCGCTTCCGGTTATATGTTTGCCCCTTCTCAAATTTCAATGGCCCAGAAAAAAAGTCTGGAGTATTCGGTCTGGTAGAAAAATTCAGTGATGTTTAATGCCCCTAAAAAAAAGTTAAAGATTATCTGGCGTTTGTCGTTTTTTACACTTTTCAGTGATGGTATTAGGTTTAGCCAAATGAGTTACATTGTATATTGATTCCCGAAGCATGAGTTGAGACCTGAGTGCAACGTGATGACCTCATACAATGAGTGATGCTGATGCGTCTATTGAATCTAGTTTAACATGTTGGAAAGAAAAGGGCTTGGGCCTTTATCTAATTTGAGTCCGAGTCCTCACGCGTGAGGAAGGCGACGACAGCTAACGTGAGTGGGTGTGGTTAGCAAGCAGCATGAATAAGGGAAAGGACAAACCCTAAAAAACATACCATCTTTAAACGCCGCCGGATTCTCTGAAATAACCCAGTGGCCAGCCTCGATATCCACCATGCGGAAGAGCGGAAAAAAGTCGCCAATAAGTGGAATGACTTCGTCTGGCACGTACGTGCTCTTGGTGCCGCGGACAAACAGGGCGGGCTTCTTGAAGCGCGTTGTCATGGGGTCCTTGAAGGGGAAGTCGCCCATGTGGCTGAGGTTCTTGGCTAGGACGCCGAGCGGGTTGCGGAATTTGAAGGGCGCGTCGTGGGTAGGGCGGAAGAGGTTCTGTAGGAGGAATTGGCGGATAGGAAGGGACTTGTCGGAGGGGGGATGATGTTGTTAGTTATATAGAGTGAAGAGGGGGGATCAAAAGCGGAAGGGCAAGAAGTAAGTCTGAGGTTCAAAGATGGCACTGCTAATAAATGTCACCAGGAAAAACTCACCGGCTCATATGGCTCCAGAATCTTATCCGCTGCTGACCGTGTCATGACGTTTGACCGCTCAATCAGCTCCATGATCTGGATGTACTTTCCAAAGTCGCTTCCCAGGGCCTGATCCAGCGGCGAGTTGTCGACGGGGATGACGTCGGTGATGGCATTGGGCGCCGCCAGCGCCAATGTCATGGCCGTCTTGGCACCCATCGAGTGGCCGATGATGGTCGGCTTGTCCATCTGCAGGTGCGTAATGAAGGCGTATACGTCGGCAGCCAGTGAGAGGTAGTCGTGGCGCTGGGCGTGGGGGGAGTCGCCGTGGTTGCGCAGGTCCTGGAGGGTTGCGTTAGTTTCAAGGATTCGGTAGCTTACTTTGAGACGCTGCTTACAATATTGTACACGGGCCGTCTGAGTTCCCGCGCAATCGCCCTGGCCAAGTCCATTAGCATTCTCTCTTTGTACACACACATATATGTGTATATGTGTAACACGACTTCCAACCAGCAAACTCACTTGCTAATCGTTCGGTTATTCTTCTTGCACCCAAACAAGCCATGCATAAACACAATGGGCCGCGGCGCCTCGCTCAGCGGATTCGGCGGGTGATGAATCTCAAACGACAACTGCACCGTCGGGATATTGTTAAACGCAGTAGGTATTTCCTGTGCAGCCGCACCAGAAGAAGAAGAAGGAGAAGAAGCAGTTGTCCGCGTTGCGTAATGACGAAAACTCGCGGCGGCGCGGAAATGTTGCGGCGCATAAAACGCCGCTGCTCGGCGGGACGAGAGGAGGAAGGTCATGATTAGTTGTTCCTGCGTGTATAAGAATGAGAGAATATGAAAAAGAAATGAGAGAGAGACGAGTTTCAAGTGAAACGAGTAACCCCAGAAATCAAGGTAATGAATGACGTTTGCCCCTGCCGTTCGTTTGGCTCTTGGAGGGATCGGTGGATTGGATTCAGGTCAATTTTTTGGGTATGGATTACATAATACGCTTCGGGACCCTGATTTGATTACAACAGGAATAGTGGAGACCGGTGACAATCTGTAGTTCTGAAAGTGGAAATAGAAGAAATAACGTGGTGATACAATGGTAACAAAGCAAGCAGCCGCCTTGACATCGCTTTCCAAAACCGCCGCCGCTGCCACTGATCCCAGCGTATTCTTCATTTCGTTTTGTTTCCGACTTAAATTGTTACAGCGTCCGTCGGTAAATGATTAGACGGTGTTTTTGCAGGGAAGACAGGCGCACGCAGCCTTCTGCAGACATGTGCTTGACAAAATTCCTCCACGGTCTCAGCGGTGAATACGCTATTCGTTTTGGTTAAGGTCGCCCTGGTAATACGGCAATCCATACGATGACGGTCTGGTCATTAGCGATACTTTCATACTCGCTCCAGGGATAATGCTAAAGTCACTTGCGATGGAAGCGGTGTAGTGTACTAGGGTATCAAAGTGCAATGCAGCAGGCACTGTGACCGCCCTTCCTATAGCAACAATGCAGTTGAGGCGTGAAAATTTGGGCATTGAGTCCACGGCGAAAACCACCTCGTGGAACACGCATCGTGGCCGCCGTTGCGAGAATGAGTCTACCAATGACCTCGACAATCACGTGCGGCTGGTCAACCAACGACAGTGGATGGTGAAACAGGCGGCAGATTACAACATTGATGTCGGCCTGGACGATGAAGGGCGTAATGGGGCTGGATGGCTTGAAGGCAACTGGGTTCAGCCCCGCCGAGAACGCTGGAACGCTGGAACGCGATGTTTTCATATGGCAGACAAGAGTGGCCATTGCCGTTTCCGCTGTGCTTGGATTTATTCCTAGAGAGCTTCTCTCCGTCCCTTGAGACGTGGTACTACTTTGGTGAAAGATAGACTCGAGAAACCGAATTGGAAAAAAGAAAAGTAATGCACCAAGTAAAAGCCTTGGCAGACATTAAACCCCCAAGGCACGTAATGCTCATCACCAGAGTTTACCTTCGTCGGAGTGCTTCCACTCTTCTAGAAGGCTTCGAGACAGATGCTCCATGGGCCAACGAGCAGTTATTTGACACAAAGATATCAAAAATATAATCGCGTCTCTCTCAACTTTTGATGATGTGCACAAGCCAGCTTAACTTGATGTCAGTGCTGTTTGATACTAAGAATATTTATTCAACGAAAAGCAATCGCTTACCTCCGAATAGGCAGTGAGCCGCCATAATCTGGCTCGCTTCATCGTCCAACACCATTGCAATACCACAAATCGTGGACACAGCATCGCTCAGTGTTTTCTGTACATTGGATGGTTAGCCCGTTATACTGGCCGACATTCATTCAAACTAACCTGGATCTGTAGATGCTGTCTAATGCCCGGTGTCAACGGCATATGAAGCACCAACAAAATCACCGCGAATGAGCTGAGCATAATTGCCACAGCACTCTGGGGTGAATGGGTCTGGAGAGGCTGGAACGGACATATAGGGCCCTCTCCTAAGCCCGATCTGGCCTTCTCGAGTAACACCGGGCACGACGCAAGGCTCTGCGCATGCGTCGTTTTCCAACTATCGATTTCCCTCAGACAGTCTAGGCAACTCCTTTCCCGGCCCATGACTGCTTCTGGGTATCCTATAAAGGGATTTCCGGCACAATCATAAGGATCGTAAGTATCTGGAAAAGCATATAAAGCTGCTTTATGCAAGAGGTACCCGGCATGGCTCGTCAGATTGTGTGGGTTAGAACGAAAGTGACCCCATGAACGCAAGGGGCTGCGTCTCTCTTTGATAGCAAGAAAGACATCTTGATAGAAATACGGATGCCAGTTCTCTCTAAGATGCTCTCCAAAGGCGCATTCAATGGTTTCAGCATCCAGAATCCATGAGATACCTTCGAGATGCATTTTCCAAAACGCGTGCGGACCATCAAACGTCTGATACGTTAGAAGAACAACAGAAGTCGCCGATAGCTCTAGTGATAAAGAATAGTCTTTGAACCGGAGAGATGACGAGACTCGTCGTAAGGCATCCATGTAGTATTCAGACGCTAGACGATGGGAGTGCGGTTCATGTTGCTTGTCGAATTCCAAATGACGAGCGCTTAGAGCCAGAATGGCTTGCATGAGCCCCATATCTCGCTTCTAATAAAGGTCAATAATTTATAGATGAGTGATGATGTTGATAAAACAAAAAATTGCTTACAGCTAGGTGGGTGTAGTCAGCAGAGTCATATTTTAGGAAGCCACCAAAATCCAGCTGTCTCCTGATTAGTACACAAGTACGACATAAATCTATATCTGTGGCGCATCTTACCCAGAGAGATGTATGCTCTATAAAATAAGTAAACAATTCAGCTTCCTTCTCAGAGAGGACTATGTCGCTGCCTTCTCTCCACGTAGCTCCAGTACCAATTAACAATGGTGTGTCATCTATCATGGGTATGCCTGATGTGATCCACTTGAACCATCTCTCGCAAGCCCCTCTAATGCGTGAGGCTATTGCTTCTTGCGACAAAAGGCCTAGTTCGTTTCGGACATCAGGAGTTATCGGCTTCCCTTGGAAGACTTGACTATAATTATTGAAAAGAGTCTTGTCTGAAATGGCTAACGGGTCCAAGACTGAATGAAAAGGATTCATATCAAGTTTGGACGAAGGTGTCAGATGCAGTTGAGGAGGCTCATTTATCTGAGCTCCCTGTGGAGCTGCAGAAGCCGATGCGGGCACAGGGATACCATCCATGTGAGGAACGGATATATCTTCCAATATGACAGCAGTGGCAGTAGTGGTGGTGGTAGTGGTGGCAGCAGTAGCAACAGCAGTAGCAGCAAAAGCCGGGTGAGCGTTGGGGTAGACGCAGGTACGTTGGCCGGAGGCACAAGAACCGCATATGGGAACTGAGGCTGTATGTTAATAAATAGGGAGTGGCGATGAAGAGACGTCTAAGCTACCTAATTCATCGCATTTTTTATGGCGCTTGCGGCAAGTCAAACTGTAATAGTAGTAACGTAGCAGCAGTAGCGATAATCAAAGGCATTAGCAAGGTTTGAGAAGACAAAAAAAAAAAAAAAAACTCACCATCCCGATCTCGTTCTCAATCCCCGGCTCCGACTTTTCCGGGGTTTCTTTGGTCGAGGAGCTGAAGTCGAAGTAGTGTCATTATCACTGCCCATGCTGGCGTGAGACTGAGACGACACTGGCTTCGACATTTTGATTATTATAGTTTTTGTAACTGTTTTCTAGGTTACACCAGAGCTGTAACAGCTAGCCAATAGTGGTGGAGAACTCAGTGCATAAGATGTGGTATAAGTCGAGAGAGACGCGAGACGGGGCAAATTTGTCTGGGTTTTTTTATACTAAACCTGCAGCGGGAAAATATGATGAATATAGAAGAGCCTCGTGACGAGGGTCTTGAGTTTGTTAACAGCCAACATGAGATAACCCGAGTCCGCCCCCACTTTTATGGGCCAAAAGTCTGTGCACAAAGAGAAAACCCCCCGTTCATAAAAGTCATGAAAAAAGTTGGGCATAGTTTGAGAGAATCAGTCACTTTTAAAGGGCTATAAGAGGAAAGTTGAGATCGATCAGTCTTGTGTCACCAAAGGTCAAATATAAAGAGACGACCAAACAGTAAACCAGTGCAGTGCACACTTTAGAACGCTTGGCCTCGATCACTGCGATTCTCTGGCTTAGTAATGACGAAATTACTGAGTCGGCGACTACAAGTACAAAAGTATACAGGATCTAATTGAACTTTGTTCTGCAATTAACAGAGCATAAAACGAGCATATCATTTCTCTTGCTTGGACGTTTGAGAGCCGTGACCCGACCTGAAAAGTCTTGGCGGGCCTCTAAAAAAACGGTAATAGCACGTGCCTCGTTGATTCGGGCTTGATCACGAAGGGTAGTAACGCCACCCCATGCGAAACTACTACCTGCCAATTCTCAGGAGGCCTTTTTGTTCAGAATGCATATCCACACAAAGGGCTTCTTCTTCTCTACATGCATTGTATGTATAGCATATGTATGTACATACATACATACTTTGAACATCCCATTCTTGGCTATACCTCAACGTCAACTGCATCAATCATCCTTCCTTTGTTTGTGCCTATTTTTATCGTCCACTTCAGACATTAGTCTCCATCTAGCTTCAGCTAATCTTCAACAAACTCAATCCCCCTTTGTCTCGGGAACTTGTCTTCCCTTCATCCAATGTGGTTAGTGTGCGTCTATTGCGTCGTCTGCAAGGTTTGTACATAGTCTCTGGATAGGCGAGTTGACTCGAGGCCCGTGCCGTCTCCTTGAGTGAAATGAAAAATCCGCATTATCGAGGCGCTTGTGTATCAACTACTGCTACCCATTAACTACTACTGCAACTTACCCAGTACTACCCAAAGTGTCCTCTTAATTGATCCCTGGCATATACCATGTATGGTATGTATCTATATGTACTATGTATGTACATACGTTGATACCGAGCGGTCCTCCAGCATTAGAAGTGGGCTTGGCTTTGCAGCATGCTTAGCTATAACAACTCTATCATGTATGTATGTATGTATAAGCTTCATGCCCTGCTACCAAGAAAAAGCAGCACCCATAATTGTTTGGAAAATCTGTTTTACGTCAATCATGGATATATAAAGTCGCCACCAGTCCGGCCCCTTCGGTCAAACTTTCATGTCCTTCCTCACGTCTACTCATCGTCATCGTCATCTAAACGGTCATTAGACATCAACAAACAGCACAGCCGTCGCGACTCGCCGATATACATACGCAGTTTCTATCACTGCATTCGCTCCTTCGTTTCTTTTTTCAGTCCCAGCTAGCTGTACACATTCATTTCCATATCACGCTCATTTCGACCCTTTTCACCATGAAGTTCTCTCTTTTCGCCGCTCCAATTCTCCTGGCTGCGCAGGCCATGGCCGAATCTCTGCCCCTGCGCGTCATCACTTTCAACATCCGCTACGACGCCGGCTCCCGCGAAGATGGCGAAAAGCCCTGGGACGACTGGTTCTGTGGCATTTGGGAGTCTCGCTGTCGTCGCTACAAGCTGGTTGGCAAGCTGGAGGAGATTTCTGCCGCCCCCGCCGACGGCGCTACCGTCATTGGCCTGCAGGAGGTCTTACATAACCAGCTCGAGGACATCATGGGCGGTATGGGCGACCCATGGAGCTACATTGGCGTGGGTCGTGACGACGGCAAGGAGGACGGCGAGTATACGCCCATCTTGTACCGCACCGATGCCCTCAAGCTCGTCTTTAGCGAGGTCAAGTGGCTGTCGCCCACGCCCGACGAGGTGTCGTTTGGCTGGGGCGCCGGCTCGCGCCGCACCGTCACCCTGGCTGTTTTTGAGCACATTGCCACTGGCCACCGCTTCATGCACGTCAACACGCACTTGGACAACGTCAGCTCCGAGGCCCGCAGCAAGGGCATCCTCGTGGCCGTCGACCGCATCAAGGCTGCGCAGGCCACCTATGGGCCCCTGGGCGTCTCGCTGACCGGCGACTTCAACTCTGCTCCATTTGGAGATGCGTACAATGCGCTCAAGAACACTGGGTACTTTACCGACATATACTACCTGGCGCCCGACAGTGCCCATGTCGGCACTCTTGGCAACACATACACCACATTCTCGCCTGATGCCGTTACCAGCCGTATCGACTTTATCTGGCTGGGCAATGCCACTGACCAGCCGTACACCGCGACCAAGTACGAAATCATTGACAATGTTGTCGATGACATGTACATCAGCGACCACCGTCCAGTTGTTGGCGACTTGTCTCTGAGGGTCTAAGAATGGCCGCTGCCTTTCGAGAAGCATTAGTTTTGTTACACGAGTGGGTTATGTTTCAACAATATGATATTATGATTAATTAAGAGCTTTTACATTTATTCTTCTTATCCTATAGTGAGTGAGAGTCTTTATTATCCTGTCTACATAAAACAGAGGGAAGATGAGAAAGATCACGAGGACCCGGACTCGTCTCTGGCTTGCCCATCTTGGTTCTGCGCTTTGCGGCGGTGCATGAGCAACCGCAGACACTGTCTCATGGAGCAGGACAAAGAAGTCCCTTGTTGGCGGGGCCCATAAGGACCCACCGGAGACAGAAGGCTCCACTCTTGAGTTGACTTTAAAATGTGCAAGGCTCCACTCTTGTAGCAGCATGAGAGAAAAATTATCTCCTATATAGGCCGGCGCCTGGCAAGAGCAAATCCACGGCGCCAACACGCGTGTTGCTCGATTTACAAAAAAA
>CM069898.1:1292991-1317305 GCA_036034705.1 Thielaviopsis punctulata | reverse complement strand
ACATGTGAAAGATAAACAAAAAAAAAAAAGTTAAATTAAATTAAATTAAATAAAGACATAAAATCAAAAAAGCATATACTATGTATATACTTGTATGCCAAGTCCTGTCACTCAAGTCAAGAGAAAAGAGAACCTTGACTCTCATGATCTCTACTATCGAATAACAAGGTGTTTTCAACAAAGAAACCTTGCATTGTTCCTTAACTATGGTAGGGTTAGATAAGTACGTTGACATCATAACCCAATCTCACGTGATTTTATACCCCGCTAGCCCCCAACTTTAGTTCGTGAAGCCGGAATCCGATTGTGAAACACGAAACAACCTTGCCGCTATGTATTGGAATGTTTTGTTTTAGGCGACAGAATTATTGAGTTTTTTTTTTTGTTTATCTTTCACATGTTCAAACTGGCTTTTTAAAATTCCATAATTCTTGATTTTGATTTACCGTCTTGCTCAACAAATTTCTTGCCCGCTTGTGATACATACATAGTTTCCATCGCCTTGCCATTCCAGACCGTGTCGCTATCGATACCGCTTCCCGTCTCGATAAGCCAACTGCCAACTTTGCGCATCTCAGTGTATTGACGACAACTTCTCAATTCGACTTTTTCCGCCAATTTTCCTAGACTACCTTATACCAACCCACCAATATGAACAACCGTCAGATCGCTCGTGATATGCAGACCGAGTTTAATGCTCGCGTACGTCTTCCAGCGCTTGTGGCGCATCGCCAACTCCCACCCAAGATAACCAGATTTTGTCATAGCTGACATATCCTACCACAGTTCCAAGCCAAGCAAGCGCGTCGCGAGGCGCAAAAGGCTGCCAAGCAAGACCCCATTCTGAAGAAGCAGATCCAAGAGGTACTCTTATATCGCCACATCCACCGTCATCGTGACGATATGTCCCGCATTCGACAAGCATATATTCTAACGCGCATATCGCTTTTATAGCTGCTCAAGAAGGGCGAGACTCAAAAGGCCTACGCCAAGGCCAAGATGCTGCTCTCGAAGCAGGCTCTGGCGCAACAGATGGACCAGATGGCTGATATGGCCGAGCTTTCTGCTGCTCAGATCCAGGCCAACACCTCCATGAACCGCATGACTGCCATGATGGCCTCATCGTCGCGTACTATGTCCGTCGCGCAGCGCAACATGAACCCCGAGCGCGTAAGTTTCCATTTCGCTCTGATATTACATTGCTCCAGCTCTCTACTATCATCGTCGACCCATACTGACGTCATACCTCCAGACTCTCGCTACCCTCGAACAGTTCCGCCAACAAAACGAAGAATACGCCATGTCCAACGGCATTTATCAGGATGCCATTACTCAGAGCACCAGCACCCAAGTCTCGGAAGACGCCGTCCATGAACTTCTTGGCAAGCTTGCTGACGATGCCGGTGTCGAGCTTAATGCTGAACTCAATAGCTCACAGGCCGTCACCACCGAGCCGCAAACGACCGAGCCAACCGCTGAGGAGGAGGACAAGCTGCAGCAGAGATTGCGTGCTCTGCGTGCTTAGATCTCTTCGAGGGCAGACCTGGTGATACTCACATACACATATCTACATCATTGTATGTCACGCATTTATACTAGGTCACCTCAAAGCTTTCTCTGTCATCATCACAGGAACACACGATGAAATCCACGGAAAGAACACAACACAACAGCTATGCATGACATTTGGGGGGGTTTACTTGCATTTTACAACACTCGCAAACACTATCTGGGATTTATCGGAGTTGGGTGGGATTTTCTTTTATGTATATTGAATAGGCTGGAGGGATGGATTCCTGAACGCTATTATTGTTTGATTGCTTTTTATTGATTCTTTGTTATTTTTCACTGATCAAATTATGCTTGCAAGGAACATGAGTCGAAATATCTTAACCCCAAGGTTTTCCTATGTCAACATCATTGACGACGCTATGCCTTCACGTTATCATGTTTCTATGGTGGATGGAACATACTACATATTACATATATACCAGTAGCATGACATCATAGTACATTACTGTTAACGTTCCTAGTTACCATCGCCAATCACATGTACAGACTGGCCACTGCCGTGATATCCCGCTTAATCATCTCTTGCGCCTGTTGCATCTTCTGGTAGAGCTCAGGATCACCGATGATGCGCGCTGCATTCTTGACCTCGCGACAAGTCTCATCCAATCGCGTAATGGTACGCACAATAGTGCCCTCCAGAACATCGGTCAGATCGGTAATGTTCTTGAAGCTCATGCCGCGCGCCCATTCGTAAACTACTTCCATCAAGCCAAAACGTGGCTGGCTGACAAAGTCGTTGGACTCGTCCGAGGATTGGATGACCTGGTACGCCGTCTGGATCTCGTTGACTTTTTCGCTGATGGCAATGATGGTATCTCGGCCCTTTTCCAGCTTAGTTGTCAGTGCCGGAGTAGATGTAGTCTTTTCCTGGAAAACAAAGGCGCTCAACAGAGCTGCAATTTCGGCAGGCTCGTAGTCGGCAAGAACATTGTCAAGGATAAGTTCCGTCAGCACAAGTTCGTCACCCGAGTGGATTTCGCAAGCAACCTTGCCCTTGAGCAGAATGCGCGTGTCGTCATCAATGAACTTGAGCGTTTTAAGGACTTGGATGCGTTGTTCGTAGTCGGGCAGAAGTTGAAGGTTTTGATCGGTGAGAGCCTGGCGCAGCTCCGAGATTTTTTCACGAATAAGCCATTGGTCGTGGCACATGGCGTACTGTAATGATTGATTAGTATTAGTATGTATATGGATTATTGGATAAGGCGGGCAGGAGTTAAATGCTTACATGCTTGATGAAGTCGGGGCATTGGCCAATCGAAAACTGATTGATCTCTTTGGCAATGGCACTGCACTTTTGTGACAACTCCTGAAGGTTGAGTTCTGGGAGCTTGTCGAGGGTACTGGCATCAAAGTCATGGTTCCATTGCGTAGACAAGCGGAAAAGGATGTCTCTGGCTACAGCACCAGGCTCACCGCCGTTGTAGATACCCGGAAGAACATTCTTGACAGCTGTGTTTGTCAAGCTCTGAAGTTGAGTGACGGGAATGGTTATTGTTTTAAAGGAAAATTGGTTTTTCTTGTGCATAGTGAGTGGCATGTACTGGTAAAATGCGGGCAAGAAAGGGAGAAGGTCAGTCGAGTCTCTGGTGCCACGCGTCGGCCGAACCACGAGAACAGAGACAGTGGGGTCGTTAGGGTCGGTACGGTAGGAAAGCCCTTTGGACAGAAGAACGCCAAATGTCCGGATACCCTCATACTCAAGAACAACCAACTTGCCCTGAGTGAATGTCTTGCGGCCGTAGGGGGTTTTGATGAGAGCCTTGTACAGGTCCGACGTTGTCTGGATATACTTTTGGCAGATCTCGTGGAAAGCATCCATATTTGGATCGCAAATCGCGCAGCTATCTCTCTTGACTTTGGCGAGATCAGCCTCAGAAACCTTGACAGCCTTTTCGTGCTCTGGAAGAAGTTGCTGAGTTGCATGTTCAGAGAAACTGCGCTTAATCATTTCCTCAATCTTCAGCGCTTCAACTCGGAGCAGGTTGAGAATCATGTTGTATGTCAGGCGGAACTGGGAACGGAGCTTCGAAGGTTCACCCAGAATCATGGTGCGTAGTTCTGTGACGGGAGGGGCTTGGTCGTTGCCAGGTGCAACAATGATGACTGATCCCACGGTGTCGAGACCACGACGGCCAGCACGACCAGCCATCTGAGTGTATTCGCCGGGCAAAAGATTGCGGAAAGAGTGGCCATCGTGCTTGCGGTAGCCAGAGAATACGACGGTTCTAGTGGGAAGGTTGAGACCCATGGCAAAAGTTTCGGTAGCAAAAAGAACCTTGACTAGAGTCTGAGCAAACAAAAGTTCAACCAGTTCTTTTACAATAGGCAGCAAACCACCATGATGCACTGCGATGCCTCGGCCCAATAGTTCGCGGAGGCGAATGATCTGAGGGAGTTGGCGATCTTCTGGCTTTAAACGAGCCACAGACTTCTCAATCATCATGTGAATTGCACTCTTTTCCTTGGCAGTGCAAAAGTCTTGGTTGCTGAGGGCATCGGCATTCTCTTCACAACGCTTCTTTGAGAAGACAAAGATGCAAGCCGGGAGAAGGTTTTGTTTCTTGAGGAACTGAACAAGGTGGACCCAAAGGGTTTTGTCTTGGGCGGCAGACGTAAAACCTCCGGGTCTACCAATCTTGCCCATATGGCCGGGGTTGTGGCTAGCGCGAGGAGCACCCCCAGCACGACCGCCGCGCTGTTGGCCACCGCCGCCTCTTTGGCCACCCCTCTGACCGCCTCTTTGACCTCTTTGTGTGGCACCGCCTCTTCCACCACGACCCGTATTGCCACCACCCCGTCCTGTGTTGCTGGCCGTTTCTTTGTTTTTGTCACGCCCTTGGAGAATCATGTTGGCCTCCTTCCACCCAGGCTCAAGGAAATTCTTTGTCGAATCAACAATCTTGTGGATATCCTTCCCAGCCCAGAGGTAGTGCTCTAGGGGTACAGGACGCTTGGGGGTCGAAATAACATATATGTCCTTTTTCTTGGTACGACCAACCCATGAGGCAAATTCGTACGTATTGGGGACAGTTGCTGAAAGCAGAATGAGTGAGACATGCTCAGGCAGCATGATGATTACCTCTTCCCAGACAACACCGCGTTCAAAGTCATTGACATAATGAACTTCATCGAAAATGACAAACTCAACGTCACGAATAATGTCGGCCCCACGGTAAAGCATGCTCCGAAGAATTTCTGTTGTCATGATGAGGCAGCTAGCCTCAGCATTGATCTGAACATCACCAGTCAAAATGCCAACGTCGTCAAATGTTTGGCGAAAGTCGCGGAACTTCTGGTTGCTAAGAGCCTTGATGGGAGAGGTATAGATGGCTTTGGTCATATGCTTCGCCGCTAAAGCAATGGCGTACTCGGCCACTACTGTCTTTCCGGCAGAAGTGTGTGCAGCAACAAAGACCGAGTCGCCATTCTCCAAATGGTAAACAGCTTCTTTCTGGAAAGTATCGAGCTCAAACGGCCACTCGCGAGCCATATCAGGAACAAGCTCATGAAAGTTCGGAATGCCTTTGTTAATGTCGACCATGTGAGCCCATTCTCGAGTAGCCTTCTTAGCAGAAGAAACAGCAAGACCGCTGGCACCGAGGGAGGGAAACTCGACAGGCAAGATGCTATCGATATCTCCGTCATCGTTGTTGTCAGTATCGCTCGTGTTGCTATCGTCTGTTTCAGGGGTTGTCGCCGAATCATGATCGAGACTGGAGCTATCGGATGACTGAATAGGCTCCTCTTCTAGGGCTGCTTTAACTTCGGCCGCCTCGTCATTGTCAACCTCGGAGCTGACAAAGCGAATGCCTCGAGTCATTCCGGGTGCAGTGTGAAGAAGGGTACCATCTCCTTGCAAAGTGATGACACGCTCAAGCTTTCTTTGCGCCAGAGCAAGGCCAGACTCTTCTGACTGTTTGAGGTTGTCTTCATATGCAGCCGTAGCTTCAATCGACTCGAGACCTCCCGGAGCAAAGGGGAAAAATCCGGCACCACCTCGCACGAACTCAGACCGGGTGGCGGGCTTTCTGTTGAAAGATGTCGAATTCTTTGCAGTCGCGCTGTTGGCAGGGACTGTGACATTGATGTGCCCTAAGACCTTTCCGCTTAAACCTTTGCGGTTGAATCGACTCACAGTTCGAGATTGAGTGGGAGCAATGCGAAACAAGTCCGTGAATTCAGAGGTTGTGCTCCATCTCCTATGGGAAGAGTCAGTAGCAGTTCAGTTGATATTAGGAACAAAACTTGTCACGCACTGTTGAAACCGATCGAGCCACTCTGATGAGAAAGACTGAGGGGGCGATAGAAATTCATCCTCAAGATCTTTTCTTATTTGCTCTACGTCAGCCTGAGCGATGGTAGCTTCTAAGCCATCTGTTTTATAGTCATCGAAAATAAATTGATCAATTTCATCATGACCGTCGACATCAGTGAGTGAGAGCTGTTTGAGGCTATCTCCCAGAACAGAAATAGGAATAGCCATGCTTGCCGAAGAAAGCGTAGAAATCCCTTGAGGGTAAAGGAAGTTGGATGGTTCGACGAGTTTAGGCCTGGGTTAAAATTGTGATATATACCGATTTTTGTCAACGGCGGTCCGGAGGCCAAAAGTTTGACAGCTTGATTGACTTGTTTAATGGCCCTGAGATGACGGTTGGCAAGGCTTTACCAGTTGCGGAATCAAGAATCCGAATGAGTGAAATGAGTAGTGGGTATCGATGCCGGATTGAAAAACAAAGTTGACAATAACAAGGAGCTATGTACTTGTATGTGCTTGAGCAGAATGACGAGGTAGGTGACATAAGCAAGTATGTATGGATTGTTATGTATTACCTTAAGATAGAGAATGCAGAAGCTTCTACCTGAAGGTGGGCCGGATGTGGGGTACTAACATGGGCTTAAAGTATTTAGACGCTTTGCTACTGGTATTTTGGCCGCTTTAAGTCACACAATCGTATGTCAAATAAGGCAACTTCAAGCGCATATTGTTTGAGGCTCCAACTCCCAAACTTGGATGATAAATTGTTACAGTGATGGTTGACAATGAAGGTAGCTATTGCCGCTGATGACGTTATATATTTTTCGAATATACACATTTCTCATGGTGTTGAAAACATGGATTAAGTTTATGTCAATTACTGGATTAATTCAGCTTACGTATTTGCTATATTGAGGATGCTCAGCGTTTTATTGCATATCATAGATCAATATAACAGCCATACAAAACAGCATCGCATCACGAGAAGAAAAAGTAATACAGATGTACGTCTATTCGTTTAAAAAAAAAAAAAAAAACTGTGGCGGAGATATGCACCAGGAAAGCTATGGTAATTAACACATGTGCTGTAACAGAAAAATAGCATTTGAATACAAGAGGCCAAGAATGCTTTCTTTCACATCCATACTAGTCGACTCGCGACTGGCCTTGAGAATATTGGGACTAGCCATATCAATAGCACCCAACCCCAATATATTAAAACTGGAATACACCCACACCAGTTGGAACTAAACTATTGACTTTTGTATGTACATACTTTGGTCATGTCAAAAGTATCAAAAACAGAGCGACGTTACTCTATCCAGTGTAAAGATGATTGGAACACAGAAAACACCTGAGTTCGTGGGTGGTCAAGTAATCCCGGTGAAATGAGGGTATTAAAACAAAGGTTAAGACAGAGATGGCTGGTCATGACAAGGAAAAAAGATGTACAGAAAGTTTAAACACGCAGGGTCTTGGCGATGTAGTTCTCGATCAAAGACTCGGTGGGGAAGGACATTTCCTCCAGACCCTGGGCGTAGGGAGTAGGGACGTCAGCACCAGTTATCCGCTGGGCGGGGGCATCAAGGTAGTCGAAGCCGTACTCCATGGCCAGAGCCAGGATTTCAGCCGAGACACCGTACATGGGATAACCAGAATCAATGACGGCCAGGCGGTGAGTCTTCTTGACCGAGTTGATGATGGTGCCGATATCGAGGGGCTTGATCGAACGCAGGTTGATAACTTCAGCCTCAACACCATACTTGGCCTTCAGGGCCTCGGCAGCGACCAGAGTCTGGCCGACGCAGCGGGACATGGTGACCAGAGTGATATCCTTGCCAGGACGCTCAATCTTAGCCTTGCCGAAGGGAATAACGAAGTCGTCCTTCTGGGCAGCCTCGGACATGGGGAACGAAACACCGTACATCAGCTCGTTTTCCAAGACAACAACGGGGTTGGGGTCACGGATAGCAGCCTTCAGCAGACCCTTGGCGTCCTCGGACGACCAGGGAGAGACAACCTTCAGACCGGGAATCGAGCCGTACCAGGCGGAGAAATCCTGGGAGTGCTGAGCACCAACACCAGCGGCGAAACCGTTGGGGCCACGGAAGGTGATGTTGCAGGGCTGGAAACCGCCAGACATGTAAAGGACCTTGGCACCGGAGTTGGCAATCTGATCGATGGCCTGCATGGCGAAGTTCCAGGTCATGAACTCACACTAGATTGAAAACAAAACATTGTTAGCGATTGAATTTTGAAATAGCAAAACAAATGAAAAGCGACATAGGAAAATCTGATTCGATTGGTGTTTAAGCGTGATAAATGGCTGGCAATTGGGATTATAGCGAGGCAAGGCGCGTGCGTGTTAACTTTAGCGGGATTAACTGATGTCCGGCCATAGTGAGAACTTGACGGACAACCGATGACATCGCAATTGGCGTAATGTAATCCTTGTTGGGCAATTGAGAGGCGAGCGGCAATGGGTTACTGATGCGAAGCATGGGATTCAAACTTACGACAGGCTGCAGACCGCTGAGGGCAGCACCAACGGCCAGACCAGTGAAACCAGACTCGGTGATGGGAGTGTCAATAACACGCTTCTCACCGAAGCGGTCCAGGAGACCCTTGGTGACCTTGTAGGCACCGTTGTACTGAGCAACTTCCTCACCGAGGACGAAGACCTTCTCATTGGCCTCCATCTCCTCAGCCATGGCCTCGTTCAGGGCCTCTCTAACGGTGTAGTTCTTGGGACCCGAGATCTCGGCGTAGGTGCGCGCCTGCGAGAATGCGGGACGAGCAACTCTGGGGACCACGGAGCGGGTGGTCGTAGGACGGGCCAGCGTGGCCAAGCGGGAAGCGAAGTAGCGCGACATTTTGGCGGTGGATTGTGATGGGTATGAGGAATGAAAAAAAAAAAAAATAATAACAAGCCCAAAGAAGAAAAAGAGAAAAAAAAATTCGCCAACCAATGGACCTAGACTTATCGCAAGATACAACTTAAAGGGCTGGGATGCAGAGGGGTATCGCAGCAACGTTAATTTTTTTAGGGGAGAAAATTTGAAGACAGGTGACTTAGGATAAAAATTAGAGGGTAGAGGGGGGAGATTTCCAGAAGAACAAATATAAAAAATGGGTTCTACGACTTGAATTGATGCCTTTAAAGAATGTACTGTACTGGTACGTAACGTAAAGAGGCCCTTGTTGAGGGGCGTTTTAAGTGAAATTTTTGTAGCGTTCCTAGAAACCATGGACTGGCCAGAAAACACAAAGGCAACCACTAACTAAAATGCCTATGACTTAACGTTTGAAAGCAAAATAAGGGACCCATAGCTACTATGTGAAAGTCGCTTGGCCCTTCACAGAAGCGTCAAACAGGCAAGCGGCAGCCCACAACAAACTCAACAATAAAAAAAAAAAGAAAAAAAAGCACTCCAAGCGCATACAGAAAAATGGGGCCCGGCTTAGCTTACTCATCCACTACCGGAGAAATAAGGACCGTGAAGAGCCGTTGCCAGCCTTGACGGTTTTCGTCCTATATCGGCCTATACCCTTTTAGGACAAAGCTCGCCGTCTTTTACTTGAGAGGAAGGAGGCTCTGCGTGTACCAATATGTTACAGATAAAGATACTATACCAGTACAGTGACTTGATAGCAAACTGTAACCGCACTTTATGCACTAAAAGTCGGCTGCTTTTGCCTTGTTTAAATATTTTGTCAGGGCTTTCCGGCCGTCGGATCCTTGATAGCGTACAATATAAGATAGCATTTCTGCCAAGGCACAAAGCCAAGTAAAACCAAACTCAACTAATCGATATATGTAAGTGCCTCAGGACGCAAAGTATTCACTAACAAGCAAAACTTGCTCAAACAAAGGCGTCGCTTTTCAGATTAGAAAACATTCAAGGCACATGTACATACTGAATATTTACATACTATACATGTATATACCAAATTACTTGAGCCAATTAGGATCATGACAAAAAGAAAACAATATCATATTAAGCCCAGTGGGCATGCATCTGTCTAGTTAAATGAAACGCCTATCGCCAACTGCGAACCCAAACAACTCCGTGCGCTCTGTGCTATGTCTTCCCCTTCCTGAGGGGTTTCTTATCTTATCTTCCAACAACAATAACAACAACCCATGGCTAAATCCCATGGAGCAACGGGATTTTTTTTGCCTATATCTAAGCGTTCCGGTCCATGCTCTGTGCGACACACATTTCAAAGTACATGCCTCGTTTTTGAAGCAGCTCATCATGTGAACCAGCCTCAATGATGTTTCCATTGGAAAACACTGCGATGATGTCTGCATCCTTGATGGTTGACAAACGGTGGGCAACAGCCACTGTAGTGCGACCCTCGGCGGCAGCATCAAGGGCTTCTTTGACCACCTTTTCTGACTCAGTGTCAAGAGCTGATGTCGCCTCGTCCAACAACAATAAATTAGGCTTTCGGATAAGAGCCCTGGCAATCGCAATACGTTGCCTTTGCCCTCCTGACAATGCAAATCCTTGACGGCCACACGCTGTTCCCAGACCGTCAGGTAATGACGAGATGAATTCGTAGATGTTGGCTTGCTGACAGGCAAGTATTATATCATCCTCTTTGGGTGTTTCGTCAAGGCCCATACAAATGTTTTCGCGTATGGAGCCTTGATACAAAATCGGCTCTTGCTGTACAATGGCAATATTGGAGCGGTATTTGCGCATGTTGGCCTTCGTGATGTCTTGGGCGTTGTACTCAATTTTTCCGGCTGTTGGCGTATAGAATTGCTCCAGGAGACTGATCATGGTAGTCTTGCCACACCCAGATGCACCAACAAAGGCAATGAATTTGCCAACGCCAATCTATATCAGTCATTGTTAGCGTCAGGATGTCTAATCTTTTCACCAAGTTCAACGTACCTCCAAATTGATGCCTTTGAGGACTTTGAGCGATGGCCGTTGGGGATATGCAAATTCTGTCTTTGTGAAAGACAGATGGGCACCTTCTCCAGAAATGCTAGTATCGCCACGGTATGCTTCGTCTTTTTTAACATCCAGAAGACGTTCTCTCAATCTGAATATGTAGTTGGCCGAAATCTTGGCCTTGGTCATGTCTGCAAGTGTTGGTTAATAAAAAGTTATCTCCCTTTATGTCTTGTCCAACAGGTGAAACGTCAACTTACTAGTGGCAAACTGGAAAAGAGCACCCGCAGCTTCACCAGAAAACATAACAGCCATGAAAGCGATGTAAAAGCGAGTAGTTGAGTACTCGCCTCGCGACACCAAATGGCCACCATACCAAAATCCAAGAGTCATGGCCTCGAAGTTCATGGACTGGCTCAAAGCGTACCATAACATGATCCAGATATACTCAGTGCATGCCTTCTTGGTGATTCCGTGCAAGGCTTCTTCGTAGCGACGAATCACATCCTTCTCAAGCGCCATTGAAGACACTGTTCTGATTGCCATGACAGCCTCAGAGGCAAGGCCAGCGCTGGCGGCAAACTTGGAAGCGTTGCTATTATCCAGTCGGAACTCGAGTTTCATTTTGAATAAACCTCCCACAGCCATGGGCATCAAAGCCCCAAAGATCAAAACGAGGCCAAGCTTCCATCCAACGACAAGAGCGAGGATACTGCTGCTGACTATATTGGAGATGTTGTATACCATAATTCCAATATTCATGGACATCAACTCTAGGAGGTTTGTCGGCTCAGTCGCAAGACGAGTAACAAGCGCACCGGTTTGGTTTTCAGGCTCATCGAAAAACTCCATTTTCTGCTGGGAGATGTTTTCAAAAATCTCAAGGCGGAAGCGGCGAAGAATATCTTGGGCAAGCATGCTAGTGAACCATCCAAGGACAGCCCACATGAAGAAGTTGGCAATGGCAATAACGAAAAACATGAGTGAGTAGAAGTCGGTCTTATGGAGAACCTTGTCTCTGGGCAAAGAAATGGCCTCAAGAACCTTGGCAAATAGGACAGCAAGAGCAGGATAGGTGAAACCGGCGATGACACAGATCAACAAACAGCCAATGTACACTGTATGATACTCATGGTGTTCTACCATGATTTTGACGATGCTCGCAAGCAGGCCAAGGTCCTTGCTGGGGCCGGAGAAGGTGGAGGTAGATTGGTGAACCAAGTTCGTGATCTGGCTAGTTGACGCAGGAGATATCAAATCTTCCAGGCTGCCTTCCGTGCCGGTATCGGTCGAAACATCCGTGCTGGTGTCGTTACCTTGTCCGAGATCTTGCGCACGGACAAGCCGGTAGTAGGCACCTTGCGCTTCCATGAGCTCATCATGCGTCCCTTGCTCGACAACTTGACCTTGAGACATGACAATAATGTTGTCAGCAGTACGAATGGTAGACAGACGGTGAGCAATGACAACCATCGTTCTACCCTTGGCGACGTTGTTCAATGCCATTTGAACAACACGCTCCGCGTTGGGATCCAAGGCACTAGTGGCTTCATCAAGAAGCAAAATTCGAGGGTCCGAGATGATGCTGCGAGCAATGACAATTCGCTGCTTCTGTCCACCTGACAATGTAGCACCTCGCTCACCGAGAGTGGTTTGGTATCCCTGGATAGCATTAGTAAAGAACTTTTGTGGCATCAACGTCCTACAAAATGGCATACCTGCGGCAGTTTTTCAATGAAGTCATGGGCAAAAGCTGACTTGCATGCTGCTATTACCATGGCCATTTTTTCAGACTCTGATTTGAAGCGTAATGAAGTGCTGGCCAATCCATAAGCCACATTTTCATAGATAGTGCCACTGAAAAGAGTCGGCTCCTATTATACATGTCAGTGAATCTATCGGAAGTTGTCCATTGGAATTCAACGTACCTGCTGCACCAAACGAACGTTGTTACGAAGCCACTCAACGTTAAGGCATGAAATGTCATTACCATCAAGTGTAACTAAGCCAGAAGAGATAGAGTACCATCTCTCAATGAGCCCAACGATTGTACTCTTTCCTGAGCCACTGGTGCCGACCAAAGCTGTAGTTTTGTGTGCCGGAATGTCGATAGTCAGGCCTCTGAGAACAGGAACATCTGGACGCGAAGGGTAGGCAAAGCGAACGTTGTCGAAACGAATGCCTCCTTCAACAACATCGGGCTTGAGTCCTTCTTCGGAAAGCGAATCGATAGCAGACTGGCGATCGATGACCTTGAACATTTCACTTGAAGCTGCAATGGCTTTCGAAAGAGTCATGGCCTGCGGAGCAAGCTGTGTCAAAGCTTGCGCAGCAATCACAACAGCAAAGATGACGCTTTTGTTATCCAGGTAACGGTTAGTGTTTAGAGTTACCAAAGATAATATTAATAATGAAAGCACTTACGTGATGATTTTACCCAAATCGTGGAACTCCCCGTTCATATAACGGCGAACGCCCTGCCAGAACGCTAGTCCATATGCCGCGAAGACAAGGAAAAATTCAATCGAATACATGACAGCCAACACAGCGTGTTTCTTGCGGCCAATACGTAACACGTCAACAAGGACTTTTTTGAAGTGGTTAACCATGACAGGATGCGCCCAAAGAGCGTGAACTGTACGGATTGTGGAGAAGGTTTCTTCGGCAATTCCAAGACCACGAGAAAATACTGAAGTCATCTGCGTCTCGTAGTTGGAATCAAGACCAACACATATTCCAGTAATGATAAGATTGGCTGGGACAATAGCCACGAGGATCAGAGTCAGCTTCCATTGTGATACAAAGGCAACAACAAACGCAGCAATCATGGTCGACACGGCCTGAATTACAAGTCCAAGCTTCTCAGCAATGCCATTGTTGATCAAGTTTCCATTGGACGTGACTTTGCTTGCAATGGAGTTGCCGGGCGTGTCGAAAAATGCAATCTCTTGACGAAGTGCTTGGCGGATGAAGTCCACACGGAGAGTCTTTGTCGTCCGGATTGCCGATATCGAAATTAAAGTCTAGAAACAATGAGTCAACTATATCTCTCTAAGTTAACATGAACGACGACTTACACTCCAAAGGTAAACGAAAACAAAACGAGCGATGAAGAGGTACACAAAGTACAGGCTAAATGAACATTCACGTCAATAATTCAACCAGAATAAGAAGAATATAGTAGCAAGCATGCAAACATACGTATACTTATTAACTTGGTGTCGGTACTCGTCTGCGGAAATTTCTTTGCTAGCAAATTTGTTGAATGAGGTGATGAAGTTACCGAAGACGATCTGAACAAGTGGTAACATCACGCCTGAAGCAATCATGCAGACAAAAGCAATGCTGTTGCAGATCCATCCCAGCTGGTCTGTATACTTGAAGACTCTCTGTACAAGATACGTTAGTGGGTATTAAAGTATGTATGTACACACGTACATGTGAGTGTGTGCGTGTGTGTGTGTGTATACATGTGTATTTACATACGCAGGAACGTAGGTAATTATATAATCTGCAAGTAATAAATGCGTTACATCCTCAGGGGCTGTGTAACTTACGACAAAGTCATGTAAAGAGCCTTCTTCGCTCTCAATGTACGGCGAACCGGTGCTCTCCAAAGTTTCGACCGCGAGAGAAGAATCACCAGAGGGCTTCGTGTTGTTGTTTGCGGCGACATTTTCCACGATATTACTATCGGCTGCCGCCTTGGAAGAGCGCCTGCTCATGGGGGTATGGTAATGAATCTGAGGATATAAAAGCTCAAAACACGAGTCGGGAACACACGGTGTAAGCAGGAGTTGTTCAAAGGTTAAGTGATGATACAGAGTTTGAAAGGTGAAAGAAAGAAAACAAAAAGAAGAAGAGGAAGTGCGTAAGAAGCTTTGATGAGACAAAAGAAATTGAAGAACGGAATGGGACGGTTTATAACATGAATTAGCAAACGAAGTGATGCATATGGCCGCTGTATATGAGTTTGACGGTTTATGGAAAATTATCAACGCCAAGAAGTATTGCTGCAATCAGGTGCAGAGGAAGCTTGGTTGGCTCGGGATTGCGATGGAGCAATAATGATAAGCAAACGATGCGAAGGTACAAATCGGAGATGGGTGTTGAAATCATAGAAAATTCAGATGAAGCACACACTTCTGGCCTCGTGGTTGGGGTTAGAAAACATCGCCGGCCCGTGTTTTTATGTAGCGAGCAGAGCTTGGGAATATACATATATGTACATAGTTTCCAACCGCAAAGCTTGTTATGCGTTCTGCCGCTTCGTTGTCTCCAGCAATTGCTTTAGTTTTCTCGGCGCCCCTGCCCTCTTTTGACAACTCCCATTCTTAATTCTGTCATGAGCACGAGCAGAGCACGGTACACGGCAACAATGAAACATAAAGTGCGCTCACCAACCATGTGAGATAAGTATTTTAATGATTTGTGTTCAATAAAAAGGCATGCTATTTCCCGATCTGGTAGCCTAAGCTCTAAAACACCCTGTAAACCTTAAACAAAGAATCCAGAGAAATGCGCTTGTAAACGGAGCGGGCCCTGACTTCTATTTGAGTAGTCCGTGGCACCCGCTATCGGAAAGCCAGAGCCAAATGTTAGTGTTTATGGGCCGCTGCACACCATTACACTAACAATGGACCCACGTCTGCTGTTAGGTGTAGACCTGCTTGTCGGAAGCGCAGCCCGCGGACCCCGTTTTTCTTTCTTATAAAATAACATATTTGTTTTGTTTCTTTGAGGGAAACGCACGTGTTGTTTTTATTATGTATCAGAACTCTGCTTTGATCATATGGTACATACATACATACATAACATAGATACATTCATATGTACATCGCAACGCGCGGATCCCGTTTTTACATATTTGATTTTCTTTTCATCAGATGAGACAAAACGCATGAACGGTTCGCCTCGACCCCTTCACTAACAACATCAACGTCCCCCCGATACGTATGTATGTACATACATACGTTTGCGCAGCTACTTGTACCATACATACTAGTGAATGCACCTTCCAGAAAACTGGCCTCGCATCAAGAACAAAAAAAGACACATGGCCCCACTTACCGACACCCGACATCCCCGGGCAGTAAGTTAATCCAGCCCATTGGTTCACAAAGCACATTGTCGCAAGTTCCTTGTGGCACAGTCTGTTGTTTGTTATCTGTAAGAGATTGTTTAACATGACTTTCGAGCGAGCTTGAACTTTAGTGTGACCATTGCCGAGCCCGAAAAGTAAGTGTTCAGTCCTAACCCTAAGGGACACCAACATCACACCATTAATTACAGTCAGAGAATGACAAAACAAATCACTAACTTATACACAAGATTAAATGCAACCGAGAAATACCCTGTTCAAACTGTCGTATATCTTCGCGCGACTGTGTTCTGCCAGAATCTTCACACCGTCCTAAAGAGCATCGTCAACGTGTGTTGATTTCAGAGCAATAGTGAGTTGCAACTATAACACACTCTCGAAATACATGTGTATATACTGATCGCCAATACGCAGTGAGAAAAAGATTGATTCAATCGACAAGCGACTCTCTAACATAGAGAACATGCTGCGACAAGCCTTCCCTTCTCTGGATGTTTCTCAAGCCGTAGATGGATGTCTTTCTCCAGAAGCAAACCATGCAGTGTCACAGGGCCTATATGGAGCTTCCACTCAGGATGCTGAGATCAAACACGCTACCGAAGATTCTGAGCAGCGAGAGAATGAGACTGCTGCCACAGCTACAAGCACTAGTCTCGCAAATGAATTTTTGGCAGCTGCAAATATGCGAGTGTCATATCAGACAACAGACCCCAACATTCTAGCGGCGTTGGGAAACTTGCACCAACTAGTTACGTTTAAAAACCCAAAGTCTATCCCACACGAAGCCCCCGTCCAGAACCAGCCCAAAATGCCACTAGGTGGTCATGCAAGCCTACCAATGCCTCCAGCTACAGTTATTGCAGAGTGCGTGAACTTACCAGGTATGTTGCACAGGTCCCATTATATTATACTTTGTGATACTGATAGTTTACAGATGGACCTGGCCCGCTTTCTGTCTTTTCTTTTGCTATGAATGGGCTCATGTCTTCCAAATCTTTCGCCAAAAAATGCATGCAATTTCTCGACGACCGGCAAAACATCAGTCTCGCAGACATGATTGTTATTAATTGTGGACTGTATTACATTCTCACTGAAAAGAGCCATCTTTCCCCTATACGCAGCATTCAAGAGGAGCTCAAACGACATCTGGTCCAATGCCAACGAAATCTCGATATTCTTTTTGGAAATCTTCCTTTATTTTTACCTGCTAATATTGACATGGTACGGGCTCTAACGTTTAGTGTAAGTAATACCACGTCTTATAAATATACACTCCTGAAATCGTTACTAAAGCACCGTTTACATATATAGGTTGTCTATGCTACTGAAAGCTCACGTATGTCACTTGCCTGGCAGCTAACGGCAGCCGGCGCTCAATTAGCTCAAACTCTCGGATATCATCGTTTGAGTGCATCTATGTCTCAAAATGCCCCTGTTACATCCGAAGAGAACTTGATATTTTGGAACTTGTTCATATTCGATAAGTCACTTGCGCTACACCTGGGAAGAAACCCGACTATCCATTCGTTTGATATCACTATCCCTCATCACATTCAGAGTCCGGATTTCAGCGATGCAATGGTCAAAATCATCAACATGTGGATAAAGTATGCCTTAGTTTTGGATCGGGTATATCACGATTTGTAAGTAACAGGGAGTTGATTGCTTAGATGAACTTTGAGTATAAAAAAGCTAACGCAGTTTTTCAACTGGTAGATATAGCACACAGGCTCAGTTTCGCCCTGTAGCTGACATTCGTCAAAGCGCCATTGAACTCGCTAATCAGATCAAGGACATCTTGAACACATGTCTTCTGGTTAATAGAGAGATGTTAGCAAACGCTACAACATCAGACCTCAATCTTATTGTGTCAGTCAACTCCAAGATCAACGAGGTGACGCTAGCTGCGGGTCTTACCTTAGTATACCGTGCTATGCCTGTTGACAACGAATCCACTGGACGGTTTTATCCTGCTGCCATTACAACTGCACGTGAAACTTTGCAAATTCACCTGCAGTGTTTGGACATGATCAAGGAGTACGATCACATCATGGTGATTTACGTTCATTGGTAAGTGCTTCCCTCTTAAGTGATGCTAATTTTCTAACTAAATCAGGGCTGTCATGTCGATGCCGTTTGCGCCTTTCTTTGTTCTAGTGTGTCACGTCATTGAATCGCTCCAGGATGACGATGTCAAACTATTGACAATGTTCGTATCAACGCTTGACTTGGCATCACGATTCTCAGAGGCAATCCAAAAGCTTCATTCTCTTTGTCGCCTGATGCTCAATATCGCAAAACTCTACCTCAAAACAAAACTCCAGCAAGAGAAGGATGACAGTCTAAGTTATATTGGCGACGAGTTTGAAGTATATCTTAGCCAGCTCGGATTCATGCCTTCGGATTTATCGTGTGATACAGTTACTACTCAAGACTCGGGTGACCAATTTGTTTCGACAACGACAAGTCAGCTTGGGGATTGGTATCTTGGGAGCCAGTATATGATGGGCTTACTAGAGGACAGATTGCCAAATTTCGACCCCATGGATGGGATATAACGGAATCAAAGTGATCACATTGGGCATATAAACAAGTAACGATTTTTGTCTACTTTGCAATACGAACATAATTGCTGTGTATTGCTGTATTTTGCCTAGATGAGACATTCAATTTGTTGGATTATAAGGATCATATCGATCGTAATTCTCATCGTCCGAGACCACATCGACGTCAGATGTTATCGTTTCTTGAGTTTGTGAAGTTTCCAACGTCTTTGAACTTTGTTGAGGAGCCCCAGGCTTTTGCATAGACTTCTTGAATCCGCCCCTTTTGAAACTGCTTGTTCCACTCGTATCGAGAGAATCGCCGTTAAGTTGCACAGCGACAATGCCATTGGCCTTGGCTTCAGCCTTGCGTGCTCGCACAGCAGCATTAGGATCACGGACCATGGCTTTCATATCTTTCATGCGCTGCTTATGACTATGATCATAGCTGCTGAGGTGTGCTTCATAGTCATTAATACGCGAGTAGCCTTTAGAGCAGAGCTGACAGTAAAATAACTGCAGCGCATTTTTCGCAGAAGCAGCTTGAGTTGGAGGCATGTTTTGGAGACTCTAGCGGTGTGCGTCAGTAAGCAATCCCAGTATTTTCTGTTGTAGGGAACAAATAGGTACTGTAGTATAAGGCGTAGTTTCGATGCTATGTGTTACTGCACTTGATGAAGGTTGAAAGTTGTTTAAACTGGTTGTTAAAAAAGAGTTTGGGTAGCACAAGATTCTACGGGTTATAATTAGCCTGTATTTAAGCGACGGGCGTATCACTGGGTCGGAATTATCGATTACGACGCGAAAACATTGAATGTTACCCCACAATACCCCACGGCTTTGTGCAATTTGAGGCTTTCCATAGCCATGGCCCAAAAGGAGCTAAATTCACTTCGTTGCTGCCCAGCTCGGCATTTCAGAATAATCCTTGCTTCGCTTGAGAAGATGCGTGGATCTTGAATTTGCCGCCAACTTAATAGCTTCAAGCTAAGAGCAGTCACAACCACAATGCCATCATCTCGATCCTCAAGATCGTCTAGATCATCACGATCCTCAGCCGTACCCTCGCGGTCGCGGTTCTCCTTCTACAACCTATCGACTGAAACTTTGGCCTCAATGGTATGGGTTGACCCTTCTCCTATGCCAATTGTCGAAACGATTCCCGAACAGAGTGAAGAAAACCATACAGAGTCCGATGAGAACACGATAGCCAAGAGAGAAACAGAGAAAGAGGCGCTAGAGCTACAGTCTGCACCTTCTGATGGCAAACCGAATCTTATTTACTACTGTAAGCGATCAGGACTTTACTTGGCTACGCTTGATCAAAAGTATAATCCAACAGATGCTAACTAGAAACAGTGGCTCGTATCCAGCGGTACTCAAGCTATACCTTTGGCATTTTCACCTCGATTCATTATGCCAACACTGCAATTATTCCATTGATTGTTCAGACCGTACCGGCGTCGGAGACATACTTGCTGCAGGCACGTGAACTTTATCAGACACCGCTTACGGAACCACTTCTTGTCGGCTTGCCAATTATTGCGCATATTGGCTCTGGTGTCATTTTGCGTTTTTTGCGTCGTGCGCAAAATTTAAAACGATATGGAGGCGAAGCGCCAGAGCTTGGGATGGGTAGCCGTCGACACAAGGCTAACATATGGCCTCCATTCAATTGGATCTCGCTCTCTGGATACGCTTACACTGGGCTGCTCGGCATACATGTCATGATGAATAGAGGGCTTCCTTTGATGGTTGAGGGTGACAGCTCTAATATTGGCCTGGGATTCGTGTCGCATAGCTTCGCGAAACATCCTGTATTGGCATCTTTAGCGTATGGCGGCCTTATCGCAGTTGGTACAGGACATATGGTCTGGGGCGCTGCTAAGTGGTTGCGCATTGCACCAATTGGTCTTGGATGGAGGGGCAAAGGCATCAGTGTCAAGGACCCAGTGCAACGTCAAAGGGGACAGCGCATTTGGAAACGTTTGCATATCTTGGCTCTGCTTATAAGCAGTGCTTGGGCAAGTAGCACTTTTGGTATAATTGCTCAAGGAGGTTTGATGACAGGTTGGGTCGGTGATATTTATAACAAGCTCCTTGAACATGTGCCCTTTATCGCACTATAATTAACAAGAATTAACAGAATCTAACAAGTATAATTCTAACTAGAAATATAGTGCGAAGTACCAATGCGTCGCAGAGGGTACCGTTTAATTGTTTGCTTTCATGCGACCATTATCTCCATCGCGTTTTCATCAGGCTTTGACATGAGCGTCTCTATTGTGTTCTGTTGGTCAGAAACATACTGCGCAATAGCTTTCTAGCCATCTTTGTTAGATTCGTTTGCTTTTTTCATCAGCCTTTCGATTTCTTGTTCGCAATTGTTACCTTGTAACCGCCCTCCATGTTGGTCGCGTCGCCCTTTGCTGTTCCCATCAGGGTTTTGGCTTGAGGTGCGCCTAAAAGAATATTTTCTTCACCTTTTATAATGGTTCCTGGCTACAAAGCAGAAGCCACTGTGTATGCTCATTATATTCGGTATCGCTCTCATCGTCATTCTGAATTTCCAGTCTCAAATAAACGCAGATAAAACCAGCTTCCCGGAAAATCGGAAATATCTGTAATTTCGACTGCTTTAACTAACATTTAGTGAATCACGATACTATCAACATCGATCCGCACTCCCCATCGCAGGGCATCGAAGAGCTTCAGGCTACACTCAATAAATACCCCAAGTACAGAATTCATTTTGTTTGATAATGTCAAACGGCTAACAGTATTCATAGACACTACGAAATTGACCTCTATGCCGAACGCCTATGAACTTTAGGATATACTCAACGAATGCTCTAAGCTTTTTGCCCGTTCCATTTCTCTTTTGCTAATGGAAGCGTGATACCGCCACAGGAATCTTTCCTAGACTAGGAGATCAATTCGTCCTCAATAGAACTTGAACCAGGCGACGGTAAGTTTCGCTCGTCCTATCAACAATCCTAAAGGAAACGATATTCCCCTTCCATTTGTCGGAAACTCGACCATTGAGGCGATGGAAAATATACCACTTGAACAAGGTACCTATTGCGAACACATCAACGTAATTCATATTGGGCGCCCTCATACTGGCATATATATGTTCCCATCGTTAATTCTCGAAACACAACTGTCTGCTGGACCTTGAATTTCTTATGCCAATGGAACTCTGGAACTAAACAACAACAATCAAGACAACATCAACCGCTACGAAAATATATGTTGAGCAAAAACACGAACATCTTGTCGCAAAGCGTCACAAACTTGTAGGCGGCCCTATGAAAACAACCAAACCTTCTGTCGTCAATCGACCTTACATCGTTCAAGGTCACAACATCGAATCGCAGGCCTCGTTTCTCAACTACATACAAGACAAGCTCTGATATTATGTATGCCGACTAAAGTTAACAAAGAATAGCTCCAGGAAGATGAAGCCAGCCTCGTCCCCCCCCCTTCTTCCGTCAGAAGAAGGCGCAATTCTTCTATCGATTGGCAATTCGATGGCTGAGGCACTGGAGATGGTGTCCCTGAACCGCGAAACGCCCGACAGCAATGTTGAAGTCTCGAACGCCGCGCTTACACAACTCTTGAATCGACTTCCCGATCCCGGCAAGAATGCAATTGTATGCCGAAGCCGTCAGCGACCCAACTGAAAACGATGGATACAAAAAGTTCGGACAAAGGCCCAACCAAGGGCTGCCGAGATGGCCAAGAAAAATACTGGCCTGAATAATTCAAAGTGGCCAGACATGAGCCAGCCTAAGGACCTCAGCAGAAAGGGAGACATTCAATATCATTGTACAAGTAGCCAAAATGCTGGCCGAAGCAATTGACTTCAACACTAAGGCTAGAGATGTTGAAGAGGCCTTGAACAAGGTCTACGTAAAGTTCCTGCTGCCTGTGATGAGCGCAGAAATAAGCTCACCTTTGGCTGCCTCTGCCCAAAAGGAGGCCATAATGATCTCAAGTGACACCTCACTATTGCTTACATCAACAGCAATCAAATCCCCATCACCCTCGCCCGTCTCAAGCTCTGCCGCAAACCAACCGGCCAAAAAGAAAAACAGCATCACCAGCGTTTATTCTTACCTATGAAATAGTAAAGGCCTCAACTATTGCGTATGAGAAGGCCACTATAGCAACCACTGCCCCAGCCGTCGTCAAAGACAGCCAGGGAGAACGCCAAAAGAAAGACGAAAAAGCTGGAAGCAAAAGACAAGGCAGCTTCCATTCCTACCACTTCCCCCCCTCCCCCTTTCCCTCCCCCAACCGAGTCGATTACAACTGGCCTGCCTCTATTGCGATCTTCCCTACCTGAAGAAGAGTGGACTCATATCAAAACTTAGAGACAGTAAGCTCCAGCTGTTCAGTCTCAGCCTTAAGAGCAATTTTGAAAAAGGCCCCAAGATGCCGAACTCGGCTTACGTCTAGCTGAAACTTGGTAAAGGCTACTACATATCTGTTATACTTGACAAACTTAGGTCACAAGACAGATGTCGTCCGTAGAATATATAATGGAACAGACCAAAGAATGGATTATATATGTACTGCTGATATGCCCTAGCCTTAAAATGAAAGCTACAGAGTTAATTTTGGAATTAAGTGTTCAATATCTATGATTCATTGGAATCTTCTATACGAAAAAAGAAAAAGTTAAAAAGGCTCTGCTGAACATTATCAAAGAAACAATTTTAAGAACGAGGAAATAAATTGAGGAAATAGGAGAGTATTGTAGCCCGAATGTATTATGGTAACGTATCGGGGGTGATTCAATATATTCAGCTACCAAGCATATTCTAAACTATGAACACAGAAGCTGCCTAATGTCAGGCGCTACTTGCAGAAAGGCAATGCGAATTGTAGCAGGAAATACGAAAAGATTCAATTGAGAGACTAAACTAAAAATCAAGTAATATGATGCTTCTAAACCCGACTTAAATAGATACTCAGATTGCTAGTGACTTATAATAACACGTGGACAGGAAAATAGGGTACGACCTCTAACAAATCCTAACGAATAAATAGAAGGTCGCAGACCCTAACAAGATTTCTCTCCAGTTAACGGCCTAACAGCCGTCTGTAGAAGGATAAGTCGACGTAGGTAGGGTCCGAGGCTAGGCAGGCCATCGTTACACAAAGTGTAACAAAACGAAGTATGGCAAGAGGCAAATACTAGAGGACACGACGTAGTATGACGAGACAGTACGACATAGAGAGTGAAAAAGGTAAGGTAGGCAGAGCAGAACAAAACAAGAAATACAAGCTATCAAAGAAAAACGGCGTAGGCCCTAACAAACATGACTAGGGTCTGAGGCTAAACGAAACACCGTAACACAAAATGCGACCAAGACGAGGTATGACCAGATACGGGGCACAATGAGGCACAACTTCAAAAAAGGGAGAGTGACTCAAGAGCGAACTAAGCTGGCTAAGCAGAGTCGAACAAAGCAATAAGTAGCATAATATGAACGTAGGCAGACAAAATAAAGCAGAGCAAAGCACGACGAAACTAGTCGATGCCAAGCAGACGAGAGCAAGAATAGCTTTTTTTTTTTTTATTCATTACTCTTATGGAGCCGATTGGCTAAGAAGAGGTCATACTTGAGGTGTATGACAACCTTTAACTATCCCATTTTCCGCCCCCATACTCAACAAATATTAAATCAAACTGAATCGACAAAAGAAATAAAACAAACAAACAAAACAAACAGAAGCAACAAAGGAAATACAGAAAAAGCCCATGTCTTTGCAGATGCCAGTGTCATGGTTACATGCTGTGAAAAACAAAGAAACGCCTGAAGACCTCGAACCAGATTTGGACCTCCCACACCTTCCTCCTAATCCTCCTCCCAGAAAAGGGCTTCCAACCCCTCCACCAACGCCCTTTCTTCCGCTCCGAA